>CM043119.1:1397152-1780704 GCA_023701765.1 Hylyphantes graminicola | reverse complement strand
TCAGGTTTTAAGAATATATTTATTTTTTTTAACTATCGTACAATATTTTTTTAAAAATGTCTGAAAAAAATATTTTGTTTTATTTGATAATAGAGAATATGTAGACCCCCACCCGACAGATGACTAAGAGTTTGTACCAAACGATTTTGGCAATTTTTTTTTTTTTTATTTTTTTTGAAAAATAAAAATTTGCATTTTTAACATTGATCGCTTCGACAGATTTTAGCGGATTTTTCTGATCAATGATATCCCTAAAACCTCATGAGCAGTTTTTGGATTTTATCAACATTTTCAGGGATATTCAATTTAAAAAGAAAAAAACTTTTATTTTTTAACTCAAAAAATGAGTAATATTTTAGAAGCTGAAAATTTTGCCGCCGCCCCCCCCCTACCTCGCCCCCCCCCCCCCCCCCCCCCCCCCCCCCCCCCCCGAACACCCCCATCACTTAATCTTACCCCCCCCCCCCCTACCCCCCCCACTATATCCCCCCCCCCCCCCCCCCCCCCCCCCCCGCTGAATAAAAATAGCCCGATAGGATATGGGGGCAATTTTCACCGTCTTAATCTGGGCCGAGGGCCTTTCCTTTTCATTGCATTTTAATTTACACTTTTGGCCTAATTGGTATCCTCGGGAGTAATAGTACAAAATAATTGCGATTTTAAAATGTTCAAGTGTGCTAGAGTAATAGTTCATTTAAATAATCACTATAATAATACCAAAAACAAAGCATATAAAATAAACTTTTTCATTTTTTATCAATGCATATCCACGTCCCCCCCCCCCCCCGCCCCCCCCCCCCCCCTCCCACCCCCCCTCCCTCCCCCCCCAGTGCATTTAATTCCTACATTATAGACGAGTAAAAAAGAAATCACATTTATTCCTTGTGCCACCTTACAGTAAATTCATCATCGCATCTACTCATCTTTGAAATCCCCTTGTGGCGGATCTATTTTATGCAATATGTTTACCTGACCAACTGTAAAACTGTCTGCAATGTATATATACCGTGGACTATTTTTGTAAACGCCCCCTCTGAAACTTTACACAATATGATTTATTTTTACGAAGTAGCTTTACCCTTTTATTTTTATGTTTGTTTGGGGAAAATATAAAGTTGTGTTTTCGTTACCGTATATATAAAATAAACCGACCTTAATGTTTGCAGCAGGAGAAATGTACTCCGCGGAGGAATTTGCGTAAACAAAACGCGGTGGCGCCGAAGCTTCGCCTGCTCCGATTGGTAATAATTTGACTGATTTTCGTGCGCCCTGTTACGTCAATATCGAAAGGAAAAAGAAAAAAAAATAATTAATAATAACACTCTGAACTGAAGCTAAACTAATAAAAAATAATCAATTATGTCTTGAAATAACATTATAAATTTTGTTTTTTTGAATGTGAATACCTTTTTGTATTCGATTTCTGCCATCAAAAATGAGAACTATTTACCCTACTTTCTGCGTAGAAACATTTGTATACTGCAAAATTAAGGTCGGTGAGAGGCAGCCGTCTTATCTAGCCAAACCACTCCATTCAAAAGGAATTATTCGATTACTGTTGATAGGATGTTGAAACAATAAAAAAAAACCCGATAACAAATAAACCGAATAGATAATGGCAGTTAAAGGCAGGTATATAGCACAGAATACGAGAAATTACTTACTCGTTATTTCGGTTTATTCGAATCTTAACACTGGGGAGGAAATTATAACTAGAGAAAGGGTAAGTAATGTAAACTTTTTGATTTTTAGGGTTTTTCTTCGATAACAGTTCCGTGTGTAAGGGAAATCCTGGAAGGCGGTCAAACTGTTTTTTCTATTTAGAATAAAGTGTGTTGCTGGTTTAAGGTAGGCGAATACCCAAAATTCTAAAAATTTTACTATTTTCTTTAACTTTTCCAATTTGGCATAAGTGATTTCAAGTATATTGACAGGTGCTTTTGGTGGGCAGTTTATTTTTATTTAAATATAATTATTTATTTTTATCATCATACACGGTGTTTTTTCACAAAAAATAAAGGGGTTTGCGACCACTCTCACTTCTTCACAAAAAGTTTTACAATAATTTTACCGAAAATTTTTACTGATGCTATTTCAAAAATATCTGTGCCATGAAACCTCTAATCATCTGGTGTATAGTATTCAAGTTTTTTTTTAAATGTTCAAGTGTAAGTTAATCGAAAAAAAATCCTTTTTTTTGTGGTTAATTATAACATTTTTCCTAATAAAACTTTGTTTTCTTGTAATTTGTATGGTAACTCTAGAGGGTCATTGAATGTGTCAGTTCCATACTATCACACGAAGAATTTAACACATAATATATGTTTCATAGGATGAAAATTCAATGTGGCTAAGACTTCTTGTTGCGTTAAACCTCTTTTTTTCGTAGAAAAACAGTTTAAATAAAAAAAATTTATATTTAAATAAAAACAAATGTTCTACATAGTATTATTTCTTATATTTGACATCACATGCCAAATTTGGGAAAAAGATTAATGCAATAGTAAAAATTTTTGAATTTTCTGAAATTTTGGGTATTCGGCCTACCTTAATATCGGTAGATAGATAGAATGCAATGGGGTTTTTTGAGATGAAACTTTTTTTTTCTCTTAATGAGCGGCCGCAATATTGGCGGTCAACGCCTTGCATACTCGACACATTTTTCCCCCCTAGAACTGAGAGCCATTTCCTGTTTGTGGCCACCATCTAGCGCGACTCTCGCTACCAATTTTGCCTCACAAATTACAATTGTAATCTGAGCTCTCTGGGGATGTTAACCCCCACCCCCCACGTCCCCCCCCCCCCCCATGCCCCACCCCCCCCCCCGCCCCCGAATCCCCCGAAATTTATTTTGCCGAGATTAACCCAGGAAAAAATGAGCCTCCAGGGATCGTTTTACATGTCACATAATCATTATGACACGCGTGTGTGTGCCCAAGATTTTTCCCATCCAGAAAATCCGACGACTCAGCCGGGATCTTAGCCCACGATCTTGGGCTTAGTACGCGTACACGTTTAACCTCTCAGCCACTGAGCCGCCAAAGATGGACATTTATAAATCTAATAATTTTTATGAACATATGTTTAACAGTTACATTGCGGTTCTCTTCCATTTAATTGAATGAATTCAGTGTTTTTGTTCATTCAACATACAAATAAAAAGTATAAATGGGCAAAAATGGCGTACAGCTTTTTGTATGGGTATTTCCTATAGTATATCCATGGCAATTGCCAGATAAAACCAGTAGTTGTTTACTCAGATCGCCTTCGATATTTCCCTAACAAAGAAAACTCGATTTTCTTCCCCATGTAATTAAAAAGCCGTACTCTTTCTACTCATTTACTTGGGAGTATAAGACATTATTTTTTCCAATTAAAAAATACTTTGTCCTTTAAAGAGTGTAGGTGTGAGTGCTTTAATTAAATTCCACAGGATAGAACAGGAATTCGATTTAGAAGCGTTCACCTTTTCGAAATAGGCTAAAAATTAAAACATCATTTTCAAAATTAAGCATAGTGGGAAATGTGGAATATATTTAATTAATATTTAGGAACTATGCGAGATTATAATATCTCAGTACATGAAAAAATAGTTTAAGTTTTTGACTATATATGTATTTAAAAGAATTTGTGAAGAAAACCCTTTCTAAACAAATTCAACAAGAGTAAGTGAGGGAAAAAAAAAACGTCTTTTTTGGAACTGTTCGTAATTTTACAAAATATATTTTTTTCTGTCACTTGTAGCTGCTTAAAAATACTTTAACTGGCCAGATTTTTGTTAAAACACAATCTGTCAAGAAATTGAACACAATTTAAAGTTGTATTACTTTAAAAGCTAATCAAATAAGGTTTCTTGTGTAAAAAAAAAGTTAGATACTTTTTTGTTATTTTCCATTGCATTTCTACACGATTTTCTTAGTATTTGAATTGTTTTGGTAACTCTATAGAGATAGTAAAACTAATTTTTTTTCAAAACTCCACAAACTGCATTCTTTATGTGTCCATTTCTCATAGAGGTTAAAGGATCTTATGAAAACAAAGCAATATATAATCTAAACACACTTGGTTTTATACCTTTTACTAAACAACAGTAACCATTGAAATGATTAGCTTGCCAAAATTCGAAAGCACGAAATTTTTGGAAGCTATTAAACCATTTCAAGATTATTAAAAATAAAATTTATGAAATATTTTATGTTAAGAAACTACGGCATAACTTCTCTCTTAACTATACTGAGTACAATTTATCTATTCAACTGAAATTGTCGACGCGAATTTATTAGGAAAAGTTTTTCAAGTATTTTTGACAGTGATATATTAACTTTTTTACAACAAATATTTTATTATATTGTTTTCGGAAATTTACTAGAAATAAAACACAAATATGTATAAAAAAGGGGGGGGGGGGGCTTAGGAGTTACCTTTATCTTCAGTGAATTGGAGAAGAATTTCGAAAATTCAAAATTGAATTGGAAAAAATTTGTAGAAAATTTCGTCCTTTTATGTATTTGTTTTCGAAAAGCCCTTCATAAAAAAAAACTGTCATGTGCCATGAATGATGCCTTAAAGCAGAAAACAAGCCTTGTTAAATATTCTAGATTTCTTTTAAAATTAACATTTTCAATAAAAACTATTTTTGTTAGTATTTTAATTTCTTGATCCGATAGTAACACGAAAGAGAAAAATTATTCGATTTTTAAGTTTAGTTTAATTAATTTAGTTTGAATTATTGTCGCACTTTAGTGAGGGCTATTGGCTACGGGCGACATATTTTAGAACCACAATCAAGTGACCAGCCGACACCTGAGTAGGCACCCAACGCCACCGTTAATGGCGACATCATACGCAGCATCATATTTACCGGGCACTTCCTCCACCCGGGTATTATTCTCGGACATTTGTGACTGCACGGGCCGTTTATAGGTCGGCAGTTAATTTGGCGATGCCCGGACCCGAACATGGGACACCTTCAGCATGCTAAACTAAAGCCTAACAGACTGGGCTCCCCAAGCCCAATACATTTTTTTGAAGAAAAAAAAATACTTTATTTCTTTCATACTTTAGTGCACTCATTTCAAATTATCTTCGTACCTTTTGGAATAACATTCACACCCAAAAACCTTTTGTGCCTCTTTTTTTACAACTTTCTCTTTTATTGCAGCAGAACTCTTTACGTCCCTCTTCGATTGTGATTCTAAAGCACCCGGAAACCCTTTTTATTCTTCTTTTCAAGAGGAACACTTTTAGAACTGGAAAAGGAGGAAAATTGGAACATTTTCATTTAAAGAGTTCGGGAATGTGGTATTCTGGGGGAGTTCCAATCGAACTGTTTATTTTCAGAAAAGCGCCAACACGTAAAGCTTAAGGTGTACACAAGACGGGTTTCTGAACGAAAGTCCTTTAACTTTTGGATGGACCACCTTCGGCGCTAGTTCGAATTTTATTATAAGAAAAAAATCGATTTTCGATTAGTTCTCGCGGATAAAGAAGAGAATTGAAGATATTCGAGGCGTTAACTTATTGACTGTAAAAAAAAGGAGGTTATAAGTGACTACTTACAAAAGTTATCACTGGAACGAGTTTTCTTTAAAGGATTTTCATCACGACATTTTAAAAGAGCTTTACGTCAATTCTAGTTTTGCGAGAAATCTGTTTCAGTCTCAATTTTATTTTTAAAAAAAATAATAAAAAGAGTTTTTTTTTCAGTCACGGAAATGATACAAATGATACAAAAAAGTTTAATTCATCAAATAAAACCTCATGGGAACTGACGTAGTTTTAAGTTGATATTTTGTTTTAATTTCTGTAACTATGCAATTTGTTTTATACTTTAGGCACTGAAATGGTTTGAGAAAATCTGAAAATCTCTTTTGATCACAGGTATCATTCTTCTATTATTTCAAGAAAAATGAAGTTTTACGAGGTTCAGTATGATTTCGGAGATTTTGCCACAGAATAAAGAATATCAAAATAAAAAATGTAAACACATTTAGTAGTGCCACAATGGTGACAAGTAGTGTCAGAATAAAATATTATAAAAACTGATACAGCTTGTTTTTGTATTGATACGGCGAAAAAATGAGTATTTTTTAGGCCTAAGAACACCAATTTTACTAGTTTTTGTTTAGTTTGAATTATCGTCGAACTAGAGCGACACGTGGGCTATTGGCAAAGGGGTCGTATTTTAGAACCACAGTCAAGTGACGAGCCGACATCTGAGTAGGCACCCAACGCAACCGTTAAGGGCGACATCGCACGCAGTGTCAGGACTTTGAAGGATATTTAGCGTTCACACCCTGCACACGGGGACCCTGCATTAGTCGGACATATTTGGCGAAGCCCGGACCCGAACCTTTGACCTTCTGCATGATAGGCGAATGCCTAATCGACTTGGCTCCCCAGCCCCCACTAGTTTTTAAAAAATTTATAAATACATTTTTATAACCAGGTTAATTTGCCTGTTTGAATTTGCTACTTAAAGTTTCGTATTTTAAAGAATACTATAATGATTTTTTAAAAAAATGTATTTTTTGGACACCAAAATATATCATAGAATTTTGTGTAACCAACGCAATACATATTAATATAATTATAAGCGATCCAAATTCTTCATTTAGTCTGTTTAATTAAAACTCTAGATCACAACCGATTGAAAAGAATTTCTACCATTTCATTATGAATGAAGCAAACCTTGAAAAATGAAGGATTTTTGCAAGCTAAATGATAATCAGAGCCAAGAGAAGGAACGTATGCTAAAATGGAAAGATTAATTTTCACAACACATGTCAGTGAATGAAGTGCCTATAATTATAGTACTCATTGCAGTTAGTCAATTTTGAGTGCCATTATAATTATTATTAAATTACATAAATCTTGATTAATAAAAATAAGAATATTTTGCCCTTCTAATATTATAATTTTTCAGACCAAAGATAAAATCGCAAATTATGTTATGTTAGTAATGTTAGTTACTGTTTTGATAAATTTGGTTTTAACGAAATGTTTGTCGATCAAAACAAGGGAAAAAAATAATTCTTTAAAAAAAAAACCAACTTCCGGTACTTAAGATAAAAACAATAAACAAGTTACATTTTAAAACTTATTATTTTTTGAGATTAGACTACATTTATTTTAAAGTTGACATTATTTTTAAGCTTTTCTCCAAGTAAAAAATAAACTATAAGGATTAAAACTACAAAAAAAAAAAAAAAAAAAGACTTCAGAGGATTTTTCCAAGCGAATATATAATAATTACTTTTAATTTTCACTCCTTTTGTTTATCCATTTTGTCATGTTTTAATCCTTGAAAGAAAAAAAAATAACAATCTGTTGCTTAACATGCTAATTTGAAATGACAATTTCTTTTTATAATGAGCTTCGTAAAAAAGATTTTATTAACAATGTTTACTTCAATGACACACTTCATGAAGTTTTATACTATGTTTTTAATGAGATGTAAACATCGTATTTCAGGGGAGAAATATGTGACAGTCTTAGTATTTTATTTTAAATAATATTTTTTATATGATTCAGGATTGTTTAAAATGCGAGACTAATAAAGAATTATGTGATGACAACTTTTTAGTTTTAAAGCAATATAATACATGCTGCATAATCTCCTTTTTTTTCAAAATGAAAGATTTGATTGAATTATCGTCAAACATGATTGATATTAATCTTGTAATTATGAACCACAGTCAAGAGACGAGGCTGAGACCTGAACTGGCACCCAACACAACTTAATAGCAATATTATTTGCCGCGTCATTTAAAATGATGGAAAACGCTTTATTTATATTTCTAACTAACGGCTTAGAGAATCTTTGAAAAAAAAAGTGTTTCATTAATTTATCAAACTCTATAAAAATAACTCTTAGTAATACAATTTATTTCAAAAGGTATTGCATACAAAGCTAACATTATTTTTTATATTTCAATTTTTAATTTCTCTACTTCACTTTGATGTAAGTAAGAGCATTTGTTCCAATTTAATCAAGAAATATCCGGAAAGTTCGTAATTTTCAAAATTTTAGTTCAAATATAATTTATATTTTAAAGTGTTGGGGCGATTCATTTTTTCCTGGGTAGAATGGTTTCACGTTATACGATATTCCAACAATGATAACGAGTACCAGAAAAGTTTTATTTCAATAAACCAACAAATCGATAGAAGTAAGAATGAAACAATGTCACTAACAATAGGCCACACAAAAAAATAAAATAAAAAAAAATCGCAACAGTTCACTTGTCGCAATAATTATGATTTTCTTTTTTTTTTTTGGGGGGGGGGGAGGAAATCGCAATTTCACTTCTGAACACCTTCGATTCTGTTAGCTTTAAAATCTTTTATATAAATCGATATCTATAATATTAATGCAATATAAATACACTGCTCAAAACAATTAGGGGAGCACATGTTTTAAACCCTTTCGCTCCCAATGATTCCATTGGGAGTCATCAGCTTGTGATTTTTTTCTGACTAAGTTAAATTCGCCACTTATGTATCGTTAGATACATCGTTAGATGGAAGAATAACGTATTTTGAAGAATTTAATATATTTTTTTATATTAATGAAAATATGAAAAATATGGTAAAATAAATTTAACTTTAAAACAGTTTTAGAAAATAAATTTACCCTAAATTTTTCATGCTTGCATTTTTTAGATGTTTACAAATATATTTCAACTATTTTTTACAAAAAAAGTTTTAAAAAAATTATTGTTATAATTTATTGAAAAGTTATTATTCCATTTCCCCCCTTTAAATTTAAGTATTAAAAACGATTTTTTTCTCCTGTTTTTTACTATTTCATTTCGAATGCATAGTGAACCTATTTAACAAATTTTAGATTTATAGGATAAAAATTAAAAAGTTGGGAGTGAAGTTAAAGTTGGAATTAAAAAGTGCTCCCCTAATTGTTTTGAACAGTGTACATTTATTGCAATATCAACTTCATATCTACAATAGTAATTGAACTTTGACCTCAAATAAAAGCGCACTGCTAATTCAAGGCATTCAAAATGGACAAATATTTTAGATTCACCAACAGAACCATCTTGTAAGTATAATCCTTTAGTTTTTTCATAAATAAATCCATTATATTTGAATAGTATGGGTTATCCTAAAGAATCGTTGCCGAATTTGGCTACTTTTAAAAATCTCGCCAAATGGAAATGACAACAAACAAAATGACCGACAAAGAAAATAAAGTTTAAAGTAGGGTCAAGTAAGGGTAAGTGTGATTGGGGATAAGTGTGATAAACAGCTCTTGTAACTTTGGAAATCATTCTAAAAATCTGAAAGTTTGCAATATATAACATTGGACCACTTATAATTAAACTAAAAAGAAATATTGACCTTATTTTTTGTTTAAAGAAAGTTTTGAGCTTTTGAATTTAAGTGCAACTGTCTTCTTTTTTACACACTTACCCCTATGTGGGGGTAAGTGTGATAAAACAGCAATGGATTTTGAAATGCAAATTTTGTACACTTACAATTGGAATTCAAACATATAATTTTTTTTCTACATATGTATGTTTCTTATAATAATTCACTACCAATTTTAGGATTTGGAATTTACTTGAAGCAGAGAACGAATTTTCTTAATGAAAAATGCAGAAACCCTATCACACTTACCCCACTTGACCCTACCAGGAAGAATTCATTAAATTGCACACCATATTTATATAAAACGTGGAACATTAAAATGATTGACTAAATAAAATAATTACTTAAAATCGTCAATCATATAATTAAAAAAAATGAAAAAAAAAATGTGGCGAGGTTATCGAGGGATACCGAGAAAGTTGCGTGCCCCCTAGTTAATTATAAAACTCTACTTAAACTTTTCACGCCAGAGCTCTATTTGTATAATTCACTTCACAACTTCAATTGTTTTTCTTCATTCTAACTTTCCTATCATAAGCAAAGATGTTCAAGATCTTCTAAAATAGCAATACCAAAGCAGCTGTTCTTTATTTCGGTGAATAAAGACGCAGAACGACGCACGATTTCGGATTTGTATAAATTTATTGCTGAAAAACTGAACAAGACATTTTGCATTAAAATAATGTAAAAAAAATAAACAAAATAACTGACTGTGTTTGTGCATTTAAAAAAACATTTCCAATTTTTTAAATATCAAAATGATGTGGTTCTTAGCATGGAACATGTGTTAATTTTTTTCCCAAAATCCTTCACAAAACATATTTTTACACACATTTGTTTGATAAATATGCAAATATAAAAAAAAAATCGCTCGTGATCGAAAAGGTGGTAAAACATTTTAATTAATCAAATAAATGATTTCATGTTTAAACATTGTAATTTGATCTACCGAAACAAATCGGTTCGGAAATTTATAGCATCTTGTTTTTCGAATAACAAAGTTTACAATTCGCAGTTGATGCTAAAAAAATATGAACTACAATGATATCACTTTGTAAGTTTAAAATGTATGCTTTATTTATTTGGCTTATTCACACTATTAAGTTAGCTAAACTTTGCTAACTTAATAAAGCTTATTTAAAAACTAGTTTTAAAAAAATCTATTGCCACATTTTATTTCTAGTGATCTCCTAAAGTTAAATAGAATTAACAAATAACATTCTTGAGAAAAAAAATTGTTTAAAATGTATGTGTTTAAATCTGATTACTATTTTATTTTACAGTACACAAATTCGAGTCATTCAATCCTCCAAAATTTATCACCCAACAGATGTCGAATATGACGATCTAGAAGATTACCTCGAAAGCCACCAACCGAAGCCATTTTATGGACAAAATGAAGTAAATAAAAAAATAAAAAAATTAGATGCGTGAAGCAAAAATGAAAAATTATGTACTTGTTTCGGTCGAACTGGTGTGGGGAATTCGGTGGAGAGTTACATTAATGTGTTACGATTAATGTTAACCATTACCATTAATGTTTTTCAGTTAAATTAATTGGAATTTCAAAACACGCAAATCTGCAGTTTTATTTATATATTCATTTAAAAGTCAAACTTTTTTTGCCAGTATGGTTCTCAAATTATGGTTTTAAAATGCATCTTTTTATTCTTTTTTGTTACAGGAAAAAAAACGCTGTTGGTCCACCTAAAGTTCTTCCGAAACAGTCAACAAACAATATCTTCCTGAGGCTCTGACAATAAGAAGTACAAAGATAAATATGAAATCGAACGATTTGGAAAGACATCAATAAGTTTCTCAGAGCGACTTTACCCAAGGAAGTGGAGTAATTTGAAGGACTTTTATTTTTCTAGTATAAGGAAATAAAAATTGTTGAAAGCAGTTGTTACTTTGTCAATTTCTCTTGATAAATTTTTCACTGAATGAGAAAGCTAAAATGAAAATGTTAAGTATCATTTTAATTTTAATTTCATTTTTAATAAACTTGTTTGAATTACACAAAATGCATTGTAATTTAAGTTTTAATATGTTCCCTAAATAATACCGTATGTCGTAAAACAAACTAAAGAATTATTACTTTAAATAATTTTTTTTTAAAAAAAAATCCTAAAGATAAAAATGAGGATTTTTTAAAAAAAATATTGCTGAAACAGAAAATTATTGCTACAATAAAGTAATAAAGGTTTTGCGTAATATTATGAAGTTACAATGACAAAAATCAGTTCAAATTCTAAGTCTGTAAACCTATGCTATTGAAATTAAAAATTAATACCGTAAACCTTTTTAAAAAATAAAATTTTTAACCTGTCATAAAATTATGTAAATAGAGATAGAAATATAATTTGTGACTTCTGCACAAATGCACAATTAAATTCAAAATTACCCAACAAAGAGTTTTTGTGTTTTAAAAATGGCCATGTGTTGCGAGGAATGGGTTATTATTCCAGCTGCTAGCGGTAGTAACGTTCCGTGCACATCTCCTAAAATATAAACAAAAAAGTAAAAACTATGTTTCATACATCGTCACTTTGCCCACATCACATGACCCATAAACAAGAAGTGGATAAGTAATAACGATTGGCCTCTTGTATTAGACATGTCAGTGTTGCACCTGGTGTTTTATTTCTGTGTTTGAACTTTCAGAAAACGTCAGGGAATAGTTAATACTTCGGATGTTCCTTGTTTTAAGTTTTAAGCCAGTCGATTTCGTTTGTTTAGAATATAATTATGTGTACGAGGTGCTATTCCAATTACGCGTTATGATGAAACGGTCCTGTTATTAGCCTTAAGATTATTTGGCGTGGAACTTGCAGCGTCATATGCTGGTTATCTTTCTGTGTGGTTCCTACTTCTGACAGAAAGCAAATAACATGCATGCTATAACAAATTAAATTTAGGTACTGGGTCTTATTAAGCCTCATTAAAAGGCATTCTTCAAATCATGCGGACAAAGCACCAAAAACTGCTATTCGACGCGTTTGGTGAAGGAGGAAGATACGCTATGGAGAGAACGAGAACCTTTAAACTGTTTTCCCGCAAATTGAGAAAATAAACACAGGAGAATAAATGTGGTTCGCAAACAAGAAGAAACGGGTGGGGGGCTGAGTAAAACAAGTATTGAGGGGGATTCTTGTTGGGGCTGTTTACGATCAATTTAAAAGAAGCGTTTTTCACTGATTTTACTACTTGTACTTTTTTAAAACCTTATTTATTGTTTTTTTAAAACAAAGTTTTAACTAAAATTTTAAAGTAAGTTATTTTTAAACTTGCAATCACAAATTTTAATTTTTACGAAGTTCGGGTCACCCCGCCCCGGTGGCGCAATCGTTAGGATGCTAGCCTTTGGAGCTGCTGGGGTCGGGTTCGAATCCCGGTCAGGCATGGATGTTTGTGACCGTCAATAAATGTTGTTATTTGGCTATGTGTTTGTGTTGTCCTTTCTTTGTGTGTCTCTTGTGCTTGTAAAAAAAAACCGCTTTCAATGCCTGTCTCACTTGACGAAAGCTTATAAGTGGTTCTCTGAACAAGCACACAAGCTGGAATATGTATGTACCATACCATACGATAAGAAATTCGGGAAAAATACACAGGAAGACTTCTCAGAGATGGTTCAAATAGTAAGTTACAGTTTCTGTCTACATCTCCCACCAAATGCTTAGATGGAACGTGCGAATGGATAAAGATGATTTATGAAAAATCTCGATAAAGCCTTTTCAATGATGGATGAAGATTCAAAATCTCAAAAGCTGGGCTTGGCTATTCTTGAACAGGTTAACGCAATTTCGAACAGAGAGAGGGGAAAAAAGGAAAAAAAATAGACAACTTTTTATTTCAAATTTGAAAAGCTTTCAAACTCACCTGTGTACAGCAAAATAAATCCGTGGGTTCAAGTAGAGCTTTATCATGTAATAATTTGTAGCCTTTTAATTAGTAATAAATCTATTTAGTTTTAGTTTTCTTATAGCAAAAACAACAACAAAAACACTGCACATCTTTTAAAGAAATTGGTACACGATAATTTGACAAAACTTGTTGCTATTTTCTTTAACATCATTCGAACTTTAAAGATTTAGTTGGTAACTGAATAAAAAAAAAGTATTAAGGGGGAAAAAAGAGCTTAAGTGATAAATGTCCCACTTCTCTTTAAGTGGGGGAGAGCTTAGAGTTGTTTATTTTTAGCAGGGTGTGATTAGAAGTCTGACACAGTGGTTGTTTACATGATCGGTGTCCTTATTATGAATTCTTTTAGTGGACTTCGACATTTACTCTGACCCCTATATGGATAAGTTAAGTGAAGAAAATGTTAATTATAAGTAGTAATATTATAGGATGAAGTACGTTGGGATGAGGCAGCTTGTCAGTATAAGGATTTTTTTCTATGAATTTCTTCAAATAAAAATAACGTGCAAAAGTACCAAAACTAAATTTTTTCGCCTATAAGTGTAAAAAGGTTAAAGGAAAAAGCCACAGACGCTCAAATCTCCCAAATCTCCAAGTTAGTTTTTGCAGCAAAATAATTATAAAAAAAATAATAGTCTTTTTATTGAATTTGACAATTCATAATTGATGAGTTTTAAAACCACCTGATTGAAGATTTTTAAAACCATTTACTACACAAATAAAAATATTTTTTAAAAAATGAACAAATTGGCCCAAACTTTAAATGTTAAAGCAGCTTCAACAAGTTCATGCTTTGGGCAAGAAGCCAAATCCTCAGTGGGTTAATGCAGTATCCTTAAAATAAGTTAACAAACTTTCATGATGAGATTTTAATAAAATTTAGTTTTGAAATGGGGAAATTAAGGTTGCATAAATCATTTTTCAAACGAATTTCTAAAATCCTATCATGCAATGATTATAATTTGTATTTATTTGAAGTAAATTTTTATGCTATGTGTTGTGTTAGTACACACGCATATATTTTCAATTGTATTGTTTCAACATTTCAATGATAAGCTTTTGAGTGTTAATTTTGTAAGATATCGAAAATTTAAATTACTGCCCCCCCCCCCCCCCCCCCCCCCACTCCTCGTTACTAAAATAATTTAAATTACAGCAATAACTCAAAAGTTTATAATTTTAAAACTTTAAAAAAAAATACTTTTTAACTCGATCTAAAATGTCTTTAAAATATCTTGTAAAAAAAAACTTTTTGAACTTCGATGTTTTGTAAAGCAAAACATCCTATTTAAATAACAGTGATATGTCACTTGGCTCCTTTTAGATAAACAAATCCATTTCTCTCTCTCTGCTTCTAAAAAAGAATCTGATGTCATCATTTTTATCGTTTGACGATATTCAAGAAATGGACAGCGGTAAGTATTTTCGAATACTACAAGAAGTTTCCAAGAAATTGCAGAAATAGTCTATAGTTATCATCTAAGTGGCTTATTTACAAGTTTTAACTTTATAACGATTCAGATTTTTCTTTTGTGTGGTTATATTATGATGTATCGGAAGATTATTGTGTTGTTCCGAATATAAATATATTGCGGCATTTTTTGATGACTAGCATGAGTTTCTTTTTCAATACTGGTTACAATTCATGAACAATTTATCCCTTACAAAAAAAAAGAAAAGAAAATTAAGTATTCGTAGTTTTGGGGGCTAAACTCGTTTTAACTCGTGGCTTAAGAGGACTCCCTTGGAATTCCACATCTTGAAAATCGTAATGTTATTCCTATGGAAAACATTCGCAAGTCAATTACCGCCACAATTTCAATAAGGCGACTAGTTTCTTGTATCATTGTAAAGAACGAAAGGAGTAGATTTTGCAAAATTAATTTGTTTTGTGAAAATCACATGTTTAGTATTTTTAGTAATTTTTTCAAGTCAGAACTTAATGTGCACTCCATATTTTACTTACTTCAAAAAATTATTAAAAATACTAAATATGTGATTTTCACAAAACAAATTCATTTTGCAAAATCTACTCCTTTCGTTCTTTACAATGATACAAGAAACTAGTCACCTTTTATTGAAATTGTGGCGGTAATTGACTTGCGAATGTTTTCCATAGGAATAACATTACGATTTTCAAGATGTGGAATTCCAAGGGAGTTGTCTTAAACCTGTAGTAAACGATTAAAAAACCCTCCCTTTTTCACTAATTTGAAATAATCGAAAAGATACATATAAGGTTTGGAAATTGTTACATAAAAAAGTAATTGAATTTTTTTTTATCATTGTCATATACAAGTAGTGAAGAAATTTTTTTTAAAAATTGAGGAGTGAATTTAAAGTTTGAATGAACGTATGTGAATAACGAATGAATGATTGTATATATTTCGTTCATGATAATGACCTTATAAACACACAAATAGAGAAAAGAGCCATTTTATTTAAAGTATTCACGCATTACAAGTTACATAAATTTAAAAAATCCGTAAATTTTTATTGTTGAACTGCAAACTTGCAACTTTGTTTCGTCATAACTTTTGTATCAGCAATCATATCAATGGAAGAAACGGCTCAGTGGCTGAGAGATTAAACGTGTCCGTCTCGTAAGCCCAATTTCGCGGATTTGAGCCAAAGCTGAGTAGTCGGATTTTCTGGACGGGAAAATCTTGGGTAAGCATGTCATATGATTATGTGGCATGTAAAAGATCCCTGGAGGGCCCGTTCGGCTCTTGGGTTCTCTTTCGTCAACATTAAATCTCGGCATACTTTAACATCCACAGAGAGCTCAGATTCATTCTAATCTGTGTGTCAAAATTGGTAGCGAGAGTCGCCTAGATGGTGCTGCAAAAAATGGCTCTCAGTTCTGGGGAATATGCCGAGTCTGCAAAAGGCTTGATAGCTAATATTGCAGCCCCATTAGAGAAAAAATATTAATGGAAGATGAACAACAAAGCAGGTCATTTTCAGCTAATTTTTACTTTGTAAGGATTAAAAAATCGGTGGAGATCCGATTTAACGGAATCGGGTTATCCTACTGCATTTGACAAACGGATATGAACACCAAAGTTTTAAAACATCAAAACCTCAACGGTTGTTATGATTGATATAACAAGTTAGCTATACAATTCATTGTGACAGACTTGAGCCCACTACAATAAATAATAACTTTTGGCAGTTTTGACTCTTCATTAATCACACACTTAACGTACCTCTCGAGACTCGAATGAAAAAAAAAACACCCGTTGACAATTCCTGCGTAACTTTTACCCATAAGATTTACGACACCCACAGCGGGAATAAATGATCAATAAAAACTGCCCGACGCAAATGCACACCGTATTTCAGAAAACAGTCAAGAAAATATGTATTAACGACAAACCTTGGAGGGTTTCTGAAATGAAATGCTCAATAAAAATCTTTCATTTATGGTTTACTACTATGGGCTACAATATATATTTTAGGAAATTAATATCTTTGAAATGAGTTATTTGTTAACAATTACTTGTTTATAGTTGCGCAAGTAGCCGAAGATGTCTTAAAAGTGTCGTGAAAATCAGATAAAATAGTTGTGAGTTATGAAAAATGTTTCATAAAAGGTATTGCTTTAGATGAAATAAATTTGAAATGACCCTTGGCGTCTTTTCATTAAAAAGAACTGATTGCAATCATTGATCTTTTCAATCATTTAAAGCATCTACATGAGTAATAACCATTCACGGAAGAAAAAGACGCCACTTAATTTTTAAATGTTTTATGGCGACGAAGTAAGAGCGATGGTTTTACCAATTTTGTTTGAATTTTAAACTTGTCAAAACTACTTAGCAGCCCATATAAATGAATACATTCATAAAAATATTCTGGACAATATTTAATCAAAATTATAAAATAAATTTTAACTTAACTATGATTTACTATGCAAACACTTGTTCTATAGTACGAACTCCAATTGCTGATGCACAATTCTCGGAAATATAAACTTGCTTAGACATTTTGTGTTTTTATGAAACTCTTTTAGCCTCTGTCAAGAAACTACGATTTCTGCTCTTTAGTTTTAAAAACATACGTTATTTAACCGATTAAATTCTTGATTCAACTATTTTACGCTTGGGTTCAACCACATTTATTCTTATGATGTATTTGCATGGGGTAATTATTAAAGTACACTAATTATTCAGTCATGCATTCTCTTTATAATAACATTATTTTTAATGCTATTAACCACAAAGCCTTTATTTTATTAAATTCTTAGCATTATGCAGTTGAGATAACTTTATTTCTATAAAATTAATTCATAGAAATCCTGATTTTTGTTATAGAAAATTACTAACTAATATAAGAAGAAATAACGAAAACTCGAAAATTCTATAAGCGAGGCCTCTTGAGGACGATCCTAATTTCTGTTAACTGTGAGATAATGCGATATCAACTGACTGAACAACTAGACATGCTTTCGAAAAATAGCTGTTGCTGTATAAATAACTGTATACCTAACTAAATGTAAGTCTACTTTTGGGGCACCCTGTATTTGTATATTTTGCATCACATAATGAATGTATTCATTATATCACTTGTACACCCACAGAGGTATTATGTATTATTTGTAGTTTTATTCTGGAATTGAGATAAACAAATATAAAATATTAATAAAGATACTCTACGTTGTTAAGTTAATAGTAAATTATCTAATTGAGTCTAGAGACTAACAATAGTCTATTTACTTCAAATTTCAAACGGAATGTCACATTGTCCGATTTCTTTCTTTCTAAAAATGAGCGATGCGACAAAATAGCAGCTGCTTCTCCGTTTCAGTAATTGAATGTTTCATTTGCGGAAATACAAATATACGGCATAATCCTCATTCTACACTAATCTACTAAAAATGAACATTTGAAACAAAAAAAATCTCGGTTCTTCGTTAACCAGTAATAAATAGTCCCTTACTGGAGCAGAATTGAAGAGCTTAGTGGAAGAACGTGCTAAGTGACAAAAAGGTCAAAACGAGAAAATAGGCTTTCTAGTTTTTCGTTTGCACTCAGATGCGTTGAAAAAGGTACTTGTAAATCGTACAAAATATACTAAATTTAAAGTTTATGGAAAAAGGGAAACTTTTTTCGTTATAGAAGTTAGTAATATGTCCATTGGCACGGGAATCTCACATTTTTTCAAAAATGTCACTTAGCACGTTCTTCCACTAAGCTCTCCAATTATGTGTGTTTGCTCTTCTTTGCATACATAAATTCTCCGTTTAAATGGGTCGAGCTTAGAGCGCACGTCGCCTACGATATATTTTTTATTAAACAAATTCCGAAGTAAATAAATATAAATCTAAATTAATTACCTGGTTAGTAGTTTGTGTAAAAGGGAAAGTGTAGGCAGAAATTAATTAAAGTTTATTTTTGTAATCAGTGTAGGCATTAACAATTTAATTACTCGTCTAAATATAATAATTATTAACAATGGGAAGGTAATGGCTTAAAACTAATTGAATATATTGCATGCGTTAAGTAAATGGTGCAATATTGAAATTTATCCACGACAAAAAAAGCTTAATTTAAATAAATTTTTATATTTTCATCAAAAACTATTTCGGACAAGAGTTTTTTTTTTGTGAAAACTCCTATAATATCATTATTTTAACATAAGACTGTTTTTCGTAAAAATATGCATCATAAATTTTAAAATACGTGTAATTTACATACTTGAGCTGCTGTTTTAACTAACAATATGACACTTATTTACAAATTAATATGCAAACACCCATGTTTGACAAGGAATTGTCGTATATGATTTTTTTTTTGTCGTGTCTATGACGTTGTCGAAAGGTGAAAGTAAGGCTAAATTTTTGATGTGTTGATTTGATTTTTCATGTGTTTTGATGACCGCGTCTGCAATTTTTTTTTGTATATCACTGTCATAAAGATCTATTAATGATGGCAGAACTCCAATGTCTTTCAAATTGGCACTCATTGCCGGTCATTTGAAAATGTGGTTTGGTGTAAGCTGCGTATGTGGTCAGCTGTTAAAGTTTATATACACCTTCATGCCCTCTTTGTCTATCTTCATGCCTCTGTGGTGATTGGTTCTTAGTCTGGCAATGGTTTTGGTGGTGGATCTATCGGCATTTAAATTACAAAGAAGGTGCTTCTTTTGAATAGAATATTCTCTCAATTTATATTTAGCGATTGCATTTGCAGTATATGATAATGTTATAAAAATTAAGGGGTCATAGGAGTCTTAAAAATGTGCAAAGAAGGTACCGCAAAGCATACTTTGATCTTTCATGTAATTTTTTAACTACTCAATATAATTTTTTAATAATTTTTTTTCTACAAGATTTATTTAATATAAAACAAATTTTAAAATTTATGAAACCTTAGCCAAAACTAAAATAAATTATATTAAACATAAAGCTATTTGAACACATTGGGATTAGGCTTGCGTGGCAAATTTTGATGTCAAAATTGAAAAAATGACCAAGAAAATGACTTTATATTGTACAAATATATACAAACAAAGACTTATACCTAAATTCTCAGCTCAATTTTAATTAGAAATTATTTTTTAAAAATTTAAAATCAAAATTTTAAAATTTTTATTAATTTGTTTAGAAAAAAGTTGTTAAAATAATTTCCAATTAAAATTAAGCTGAGAATTTAGGTATAATATAGGAATTTAGGTATAATAATAAAAGATTAAAACTTTAAATAAAAGATTAATTGATTCAAAAATTAATGCAATCAAAATATTACTCAATTCTTGCAAAATAAATCGCGTATTTTGATAAGTCTTCACTACTCACGATATTGAGGTAAATGACGATTTGTTAGATTATATTTTATATAATTATTCATTATTTGTATTTATTAACTGTTATCATTTTTGCATGTCATTTGTAGTAGCTATATGATGCGAATCTTGTTTGTTAGTTTACAAAAAATTAAATAGGCAGCTTTAGATTTATTTACCCAAAACGTCAATTTTTTTGTTAACTTATATAAATCAGTAACTTTTATAATCATTAACTTTATAATACATCAGTAACTTTAATCCGGAATAAGTTTTAAGAGTGTTTATTAATAGTTATCATGTGTTTAAGTTCATCATTAATGAAGAAATTTGACTTCTTATGATAAAATTTATTTTATTTGCAATTAATAATTTAATTTTTAATTAATACGTTAAAATTAATAATTTAAATGCATTGTACTAAGTTATACAAATTAATTAATGTTATTAATTATAACTAACTTTGTTTTAAACAGATAATTATAATTAGTTATAATTATTAATATTCATTAATTAGCATTTTCAATTTAAAACTACATTCATAATTATTATAATAAAGTTTCCTTGAAACTAAATCGGCAACTTCAAAATTTTGTAACCCCCCCCTTGGAACAATCCTGGCTACGCCACTGAATTGATTTCCCCCGCTTAACATGCTAACACGCTCTTTCATAAAAGACTTGCTGCCGTGAAATGCCTAAGAGGGAAGAATTAGCTACATGATTAAGAGAAGATATAAATGCCAACTCCACTATATTAATACACACAAAAGTTTTACATAGTTTCGAAGGAAGATAGGTTTGAATTATCGTCAACATTAGAGCTTCATGAGGGCTATTGGCGACGTTGTTTTTGGCTAGTGTTGTTGTTTATTTAATTCACAAAAAAAATAACAAAAAAAAAGTTGTACAGCTTCATTATAGGTACCGTTAACAACTGTTTTATTTTAGCTTGAAATATCTTCGCATTAGAGCTACACGAGGTCTATTGGCGATAATTTAGATCCACAGTCCAGTGACGAGCCGACACCTAAGTAGGCACCCAACGCAACCGTTAAGAGCGACATCGTACTCAGAGTTGGGACTTCGGGGCATATTTAACGTGCACTCCCTCTACACGTGACATTATTCTTTGGATATTTTTGGGCTGCACGGGCCGCAGTTATTTTGGCGATGCCCGGACCCGAACCTGGGACCATTCGGATGCAAGGTGTTCCCCTAACCGAACGTAGAAAGTAAAAACTTGAATTGTAGTGTCTTAAAATTATGGAATTTAGCTTTTTGAATTGAGTTGAACTAACATCGCACTAGAGCTACATGAGGGCTAGTGGCAATGGGTGTCGTATTTTCCACAGCACACAGAGTTCTAGGCAACGCACGAATGCTAACAAAATGGTATAGAGGGAAATGCTGGGAGCATAATTAATTAATTATGACTCTTTATATATTCACCTCTTAACTAATCTACTCCAAAGAAAGTAAAAAAATGTGTTCCCAATATTTCCCTCTATACACCTTCGTTGACTGGACTTATACCTTCTACGGGGCTGTGAGGCGCCCTGTCGTCAATGACGCGATCTACGGATCGGAAGGTCCCGCGATCGAGTCCTGGACGCTGAAAACTCACCGAGTATATGCGGAGTACGTGCTCGTTAAATCTGGTTGGGTACGAAAGTCCTGTGGGAGGTTATTGCGCAGTTTCCCACGGGGTACAGGTTCCTGGAGACTATTTCCCTCCCCTTCAGGGACATGTCTAAATTGTGGAGGTGGCGCATGATAGATGGCCGCATCTGTTTACGTATATGTGTGCATGTGAGTGTGTTGTGACTGTCGTACTTGACGAAGTTTTATAAGCGGCTCTCTGAGCAAGCACACCAGCCTGAAAATATATGTATATCAACCAACCAACCTTGTCTATCTAGAATGCGAGCCTCAAAAGCATTTTCCTCCCCCATCCTCGCATATGGTTTTCTTCGAAACGGCGTGAACATGTTTTTTCCCCCACCCTACATGGGTTTGAGCTGATCGGTTTTGTTTACCTCACAACAGAACCCCAAACGCAGGTAGTAGTTGTAGGTTTAGAAATACGATGCTCCCCCTGTTTCCTCAAAAACCAAGCGTAGGGATGTGGGCAGAAAGTCTTTTCGAGGCTTGCATAGTAAATAGACAGGCTATAGCAGCCGGAAACATTATAACCTTACGTAGTCCTCTCTCGTACTTCTCGCAGTGGGATAAGTTTCCCAGCCTTGAGGGTCCCCTTTCCCCTGAATAGCGATGCAAATGCGGGAATCGACGAGGGTGTTCTCTTTTGTTCTTATTATGTCTGCGAGGCAGTCACGAGGGAAAGAACATGCCCTCTTTAAGGGTGTTCAATTGAGTATAAATTTAGGGTCAAGTGGGGTAAGTGTGATAAACCGGCTCTTGTAACTTTGGAAATCATTCTAAAAATCTGAAAGTTGGCAATATATAACATTAGACCACTTATAATTAAACTAAAAAGAAATATTGACCTTATTTTTTGTTTAAAGAAAGTTTTGAGCTTTTGAATTTAAGTGCAACTGTCTTCTTTTATATGGTCTACCCCTATGTGGGGTAAGTGTGATAAAACAGCAATGGATTTTGAAATGCAAATTTTGTACACTTAAAATTGGAATTCATACATATAACTTTTTTTCTACATATGTATGTTTCTTATAATAATTCACTACCAATTTTAGGATTTGGAATTTACTTGAAGCAGAGAACGAATTTTCTTAATGAAAAATGCAGAAACCCTATCACGCTTACCCCACTTGACCCTACCCATAGCTGGAAGATTTAGAACGGATGTATGTTTTCCTTTCGAGAAAGGCATTTTTCTGGTTTCCGCACTGGAAAACGTCAGTCCGTTTATTCTTCGACGGTTCCTTTCATAGAAGTAGTTTATTAACTGAGAGAAAGTTATTTGAATTTGAATACTTATTCCTATCTCTGGAAACAATTTTAGAACTCTAGATTGCTTTTCGTGCCTTTTTGGAAAAGTTATAGAAAAGTATTAAAACAATTCATCTCTATGGCACGTGCTTATTTAAAAGAAGGATCTCCACTTAAATAACCTGTTTGTAAGGAGAAAAACCCATGATTATCTACAAATCAAAAATTGGATTGAAACATTCAATTACAAAAATTCATTAACAACTGTTTTATTGTTAGGTCGTAATATTCGGCCTTCAATTATAATTATACTTCAGCGGCAAGAAAGAAAAAAAGATATTTTTTTAGTCATTCCACGTTTTAGGCCTGTTTGTGTAATTTAATTACTTATTTTAAGACTAGTTCAAACAGAGAAAGAAGTCATTAACATTGAATACTTTGACTATCGACTGCACTAAAAGTATAATTTTTAATGATGAAAGACAAAGCAACCTATCTGCAACCAATTCAATGAAACCAAATAAATCATTTCCAACTGCAATTGTCATTCAACAATAGTATAGTCCGACCACGCTAAGTTGGCAATCAAAATATTTACATTGTGGACGATTCCACTTTGAATTGAGGTTTTTAAGCAGAAGAAAAAAGGGTTGCCAGCTCAAGGCGTTTGGCGAGAAGAGGAGATTGTTGGTCTAGTTCAATCTATCACACTAGAGCTGCACATCAGTTATCGGCGATAGAGGATTGTTGTTGATTGCTAGTAGCGGTTAACGATTACACGTGAATTTCTTCGTTTATTTGACTTGATCAATAATCGATTAATATCTGTGCATATTTGATAATGTCTAATGAAAGAACAATACTTCATGCGAAAGAGAAGAATATCGTGTAATTTAGATCTTGGTCAAAAGCCAAGTTTCTTATTAATGATTACATTATTTTTCGAAAAAAAAAAAAAAAAAAAACTCGTCTCTTGACCAGGGCTCTAAATTACGAGGCGTAATTAGCTGTTTGGATTATTCATTCAATCAACAGACCACTCCGAATAGTGAGCGTTATTTTATTACCACACTGTACAAGAGTGAACCCGATGCAAGTACGATCTACCACCCTTCAATTAATAATCTGTTTCTTAACCTTAAAGAAACTTGCGCCCAAAAGCAATGAATCGCCAAACATAGTAACTCTTGCCCAAAACCTTCCTTACCTTTTTTCGATGTGGACTGGTCCACAATGTAAATATTTTGATTGCCAACTTAGCGTGGTCGGACTATATTGGAAACGCTATTATTCCGCTTCTGGTGAGCAATTTTTGCCGCATTTGTGATAGAATGTCAAGCATCAATAACTAAAAAAAAATTCTTATGCTCACATTAAAAGAAAGAATGATGATAAAAAAATTGATAAATCACTATTAATAGTGATTAATGATTACAATCAAGGATAATAAGATTGAAAGAATTTTTTTCAGTCAATGTAGTGACATCAGACTTTAGTTTTCCCGAAATCGAATAACGATATTTTTCTGTGGCTTCATTCTCTATATCCAATGCTGAGGGACGTTACGTTTTGTAATTATATGAAATTTCAATTTAAGGTTAGGTGGAATTATTGTCGCACTAGAGGGCGACACGAGCGATATAACTATTAGCGGGGGAGTAGACAGTGCCGGATTTAAAGACCCAGGGCCCCTAGGCACTTGACATTTGGGGCCATCCTACCATCTCGAAGCTATTTTGGAAATTTAGCAAATTTAATACACTAGTACAGAACATATAATTTTTAATAGACTTTAACAAACTTCAGAACAATACAATATGCTACTATAGGTATTCTATAAAATTTATAAACTGACACGGCGAACTTTCTTCTGTGCAATAGAAAAAATTCGGAGTAATGCGACATCGTACTTGGAGTCGGACTTTAGAGCATATTTCACGGGCATTATTTTTCGGACTTTTTGATAGCACAAACCGTTTGGAGATCAACAGTTATATTGGCAATGCAAGGCAAGTGTCTTACCGATTGGGCTCTGAAATGTGTGACTTTTTCTTGAGGTATTCGTTCAAGTTACAACTAGATCATTCGACCATACACGAAAATAAAATAAAGTTTCAGATAAAGTTCAATCCATAATCCTTAGAAATATCGTATAAGCAATCTCATCAACATATATTTGAACTTCACTAAAAATAAAGCCCATCTTTAATGATGACAACAGCCATTTTTTAAACTTTTATACAAACATAAACTTGGTTTTATAAAAATACCTTATAAGTGCTTTCCAAAAAGGTCCCTTAATGCACTCTGTTTTCATTCTATTTTTAAGATAATCTCGCATTGGCAGAAAAGTGAGCGGCTTTCCCCCGAACCCTAAAAACCATTTTAACATTCGACAAGACTTTAAGATGAAAGATGATTATTTGATACTTTAAAAACAGAAACATGATGTTAAAAAAAAGAACAAAGTATTAAAATTGCTTTGTGTGTTCGTCTGTCTACTGCGTCCATCTCCTAACTACAAATCCCAGTCAAATGATAAAGTTCAAATTGTAGCTAAGCAAACAGTGTTTATCAATTTTTATTTCTTAATTCGATTCACAAGAATTTAAATACGAATGATAGGTAGGCCTTGGTCGTTGCCTAGGCCTACGAGGCTTTGGGCCCATTATTTCAGGAGACCACAAATTTGGCTGTTAACTTCTACATTTTGTTTCCTATGAAACACAGTTTGTATGATTTTATTAAAAACTTATTGAATTTTTGATTTTTCAGTACCAATAGGTGCAATAATAATTGGTTGCTATTATAATAGTTGATGATTGACCTAAGATTTAAAGGCAAAAACATAGCAGTATGTATATTGTTTGTGAAAACATCCTTGGGTTCCGACTTATTTAATAATTCGATTTGGAAGAATTTAAATACGGATGGTAGATTCATTAAATCCTTGTTTTGGAGACATTCAAAACGACAGAATATCGAAAATAGTTCAACCTATTTTGAAACATGTCTTAAATACATAAAATCGCAAAAGAAAACTCTTTGGGTATGTTTTTATGATTGTGGTTGCTTATTTTAAACGTTAACTAAGAGACAGTGAAGCAGAGCTACTATTTAAGAAAATACCCGATTAGTTGACGATGAAAATCTGTGTTTTATTTATTTTCTTATCTTAACACTTTACCTCCGGGCGTCGACTGACCCATAGACTAAGAACACTCTAAGTTTCAAACTCTCATTGGAGAATTTCTACATTGAAATTGACATAGAAACTAGCGCGCCCCCTTTGTGTCTAAGGGAACTAATGTAATGGTTTCTGGCTGCCTATTTGCAGTCACCTTTAGGAGATTTAACAGAGCCAATGACATCTCGTAATTTGGAACCCTTATCAAGTGACGATAGGGATCTATTTTTTACTACAACTTATTTTCGACTTTATTTTTGAATATATACAGCTACTCATTGACTTTTATATCCCTCGTAGGCCCATCCTCAAGATATTTGACCTTGTGCTTCTTTTTCTCCATTAATAAACCTACAGACTGACTACGCTTGTCATTTTAGACATGGTCCCCCAAAGATCCACAAGTGATTCGATTGAATAACTCGTCAAATATTCATCCAAATGTAACAGAAACTTAGATTTAGGGGTTTTCGAGGGTTTTTCACATTTCTAAGTAATTAAAATTGGGTGTTGCTATTGAAAATTTTAAAGTTCGTAACATTTTTAATATTAAGACGGACCCTTATGCAAATTTTGTGTCATGCAATTAACTCAAAATGTTATTTGTTCACATAGTCAAAAAGGTCCGATGTAAAAGGATGACTAACGGTTGAAATAATCACTAGTGGGTAACTTTTTTTTAACAGAGAACATTACGAAGAAACAGTAGCCTTACAATTGAAAGTACAATTATACCAATCAACAAATCAACCTTTAATAGTGTTTTAGTTGCATTCGACACGTTAGAAGAGCTAGGCATTAGATTAAGTTGCTGGTCTAGAAGATTTTTAGTCTACGGGTCAGTCGACGCCCGGAGGTAAAGTGTTAATGAATATTTCAAAGTGCTTTTAATTATTTTAGATATTCTGGCTCTCAAAGCAAGTCTAGACGTTTAACGTACTTGATGGGTAAGTGTTAGGACGCCTTGAAGGCTTTTGAAGCTACTCTGGTTAGCATATCATGTCAAGAAGTATTGCGTGTAATTGAAATGAATGGCCCGTCTTGTGGGGGATCAACTTTCACTTAATGAATGCAAGCAGCTCTTCCTTCATAACGCGATTTTAATTATGTTAAGTGATCGATCATGCCCAAACTAGACTCCACTAGTTTCCACCAAATAATTCTTAACACTTTCCTAGACTAGTTCATACATTAAACGTAGTATACATGAAATAGAATACAATATCGAAAATAAGGTCAGTTTTCCAAACTTTGCGTGTTATAAGTCTAGTATGTTAGCTTTATTTCGAGGCTGATCATTTTTAAGATTTTCATTTATATCAAGAACAGAATATCACATGAATCGCATACCTGTTGATATTTCAGGGAAAAAAATATATATATAATAGCACTTACCTGTACTGTTGAAACAAAACTTTTTTTTTGTCCACTTCATAAAAATTCTTAACTCAATCAAGTCCAAAAGAAGAATGTCCTGAACAAGCGTGTCACGTTGAGAAGTCAGAAGTTCTTCAAGAAATGTAAGACCCAAAAACCTTTTAAGGTTTTCGTATAACTTGGGAGGTCATGATAAAGTCAAGACATTCATTATGTATGTGAAACTTTTACTTTTCATCACATGGTTCGAATATGTTTTTTTTTAAAGACGATGTTTGCCTTAACATTCAACATGTCAAAAACAACGAGTAAGATCAAAACAAAATCAGCTGTAACTTGATAAGCTTGCAACCACTTTCTTCTAGACATACTTTTACATAAATATTACACAGTCAATATTTGCCTAGTAATTTTGAACTGGGGTCAAGTAATGAGATCGACACCTGAGCATAATGGTATATCAGCACGTCATCAGAAAATAAGATTCGGCTTAGGATTTGGTTGGTTAGATTGACGTCGCGCTACAGCTACTCGAGGGCTTATGCCAAGCAGCATCGTAATTCAGTACAGCTGTCCACGGTTAGGTTAGGATTATCGTCGCACTAAAGCTACACGAGGGCTATTGGCGAAGGGCGTCGTATTTTAGAACCACAGTCAAGTGACGAGCCGGCACCTGAATAGGCACCCAACGCAACCGTTAAGGGAGACATCGCGTACGCAGCGTTAGAACTTTGAAGGATATTTAACGGGCACTCCCTTACACGGGGTATTATTCGTCAGAAATTTTTGGATGCACGGGTCGTTTATAGGTCGGCAGTTATTTTGGCGATGCCCGGACCCGAACCTGGGACCTTTCGCATGCTAGGCAAGTGCCTAACCGCTGGGCTCCCTAGCCCCCGTACAGCTGTCGAGTGACGTGTAATATCGAGGCGAGATGGCTAGGAAGAATATCAAAGAAAGTCATCATATTTCAGATTATTTATCTGAAAAATAAATTTTTTCAAAGAAGGTGCAAGAGAATAACACAAAATAAATTGTGGAACATAGATTTTTATTTTCGAAAAACAATTGCCAACATACACAACATTTATATAATCACACAGTAAAACACCGCATGCAAATATATTTTATCGCACACATATATAGAACCATTTTAGACTTTACACAATTTGGCATATAGATAAATATAATCGAATATTACTGAATTCTGTATCCACGAGGAAGAACTCGGCAATTGTTGTAGACAGTATAATTTTGAAAAACATTTGGTGAGCCACGGCGGACTCAACTGATAAGGCCAGAGAACATCTCAGTGACGTTACACTTATCCGTCTGGTTCCGGTTGTCGGCTGTTCCGAAAGAGAGGAACGTAACGTGTTCAGAACTTGAAAAGTATACTCGGCCGTACACGAATAGGTCAAATAATAGGTTTGAATTTGTACGAGCGATATTGGCAACGGTTGTAGAAATTTAGAATCACAGTCAAGTGACGGGACGGCGCCCTGAGTGGGCACCCAACGCAACCTTTAAAGTTGACATTGTACATAACAACGGGACTTTGAAGCCTTTTCAACGTGCAGTTGGCCTACACAGTGTATTTTATTTGTCGGACTTTTTAGCTGCACAGACCGGTTATGGGTCGGAAGTTATTTTTGGCTACGCTCGGACCCGAACCTAGGACTTCGCGCATGCAAGGCAATCGCCTTACCGACGGAGCTCCCTCCGAAAGAGAGGTTAGGTTAGGTTTGAATTATCGTCGAACTAGAGCTACGGGAGGGCTATTGGCATCGGCCGTCGTATTTTAGAACCACAGTCAAGTGACGAGCCGACACCTGAGTAGGCACCCAACGCAACCGTTAAGGGCGACATCGTGCGTAGCGTCGGGACTTTGAAGGATATTTAACATGCACTCCCTTTACACGGGGTATTATTCGTCGGACATTGGCTGCACTGGAAGTTTGTCGGTGGAAAATTAATTTTGGCTATGCTCGGACCCGAACCAAGGACTTCTCGCATGCAAGGCAATCGCCTTACCAGCTGTGCTTCCTCCGAAAGAGAGGAACGAAACCTGTTCAGAACCTGAAAAGTATAGTCGTCCGTGCGCAAAATGGGCTTCATACCTTTTGTTCGGAATAGTCGATAATCTGAACAAGATGGATAGCCAAACATGACGAAGAGCTTCTATGGCCCGGAAGTTGAGTAGGCCATGGTTAAGCAAATGTGCAATTCTGCTCGGTGCGGTGTCGTTTGAAGAGCCCCTTTCGTTACAAACGATGCCGCGGAACGAGGCAGAAGTGCAATAGGTTTTGCATGTATAATTATTGACATTGAATTGCATTTTTTTTAATGTGAACAATTAAGTAATTCATAACCTAACTTTCTGTTGCTGTTTCGTAGCATTATAATAATATATTTTTTAATATTTACATTTGGTTTATTAACATTTAAAAATATTCTAAATGTGAAACACTCTATTTTCACGAAAAGATGTGCAAAACACAAGAAAAAAAGGAGTTTAATTTTTCTTGCCAATGACTTTTCTGAAAAATAATGTAATAATATGCATAACTACAATTGAACAAAAGTATAGCTATTCATGAACATATAAATAATATATACAAATAATATATACATATAATAGACCGTATAAATATAATATAAATATAAACAATAGTTATATAAAACATTAAAAATGTATGAAAAAAAATATTAAAAAATGGCACTAAGTCTCTTTAATTATAAATAAAAACGGCATGTATAATGAAACATTTGGCAATTTATGGCACCCACTGCATAGAGCAAAAACCCCAGTTATACAAATTCCAGCAAATTTTTTCCACTTTAAGTATTTTACCTTTCGTAAAATAAATTTTGTAAGGTATGAACATGAATAATTTAGATTTTTTTTTATAAGAATCGGATCAATCGAAGAATTTTTCGCTCAGCTATTGCTTTTGAACAGTTAATTAAACAGGAGTTTAAGTACGGAAAATATCACGCGGTTTTGAGCCAATTTTTACTACTACCGCTTCATGTAGAACAAATGGCCTTTGCAGCTCTAAATCCGTCCAAAATACTTGGGAAAAAGACTTGCAAACATACTTGCATACAAGTTTACTATCTCAAAAAAGTTACAATAAAGTATTTGAAACTGCTCCAAAACCATTAACTATATTTTTTGTATCAATACTATTCATTTACACACTGTATTTATTTGAATATAATTTGTATTACGCTTAATATTAGGGAAATTCTTTTTTTAAAAACACTTATATAATTTAGAAACTATGCAACAATTTTGATTTCATTGGATATTTATGTATTAATTTGAGCTGCGTATTTTAATTGTATCACACCTTCCCAAATTTATTTTAATGGGAAATTATTTCATAATGGTTTAAGTAAACATGGTTGGACACCAACCCTTTACATTTCAATTAATTTAAATTTCATAAATTTAAATTTCATAATTTAAATTTCATTCATTATAGATCAATAAAGAAATAGATTAATATTTGTTGCGAAAATGAACAGATTCATATAGGGTAGACTAACCAGTGAATGAACGTTTAAGGCGCTGCGTTCGCCAGTGAATGAACACCAGGATATAATGGCCAGGACAACCAACCGTATGTCAGATAGCTTCCTACTACATGGGAGGAAGTCAGTGTTGCCAATCCATCTAGTGGAATGATTTTCAATCCTTATATTTTTTAATTATATTTACCAAATGCTCATTCACTGGGGCCTGTTCACTCACTGGTCAGTCTACCCTATTGGGATGTTTGAAGATATAAATTAAAATATAGCTGTCCATGCATTTCTCTTTTGAAAAATACATTTGTAATGAAAAAATGCACAATATTTACACAACACTTACGTTACAGTTATAATAACGACGTATTAATGCATGTTTAAGATCATATCTTAAAATATAGTTACCTTTTTCTCATATTTTGAGCCTCTTACATCTGAAATGAGCATACACATGCATAACATTCCCAAAAATATTTTTCAATATAATAGGTTTAAACACCTAATCTTTAAAATTTGTCTGGTTTCCATATATTTGTTTGAAACATTTATACATAGACACAAAAATTTGGCCACACTCATAAAATCGATATAACTGTACAATGTACATGAATCATAATAAAATAAATCTCAAAATAGAAATGTTTTGTGCACACATTTGAGTTGGAGAAGTCCCTTTTAATCGGCTTTCCAAATTACGAGGCTTCTTTTTATTACCTTACATGGAGGTTTTGTGCGATGCTACTGACACAATACTGTACAGAACCTACATCCTCATAACTTGAGGTTGGTAGATAGGTTTGAATTATCTTCGCACTAGAGGTACAGCTGCGGAAATAAAAAAAAGTACAGCTGTGGAAATAAAAAAGTACCCACTTGAGGTTATTTCATCCGTAAGTCACCCTATAGAATCGGACCTTTTTGAGATTGTGTACAATTAACATACTGAGTTAATTGCACGATACAAAATTTGCATAAGGGGCCGTCTTCATATTAAAAATATTACGATCTTTGAAATTTCCAATGGCAACACCCCATTTTAATAACTTAGAAATGTTAAGCACTCTTGAAAACCCTTAAATCTAAGTTTTTGTTACATTTGGATGAATATTGGACGAGTTATTCAATCGAATCAGTTGTGGACCTTTTGGGGACCATCTCTAAAATGACAAGCAAGCATGCATGCAAAGCCGTCTTTATTTATCAATTACACACGTAATCTTATACACAGTCCCCTAAAGGGTAATTTAAAGGTATTTTGTGATTTACTCGGCAAATTATGAATAAAAAAAATTTTAAATTGGGATTTCGCTTAATCTTCTTGTCTTAAATTTATTTCTTTAAAAATATTAAAGGGTTTCTATTCATATTTTTTAAAAAAATTAATATAATAATTATTTAAAAATATAAAAATTGTTTTAAATACCCCAATATTGAATGCATTTTGTTTGGGTTATTACAATTTCTTTTCAGTAAAAAATTCGTTTCATTATCTTAATTATTTATAGATCGGGATAGTTTTTTATGTGCAACTCATTTAACATTATGGGACCTAAACTTTGCGCGTCTCTAACTCCTCTAACAATGCTTAAAAACTAACAAAATTTGGCATTTCGTATTAACATAGGTCAGAGATTTGAAATATGGATTCAAAAAGGGGTGTTGCCATTGGAAATTTCAAAGATCGTAATATTTTTAATATGAAGGTAGCCCCTTATGCAAATTTTGTGTCATGCAATTAACTCAGAATGTTAATTGTTCACAATCTCAAAAAGGTCCGATTCTACAGGGTGACTAACGGAGGAAATAACCTCAAGTGGGTACTTTTTTATTTCCACAGCTGTACCACTAGTGATTATTTCAGCCATTAGTCACCCTATAGATTCGGACTCAGAATGTTAATTGTTTACAATTTCAAAAAGGTCCGATTATATAGGGTGACTAACGGCTGAAATAATCACTAGTGGTACTTTTTTTTTATTTCTGCAGCTGTACACGAGGGCTATTGGCGACGGGCGTCATAATTTAGAACTACAGTCAGGTGAAGGGCCGACACCCGAGTTGGCAACCAACTCAACCATTAAGGGCGATATCATACGCAGCGTTGGTACTTTGAAGCATATTTAACGTGCACTCCCACTACACGGGGTATTATTCGTCGGACATTTTTGGATGCACGGACCGTTTATAGGTCGGCAGTTATTTTGGCGATGCCCAGACCCGAATCTAGGACTTTCCACATGATAGGCGAATGCCTAAACGAATGGGCCCCCCAATCCTTCATAACTTGAGGAGTTTTATGTGATGGAATCATCGCTTTAGAGCTACACAGGACTTATTTGGAGAAGGGCCTCGTAATTTCAAACTACGGTCAAGTGAAAGGGATAGACTTTCAGAGGGTAATCAAAAAATCTATCGGATTACGACAACAGGTTCTCATGTGTTCTAAATGGTTCTTCTTCAGATTTTGTTTCTGGTACTCAACTCTATTCGAGGTTTTAGATTAGGTTAGACGAGGTTTTAGGGATTGGATCAAGAATAACCACACCCTATAAAATACTAAAGAAAAATTATGTTTCCTTGAAAGTCTAAAAACTATTCCAATCTTTTCTCAACATGAAACCAAATCAATATTTGGTACGGTAATAACATCAGATCACAAACAGATCAATGAACAGAACAGATCAAGAACAGATCATGATCAAGAATGATCAATGATATCAGATCATTGGAATCAAGATCTTGGGATTTCCTAAGTTTTTGTGGTGCTTTTATTGGAATTTGTCAAGTCAGTTACTAAGATGGAATGAAAAAGACTCTGAGGTACAGAAGTTATAAATACTACTGTTGCATTTACGATACAAGAAATCGTAATTGTGGAGACATATATAAATAAAAGGATACAAAAGATATCGTGATTAGTTTTTACATGCCTGCGCCAACTCTGTTTTGGGACTTCAGCAGTGAGAAAGGATGCGTTGAAGACAACGTTTAGACTACACCATATTACATATCACTTACCACACTTGAACTACTTGTTCTGCAATTCTCTTCAGCGATATCCCAAGCAGGATGGATAAAATTTGTAAGAAAAACAATGTTACACAGTGAAGCACGTTACAGTTATATCATAATCGAGTTATAGTTCGATTTCACTCTCACAGAAAAATACATGAATTAAAATATTTACAAGTTGCTTCTCTTTGCAGTGCTATTGGAAAACAGTCTCAAAGTTTCGAAATTGGTCCAAAATGAAAAAATCATTTGTTTATAGCAAGTTTGATTCATGCTGGATTTGATTTATTCATCATTGCATATATTTATTCATTGTGCATGCCTTCTATGTCAATCAAACGTCATGCTAGAAGCAAAATCGTAAAATAGTCGCAACTTCTATCGTCCATCGAAAATGGAAACTTTTTCTCGTTAAAACCTTTACAAAACTACTCCAAGACATTAATTGTTGTGTGTGTGATCGGTAAATGACCAACCACAACAGATTTGAACACAGTCTAAAGCATGTGATGTGTGCGTGGGAGATTCGACTGCTTCAAGACCAAATCCCGCGTTGGAATAAATTCTAGAGGTTTTATGATATCACCTGATATTTATTTTAACGTGAGTGAATGATTGGTTCTTCCAATTATAGTATTTTGTCACTGATCCCAAGCCAACAGATACTTAAGATCTCTTGGCCGGCGCAGTGGCTTAGTTGGTAAAAGCACCTGTCTAGTAAACAGGAGATCACGAGTTCGAATCTCGTCGGGGCTCGGGGCATATGACTTAGAAGATCTCAAGGGATCAATTTCGCCCCATTGAGAGGAATGCTCATCTTTGCTTAGCCTTGTTATCACTCAATGGAGCTTTCGTAGAAGAGTTAACGTCAACAGGAGTTTGGACTCTTCAAATTCAGCGAGCTCGTATTGTCTCAGTGGATATTTTTCTTGCATGGGGTAACGCACCTTACCTGGAGCTTTGACGTTTCTGAATTTAACGTTCTATCCATTAGGCTGCAAAAGTTTAGTTTACAAGACTTCTTGTTATATTAACACTCTTTGAGATGAAGACCGAGAAACGTCCAGCATTTAGACAGGGTCTTTTAGCGGCTTACTAAATATCGGTGGGAGTTGCTCAAGTTGTCCTCGAATGTGGTTTTAATGCCATGGGAATCTTGTTTTCCTAATTTTTTAATTGAAAATTTTTGTTGGCAACGACAAAAGTATGTTTCCAACTAAAGTAAAATGTGATACGCCTCTTCTGACACTAAAGCTTGGCGCAAAAAAGTATAAAATTGAGTCTTCCTGGCAAAACAATACAGTGATTGGACATTTGAATTCAAGAAAAAGTTGAGTAGCAACATCTCACAGGATGGCAAAGGAGTGGAGTGTGTTGCCTATCCTATTTTACTTCCATTGTCGAATGATTTTTTTTTCAGTCTTGTTATTTTAAGTTCCTCAACTAGTAGACACATCTCACAGGACGTCGTTCAAGAGCTTGGCAACGATCCTGTTGGGTTTTTTTTTCGATCCTGAAATCTCCTGAACAAAGACAAGAATATTTGGCAAACACTGGCGGTAAAGATGCTCAGCAATTCATATCATCAAGTGATCAAGAATTTGCCGTCACTAACTTGACCTCAAACACCATAAAGCAAATCTTTAAGGGAAGTGCACTCACAGAATGTTGTTGGAGAAGAGCTTGGTAGTAGATTCCGCTGTCGAATGAAGTATCTTGTTCATTTTGTCTTCCTGAAAGTTCCTTAACACAGACAAGAATATTTGGCAAACACTGGTGGTAAAGATGCTTAGCGATTCGCATCATTCAAGTTCTCAAGAATTGCGCCGTTACTCATTTGACTACAAACACCAAAGTATGTCTTCAGCGAAGAACAACATCCATCTCACAGGATGTCGTTGGAGGTGTTGTTGGACTTGGATGCGACCCCGTTGTTGAGCGTGGTCTCCCTCCTGGAGGGGAGGACGGTGGCGCCCTCCTTCCGGTGGCAGGCGATCACCTTGTGGAAGGCCTTCCTGAAGTTCTCGGACAGGAACGCGTACAGGATGGGGTTGACGCACGAGTTCATGTAGGCCAGGATCTGCGCCACGATCTGGATGACGACGCGCAGGCTGCTCGTCGTGTTGTACGCCCCCACGGACTTGAGCAGCAGGATGACCTGCCGGGCAGGGATTTAAATGAATAAGTCAAGCAACCTAATGGGTTTACTCTACAGAAAAGAGCGACTGACAGTCTTACCTAGTAACCCAGGAATTAAACACAACACTTCACTTTATTAGAACCACAACCATTATATTCATTTTAGATACAATGACCCTTAGAGAGTTAAGGAAAAATTTAACTGAAAGACGATAAGAACGTTTTCACCTCAAATAAGCGGAGTAAGAAACATTTTGACCTTTACCGATTGCTCAACAATTTCCGTTAAAATTGTCCCTACTTGTGGGCGAATTTCGTTGATATAACCGTAACTATGATATGCTTTGCGGTCGGGTAAGAAGGGTTTAATTACTGGTAAATTGCCACTTTTTACCGTGAAGTAAGGACAGATTATTGAGTCATTTACGTGTAAAATGATCTTTTATATAAGGTGATACAGGGTGAGGCAAACAAAACTGGCCCCAATCTAGAGATGGGGATACGTAGAAATGCTTGGCGAGAAAAAATCTTGAAGCCGCCTGAAACATGTTTTGCATTGGTTGGATCGGATTAGCTTCACATTAGAGCTACTCATAGACTAGTGGCGAGTTCAGATCTTGGTTCGTATTGTATAAAGACGTCCCATAATGCAAATTTTGTGTCTTGCAATCAATTTAGAATGTTTTGTATTACCAAAAACAAAAAGGTCCGATTCTCTAGGATAAATAACAACCGAAATAATCACAAGTGGGAACTTTTTTGATCAGCCCTACAAACCTTGCTTATATTTCATTTCAACTAGCTTTTGTAACCATAGCTTAGTTGCCGGCAAATAAGACGCCAAGCGTTTGTTTGGGCTTAATATTAAAGCGATCAAAAGCTTCAGTTAGCAAACCTGTTTTTGTATTGGTTTTTGACTTGGCAACATTTCTGCCGTATTCTTTTCTCCACCTCGGGGCCGGTTTTGTTTGCCTCACCCTGTATAAGCAACCTCTGTTTCAAAATGCCCTCACCTGGATGGGGCACCAGCAGACGGCGAAGATGACCACCACTATCACGACCATCCTGGTGACGCGCTTCTTGGACCGGAGTGACTCGGCCGACACCCGGCCACCCGGGGCCACCCCGAACCAGAGCCGCTTCAGCATGAGCATGTAGAGCGCGAAGATGAGGCCCAGGGGTACGAGGTACCCGGACAGGATGAAGCAGATCTGGTAGGTCGCGTAGCTGAAGCCCTCGTTCGACAGGAACACGCATGCGCTGTACTCCACCTTCAAGAGAGGAAGGAAAGGCGCGTTTACACCAAAATCTTTCACTAAGTTTCCCACAGCTTGCTGCAATTTGTTGCTTTTCAACAAAATGCAGACACTTTTCTGTCTTTCACTTGTTAAGGAAAGAGCCCTGCGCGATACCAGTGCTTTATCTTCGCTTGGATTGTTTGTTAGAATTCGAGCTGAGCGATGCGTCCTTCTTCTAGCTCATACTTAATGAGCGAGGTTCGCTGAATTGTTATCTCTTATGACTAAGCAAATATTCGGTGGCGATTTCACACTTTTGAGTTATTACTGATTCCAATTTTACGAACGCCGAGATCAACGTTATTTATGATGCAGCGGTCCCTGACAACTAGGACCAATAAAAAAAAAGCTGGCGATTCCTGACGCACAGCTCAGCGGAATATTTTGTGTTATTACTTACTATCAGGGATTTAGAGCGTTCAAAACGTGCGAGACGGACGAGGTATTTACAATAACTGTTTGTAAGAGATAACTGTGGCCTTTTTGCATGTGCTAGACCAGGACACATCGCTAAAAGCGAATTCTAAAAACTGATTCTAACATTGATATCTGAAGCAAGAAGCTTTCTAGAGCCTTATCATGCTTACAAATCAAGTCTTACTTCAAGTTTACCAACGCCGAGATCAACGTTATTTATGACTAAGGGCAACGTGACAACTAGAACCACTAAGAAAGCGGGTGATTCGGACTCACAACACATCGGCCGATTTTGTGTTCTTACAAACCAGGGCTTTAAATTACAAGAACACAAAATCGGTTGGTGATATGGGCATCCGAAATGCCTACTTTCATATTGCCGCTTGCTGTCATCCATGCAAAAATAAAACGTCGATAAAGCGCAGAAGGCTGCTTTTTAGCGTCTTGACGTACGTCTTCAGTCCTTCAAACTGAGGCTTAAAGTGGATCGCGTGATAGAATAAAGCGGGCGATTCGCACCTACATTTCATTTGCCGATTTTGTGTTCCTGCTAACCAAGGCTTAATAATATTACATCATATAAGACATTGAATTGTCGTGTACCTTGTGGTAGGTGTAGGAGATGAGCCCGTGCGACATGAGTGCGGGCACGCACGCCAGCACAATGAGCGCCCAGAGGACGGCGCACGCGAGCGCCGCGTTGCGCACCGTGCGGAAGGCCATGGACGCGATGGGGTGCACCACGGCCAGGAAGCGGTCCAGGGACATGAGCACCAGGGTGTAGATGGAGGCGTAGGCACACACCAGCACCAGGTACTGCACCACGCGGCACCACGCGTCCCCGAACAGCCAGTAGGGGAGCGCGTAGTCGAAGGCCGTGAACGGGACGCAGAACAGGATGAACAGCAGGTCGGCCACGGCCAGGTTGATGATCAGCACGTTCGTCGTCGACCTGGTGCATAGGAAATGCATGAGAAGATTCATGAAGAAATAGAAGGTGCTTTCGGAAACGTCTTGAAGAAAGAGTGGCGATGGTTCACATGTCTGGTCGTTTTCCTCCGTGTACGTTTCCTCCAGCTTTAGCCACCCTACTTAGCGAATGTGTTAATGAAATATATTCAAAACCTTTTGCTACTTCATCTGCGGGTTGCACGCTACGACCAAGACCACCAGCGTGTTTCAAGGTGAACTTTGAATCCCTTAAGCTAGGCATAAGCGGAGGGACAGGACCAAGAACAGAACATGTGAACCGTAGCCAAACATCGCCACTCTTCCTCTAAGACGTTACAGAAAGCATTTTGGAATTATGCAACAATATGATGATTTGACATATGCTTGGATGAGTAGATAAACTAATGTTACCCATACAGGCGGAGGGACATGATGTGAAAATTCAACAAGCATCGTCACGCTTCTTCCAGACTTGTCGGTGATTGGTTATGTGTGGCCAAACCCAGGCGCGCAACCACGGGGGGGGTTTCTAGGGTCAGAACCCCCCCCCCCCCCAGAACCCATATTATAGTCAAATTTTATTTTGTTAACAATAAAAAAATCGAAAGTGATGAAAAAAATTCCATAGAGAAACACTATTTCACTATTTCGCTCGCAGCCAACAAAATAAGAAACTGTAGGGATGGCGGTTTTTTTAAAAAAAAACCGATGTTTCAAAAACCGGCTTTTCGGTTTTATTGAACCTTAAGACTGGCCTTATGAAAAACCGGTTTTTTGTTCGAATCCGTGGGCAAAAAAAACCGGTTTCGGTTTTCCATCCCTAAAGAGTTTCAAATATGGGTGGCGAGAAGTATAAATCAGTGTAAAACAAAATATTTCTAACGAAACTCTTTTCTAATGTGAGGGGGGGGGGGGGGGGTTTGAAAAAAGCGCCAGCTCTGATAAAGTGACTTGTCTTGACAAATTTATTCATTTTTTGTCGGTTTTTTTTAGTTGCTCTAATATTGTGCATTCAAAAAATCAGTAAAGGTCACGGTACTACGCAATAATTAAGATACAGAAACTGCCCCCCCCCCCCTTCCTCGGATACTATTTTAAACCAATAATACGCGTTATCTTTGGATTATTGTATACTTTTTTCATTGTTTTATTTTTAAGGGTTTTTTTTCGCGCCTTTTCTATGTAATTTCTACTGTAAAGTACCTGAAGATATGAGTATGTTGTAGGGAAAGGCACTTTTTTTCCCTCTCTTTTTACTGTTTTGCCTGAATGCTTAATATAAATCTAAGGATGGCTGTTAAGTTCTGTTTTCATTGCATTTCAATTGCTTTTTTACAATTAAAACGTGTTTTATATCCTTTTATTGATATTGTTATATAACGACATAAAAACATAAAATGTTTTAATTATTCCACATCGGCGATTCGTCTTCACGACGTCTTAAATGTAGTTATAGATATAAGTAACATCGTTGAAGTTTGGAACATTGCCCGAAAATAATATATGTTTTGACCAAAAAGGTATAAAACGGTTTACCGAAATCTTAGTTATAGTTAGTATACTTAATAAAGCAATCCTTTGTAGAGGAAGTGTACGTTAAATATGCTAAAAAGTCCTGACGCTGCGTACGATGTCGCCCTTAACGGTTGCGTTGGGTGCCTACTCAGAGTTACGACGGCTCGTCACCTGAACTAAAATTATAATAACAACTTTTATTATCACAAAAACAATATGAAGAAAATAAAGCAAACGAACGCAAAGGGAAAACATGAAATTCAAAAATCAAGTCGTCCACTATTGGCGACTGAGCTTGGTGCCAACGAGACTGATATTATGAATTGCATTACCCATAAACAATAGGGTGGGCCGAAAAACACTTTTTATTTTATTTCGAATCGCTATAGTGCGGAAAAGTTGCCATTGGTAAAGACATGAAAAATGCACTAATTATTATTTTTTTACGACCATATCTTCCGTTCGCGCAATGCCTTCAAAGTTGGCGAAAAATTGTTAAAAGCCGTAAATTTTCATATTTTTTTTTAAACACGGTAGATGTTTTTAATTACGTTCCTATAATATGAATTAAACTATAAGTATTTAAAATCCATAAATTATAGCACTTAGTAATAATAAATGTTATGATATATAGTATAATAAGTTATTATATACTTGTGTCAGATCTTCCGACCACTCAACGTAGTATAAAAATAGGAAAATTAGTATTTTTCGCTAAATTTCAAAGTTTTGACTTTTTGTACGTTTTAATCATACAACATGATATAGGAAAGCAATTAAAATCATACATCGGGTTTAAAAAAAATTTATGAAAAATTACGGTTTTTGACAATTTTTGCCAACTTTGATGGCATTGCGCGAACGGAAGATATGGTCGTAAAAAAATAATAATTAGTGCATTTTTCATGTCTTTACCAATGGCAACTTTTCCGCACTATAGCGATCCGAAATAAAATAAAAAGTTTTTTTCGGCCCACCCTAATAAACAATTCTAATCGTTCTTAAAAAGTCTAAACATTTGCAACTAGCGAATAAATTTCTCTATTTTTTTTTTCGAATAAAGAGTCTCGCGATCACCGATGAACAACGATATATAGTCGAAGGAAGTATAAAAAACCCCATAAAAATAAAATATTGACTGATTTATTTGAAATTGGCTTTTTCTTTCCATCGTGTATTTTTAGCTTGCTTATTATACATACTAGTAAAATCAGTGTACGACACGTAAGGAGTTTTTGCGCGACTTTTTATCGTATTCTATTCTAAAATCTTGATTGGATATATGTCATGGGCAACATATCGGTAAGTTAAATTTCTTCTCTAAAGTATCTGAGGATGAGTATGTTTGTAATTAACTTGGGCGTGTGTTTTTTTTTATATCTTTCTATTGTTTTTATCTGAATGCTTTTAACATAAATCTGGAAATGGCTGCTCAGTCAGTTCTGTTTTCATTACATTTAAATGAATTTTTCATATTTTTTACGCACGTTTTTAATAATTAATTGCTATTTTTACGGCATAAATGCATACAATTTTTTTAAATTATTTTACATCGGAGATTCGCCTGTCCTGTATGACGCCAAAAGTACACTAAACAATATGAATTGCTTTGCTTCGTTGAAGTTTGAAATATTAAATCATTTAATTGCTTTTTTTCTCTCTTTAAATATGTCCGATTTCTATCAAATTTATTAGTTATCGGCCAAAACGCGACGTGCTTATAAAGATTGTCCGATTGTTTTGTTTAATTAAAAGCCAATTCACTGGGTCCTTAGATACTTCGCGATTTGGCCGGCCAATTCGAGTAGTGGCCGAATTCGGCTGTGACCGTACGTAACATTTACACTAATTTCTTTAAACAAAATTGTCCAATTAGTTTTGTAATTATAGAATATTTTTAACATTTAATTTGTTTAAATTTAAATAAATGTTTAATTTATCTTTACTTTTACCTCCTTTTATAATAAAAATAGTAATTTAAAAATAATAATAATTTAACTAATTAGATAATACAAATCCGGTGATTTAAATTATCTAATCAGTTAAATTATAAATAAAGACATGCAATAATTTGTTATTTATTACACTTAATTTTTATTTAAAAAAATAAAACATTAATTAACTATTAAATACAAATATGAGTTTCGTTCAATAAAAACTAATGTTCATAAATAGTAACTAGTAATACTAAATTAATACCACAAAAACTGCACTAAAACAAAAGTAACTAATTGAAAATCAATTTTAATTCAAATAGTTTGGATTAAAAAGAAGTAATTTTTAGAAAAAGTAGTTTTCATTGAGAATAATTTTAATTAAGACTAACTTTAATTACAATTAATTTTAATTGCAATTAATTTTAATTCCAATTAAATTTAATTACACTTAAATTTAATTAAAAATAATTATAATTGAAAAGTAATATTAAAAAATTGAAACCCCCCCCAGGATATTTTTCTAGTTGCGCCCCAGGCCAAACCATCTTTCTGTAACGTCTTGGAAGAAGAGTGGCTATGTTTGAAGAACGTTCACATCCCTGTTCTTCCGTGTACGGGTAGTTTATCAAACTATCTAGTATAATAGTAGGATAAATTTAAAACCCTCTCCCTACCTCATCTGCGGGTTGCAAGCGACTACCAAGACCACCAGCGTGTTCCCGATGAGTCCGACCACGACTATCAGGGCGAACAGGACCGGGACCACGACCGCCACGACTCGCTCTAAGGACGAGAAGTCAAGCGTCGTCGGGTCCGACGTGACGAGGCAGTCCGAGGCGTTCCCGGTCGCGTTGTCACAATGGTTGTGGGAGGAGTCGTTGAAGAGTAGGCGGAGCATGGAGGTGGGAGTGGCGAAGGAGGGCGGGTCCACCACCTCAGCCTCGATGTTCATGTAGTCACCGTCGTCGAACATATTGGGTGCCTATAAAATATATTTCCGTTATTGATGTCGTTTACAAACAAAGCCATTTTCTCCAAATACAAAGTTGCGAAAATATGTTGGTATTTGTGACAGCATCGAAATAAAAACCAGAGACATAAAATAGAATGGATTGCGCATTTGCAAACCTAAAGGTCCAAATGGTCACGTTCAAGTGCTGGGGTAAAATCTTCTATGCTTTACTCCAGCACTTGATCGCGACCGCCTAGTTTTTCCACAACGACTTGAACATATGAGGCCTGCAATCTAGTTTTATAAAAAAAAAGTTGAGAAAGAAACAAAGATGAATAGCTATTTCATTCACTATTCAATTTAACAAACCGTTCGACTTTTTAAATATCCATATCTCAAAAACTACAATTGCAAAAACAAGTTTTTTTTTGCCAATGTGTACTAAAAATAATCTACTTCTAAACTGTCAATGTTCAGGCCATTATATTATTTAACTTGGCCCAAAAGATAAATTACAATTTTTACAGCGTTTCGAACATACTACGCCATTTCACCGCTCAGTTTCCCCAATAACCCTCGTATAGCTCTAGTGTGACGATAATTCAAACTAAACTAAACCCGCTCGGTCCTGACTCGATCCAACTGATCTAATCCATGAACGTAGACTGAGCACGGCCTAACCTAACTAAAGCTAACAGAAAGATCAAAAGTCGATTAATCGACGACCCGTCCGTCGGTAAGCGCAAACGGTCAGAGCAAACGTAAAATAATCGACGGCCGGCCGGCCGGCAAAGTGTTATAAGTTTGGGAAGCAATTGCGATCAACCTCTCAGCAGCGCCTCAGTCGAGTTAGGTTTAGTCGCTGTCTCTATTAGGTTTGTTACGCGGTTGTCGACCGTAAGTAGATACTTATAATTTTTAGAGACAGAGGACAAGCAAAGGATCCCATAATTATCTTATCACCCTAAAGATATTGATTTAGGGAGGAAACATGGAGGACTGAGTGTCTATGAACGACTTCAATGTGCACCAGTCACCATAGATGAAAACGACTTCGGCCGGCATTGCTAAAACTCTCAACCCAAGCCAAAGGAGGCCTGTCTAACACTCTACCAACCGGGCTATCCAGGCCCATTAGTTACGTTCATCCATCAACCAAGAAATTATTCGTCGTGAAAGTGTGGACTATCGACATAGAACGAAGTTCTTACGCCCACGTGAAAGCCAACTCATACGCGCCAAATTTAGGAAAGAAATTGTTAAAAAATAAATGAAAACATGGGAAAAACACACCTAAAACAATATCTGTAAGGTAGAACTGTCATACTTTTGACATAACTAGTCATTGAACGATAAAATAAATGTTTTATAACTTTTAGTTTAAGAAAAGTTTAATGTATATAAAAGTATATTTTATCTTTAACTGTTAAAACAATTTTTGTTAACAGTAAATACTGCTATATAAAATATATAAAATCCCATTTACGACTTTCTATAATTTTACTATTTCTTAAACATAAAGATTTTTGTAGCAGAAATAATTTAATTCAGCAAGACAGAAATTTAAAAATTGTATACTTCTCCTAAAACATCCAGATGAACCAAAACGGAGAGAGCCGATGTAAAAGTACGGTTACATTTATTTGTAAACGAAAATAAAAGAATAAAATTCTGTCGTAGTATAAGTAGCGCAATTTAAATAAATCCCCCCATATATTTAGGGCGTCTTTATTTTTTAAAAATGTTTTGGGGGCAGGGGCATTATATTTAAAGCTTCTTTCCACCATTGGGTTTATGCAAATAAGGTATTTACTCAATGGCACTTGAAACGTGCGAGTGTAAATAATTGAACTGAGTATAAATAGAGAACATACCCTAGTTGAACATGTAAAACAAGATTTTACGCGTAACGCGAATTTATTTCTTAACATTGAATCATGGCCAACAAAGGGGAAACAGATTTATTGATCATTTTAGGAAAATGTACCAGTTTTACATCCAAATATATAGTTGAGCAAAGCATGCAACATATTAAACTAAATACAAATAGTAAAATAAAAAAACCAAACATAGACCAAAACTAAACGGCCGGCTAGATTAGCGCTTTTAGATCGATGTAAATTTTAAATCCTAGATCTGTGTATAGTTCCATAAACCAATATTTATTTTTGTACTTAAGTATTGCAATACCTAGAAGTCTTTTCAATGACGCATTTCTTTTGTCGTGTATGTCATATCCGAATTAAATGTATGAATGGATTAAATAATGAGTCTTTATTACTGCTTCTTCTTCTGCAATTTGTTTGATACAGGGTGACGAAAATAAAAGTGGCCCCGGCGAGGAAATATGAATGCACAGAGATTCTTCTTGAGAAAAACTATTGAAGCCTCCTAAGGTCTCCAAGTAGAAATCATAAATTATTCAAGCATTCAATTGCTTCACTTGCCAAACCTGTTTTTTTTTCATTGTGGCTTCGTTGCTCCTAGACAAGAGCTGTATATGGACTATTGGTGATTTCACATCTTATAGTAGGTCCATCTAGTATGAGAACCTCGAAAGCATTTTCCTCCCCCATCCCCGCATGTGGCTTTCTTCAAAAAGGTGTGAGCATGTTTTTACCCCACCCTACTTGTGTTTGAACTATTCGGATTGTTGATTTCCCAACAGAACCTCAAACGAAAGCGATGAAAAGCGATGCTCCCTCCGTTTCCTAGGAAACTAAGCGAAGGGACGGGGGAAGAAAGTCTTATGGAGACTCGCATAGTAAATAGACAGACTACAGTGCGAGCTGTGTCAGTGAGGTTGATTAGATCAGTGTACAGGTGAAGATGGCATGAGTCAGCGGCAAATGATTCGCCAAACGGCTTATTGTTGAAGAGATCAATTGCTTCATTTGGCAAAGCTGTTTGTGCATTGGTTAATTGACATGGCGCTAATTCTATTTTATTCCTACCTCCATGGTCGGACTGCTTATTTGAGCCACCCTATATTATCGTCATACAAAAGTCGACTCAAATTCCTCTCAAATTGACACTCATAGCTGGACACTCCACGATGTGGCATGGTGTCAGTAGTTTCCACAATTCACTCTCTTGCCCTCTCGGTCGATCTGCATGCCTCTGTGACGGTTGTGTAACGTATTGGTCAAGAATGGTAAAATTGGTAGCGTACATTTCTTTTTTTTTTGTCATCAAAGTTACAGCTCCTATTTACAGAAATAAAACATAATTTTACATGAGTTCGGGAGCAGACTCGACACACCACCTACGCAACTTGCGTTCCAAAATCAAGTCCATCCACGACTCCACAGAAGTATCTCTCATTAGGTCCATCTCCCCACAGGAAACGAACCCCCACATCCGTTCACCCCCACTGAGAAACCACAAGGGGTCTCCTCTGACATTCCTACAAGAGAGTTGACTTCTACCACGGTACAGTTGGTTCTCAGCCTGGCTATTGTTTTTGTAGCGAATCTATCTGCATTTTTATGTCATAAAGTATTCTGTTAGAAATGATGTTTCTCTTAGGTTATTGGAATTAGCTATTGGTTAATTCCATGTAACTGTAGTGAAAGTCACAATTTACAAGAACTGTAGTGAAAGTCACAATTTACAAGGAGATTAAAAGCTCTCAAGGTTTGAAAAATAAATCAAATTATACAAATCATGTTACATAATTTAGTTTTAATAAGTTTAGATCAGCTATTCCATTATTTTTTTCTTTTAATATTAAAAGTTGTATTGATAATATGCAACTTTTTATACATGTGACTTACACTACAGAAATGATAATTTTTCACCGAATTAGAATATTGTATTTGTACCTTAGAGGGAAACGTTACAGTCATTTATGTTGATATTTCTGGCTTACTTGGCGAATTCTTATATTCAATATAGTGTAAATAAAAGTAGATTTATCATTCACACCGTTTATAAATATCCAAATCAAATAATTTTACTTCATGGCCAGAGGTTCTAAACTGTCCCATAAATAAACTGCCCACTTTTCTTTTTAACTAAGCATATTTATTTTAAGTAACCAGGCCTGAAGTGCATATTCTATCCCATAACGTTATTTATGATGTGAATTATAGCTTTCCCACAATCATTGAACCCATATGGGGAAAAGTTTTGGCAAACACGAATCTTTACTTTATGTGGAATATAAATGAATCAGAAAAAATGAAGGCGGTTTATGGGAAAATATAAAGGAATAAAGTGCTTATACCAAAATATAAATTATCTTATGTGGTGTGTGTATAATTCAGCTATAATAATATTTTATGTTGATAGTATTTCCAATTGGGTGTTTTTATGGTTAGTGCTCATAAATTTAAAATGTATAAACAAGAAATCTTTCTTTAGAACCATATAGGAAACTTTTAAAACTTTTCAAGAAGCTACACCAAAGCTTACAAAACCACATTTTTGAATGCCCAGCAATGAGTGCCAATTTGAGAGACATTGGAGATCTGCCATCATTAATAGATCTTGATGACATTTAATTAAAAAAAATTGCAGGCGCGTTTATCAAAACATATGGTTTCACTTAACTTAACATTCCCATTTCGGCAACGTCAAAGACACGGTAAAAAAAATAGAAATGCATACGTTACCAATGGTAGTCTAAGAAAGAAAAGTAAAAAATACTTTAATTTGTTGTATTTTTTAAAATGTAAGCAAAATCAAAAATATTTTTCTGTATTTTTTGATTCTCTAGGCTAAAAGATTTTTTTTTGAAATTACCAAAGGCTATTCAAACTTATAAAAGCAAGTAAAAAAATACATTCTGGTTTTTAAGTTCAACTTTTTTCTGTAATGATAAAAAGAAAATGCTGTAATAAGAAACCCAACTTTCATTTAAAACTATATAGTTAAGTAATAGTTAGCAATTTTAAAAATTCGAATAAATTTGTTTAATTAATGTCTAATTAAAAAACTTAAAAAATATCACGTTCCGACAGATTTACCTTCAAAAAATTAAGTGTGATGGTTCCGAACTTTGAATATATCACTCTATTCACGATAAAACTATTCAGCGTCAGAGCTGTTTTAGTTTTTTCAAAAGTAATATTTTTTATATAGAACAAATTAAAAAAATCCACCTAGTGTACCACAAACTATGCCATGAAGTTTACAGAAGTAAAAATTAAAAAATTGGTTTAAAAACAGGACATAAAAAATAAAGGTTTATGAAAGAATATTAAAAAAAATAGATGCATTTTTATAGTATATACTCTTATATAAAACTCTCCCCTCGCATTATGATCGGAAATCCTTATAAAACATTTTCATCACTTATTTTTTAGGGTAAGGGAAAGAGTGTCCTCGCATGCTTTTTTTTTTTTAATTCCAATGACAAGACCATGGATGTGCTAACAAAACCCCTTCAAAACTTCACATCTTCCTTCTTTGCTTAAGTTTCCCATTAATCATCAAAGGCTGAGCCCACTTTGACGGACGACCGAATACTATTGGGAAATACTCTCGAAAATTCCATCAAAATTTTATTAAGGGGGCTCAATATGTTGTATATCGGTAATGTTAAATTGGCCAATTGCAATGTACCTTTTCACAATAACTACTGATCAGATCATCTTAAAATTTTCTGTGTGTGTTGTACGAACCTTATATATTAATCTGAGGTTAAAAGTTTTTTGTAAATAACTGTTAGATTTTTTTTAAATAAAATAAGTTTTAAAGTACCCAAAAAATCATGAAATTTTTCACTTTTTTGAACCATAATTTTTTTTTTCACTTCAGTTTTATTAAAATTTCTAACCTCAGATTAATCTATACTATGTATTACATCATATAAAAGAAATTTTACGAGAAAACATAGCATAGTTTTTGAGAAAAGGTACATCGAAGTTCAAAAAATCAAGTTCTGAGAAAAACGCGTCGAAAGTTTTTATTGTTAACCCATTTCAGTAAGGAAAGGGTTAAATAAAATGGCTTTTAATGTCAAAAATATTTTTCCAATCGTCTTGATACTTTGTGACATTATTAATAAGGGTTGTAATAGTATACATAATTACCATATGTTTAAATGTAAGTTTTCTTCTTGCAAAGTATTGTTGCTAATTTTAACTTAACTAAAGAGGGACTGTCATTCCCATAGACCTAATGCACTAGTTTAGGAATCACAACTTTTTCAAAAGAATTGCTTTGCCATGTTCCCCCATTTTCACCAGATATGGGAATCATCATAACATCAATTTAAAACAAAAATGAACAGAAAATATCATCCTGTTATTTAATTATTAATTGATAAAGTTCTAAAATAGTGTCGACATATGCTGCATATTTCTTTGTTTTTAAAACTTCAAAAATATATACAATAAAATAACTAGATAACATTTTCTTGTCAATTTTGTTTTAAATTGATGTTATGATGACTGCCATGCCTGGGGAAAAAGGACTAACTTGGCAAAGCAATACTTCTGCTGAAGTTGTGATTCCAAAACAAATGCAATTAGCTCTAATGGACAGACAATTCCTCTTAAAAAGCACCGAGTTACCTTTCCGAACCATTAAACCGGGACATATGCTTCTTAGCACAGCAGAGCCCTTAGACACGAAAGATGAATTGGGCACGGCAGGCCTTGGCCGACTAAAGGACTGTTAGTTTGAGGGACGGAAATAAACCCCGTGACAGAGAACGAAAATAAGAGATCATAATAAAGAATAATGAGTTTAATAAAAATCCATATAGCAACTGCTGTTTTAAAGTAAACATAAGAATAATAAAACTTAAAAGTAAATATATAACCATGTTTCTAAAAAGAATGTAATAAATTCCAATACAACATTTAATGGCGGTTTATAATGAATTTATAAAATACATTTTTACATAAATTCATAAATTTCATGAAATGGGTTTTAAAATGAATATAAATGTTATTTGGGCGACTTTTAATTTACAGGAAAAAATGTCGTTTAACGCAATTTTGTGAATAGAAACATGTCCGAAAGAGTAATGTGCGGATAAAGAATTTAATGTTAAAACTAGGATAAACGTATAAAAATGATACCATCTATCTTACTTAAATTTTAACTAAGTTATTAACATGGAAAGGTAGTTTCTCTATTTGATAGTTTTATATTTCCAAAGGTTGTCAGCTTATTTATGGTAATCGGTAAATCTGGACTTGAAAAAATTTAGTTTGAAATTAAGCGACATATTTAATGAGAAAAATTTATTTTCTTATCGAAGGAAGATTATTAGGCGCCCCAATCTTGAAAATGGAACCAAAGTAGCCTGTTACGCCGATGATATTGCGATATGGCACACGGACAGAGCCATCGACATGTCAGAAAAGGCACTACAGAAGTCCCTCAATGGAATTGTCAAATGGACACAGGATCTAAAGCTAAAAATCAATGCTGAAAAAACGAATTTTAGCGTCTTCTCAACAGACAGAAAGCACAGAAAACTTTTTGATCCTATATTAAATATCGAAGGTAAACGTATTGTAAAGGCATCCAATCCCAAATATCTAGGAATAATTCTAGATGCCGAATTGAGATTCACTGAGCATGTGAAGACAGTCTCTGAAAGAGCCCTCAAAAAATTGAAAATTATCAGGAGTCTCTGCGGCACGGACTGGGGAGCTTCTGTCAAAACTCTTAAGACCACATATATTTCACTTATTAGACCCATTATGGAATATGCTTCCCCAATATGGGCTCATGCTTCCGATACGGCCTTAAATAAGTTAGAAAGCATTCAAGCGAGAGCTGCTAAGATAATAACAGAAGCAGTTTCATCCACCAATAATGGAAAAATAATTAGGGAGTGTGGTCTAGAAACTCTACAAAATAGAAGAAAAGTAAATATGATCAAGTTTACGAATAAAACATGTAGTCTCCCTCCTGAACATATATCTCGCATTACCTTTAGAGAGTGGAATGATACGTCAAGATTAAAACGATCTTCACCCATGCAATATGATAGAGATATCAGAGAAAGTGTTGGCCTTGAACACAACAAATGGGCTATTGTTCAAGAACCCATCTCTTTCAAAAAGCTGCCAATAAACACCAGCATTCACATTGACCTTTTGGAGCCATGCAACAAAAATGAACAAAAGGACATCATTAGGAATAAGGGACTCAAAGCAATAGAACAATTTCCAAAAGAGGACTTTGTACATGCATACACAGATGGCTCCTCTGACAAAACCATCACCAACGGGGGTGCTGGGGTGTTTTTAACTACTTCAGATGGTGTGTTTCACCAGGGCAAATTTGGTGCGGGAAACATTGCCTCTAACTTCACCTGTGAGCTGAGGGCAATTCTGGAAGCACTAAATATCTATAAGGCCCTTCCCACTTCCAAGCAGGCAAAAGGCCTAGTAATCTTTTGCGACTCAAAGGCCGCCCTCCAGGCAATTCTAAATGGACATTCTTCTATCACCCAAGAAATCATCTCAGATCTTAAAGATCTTCAGACTATAAACAAGACCTGCAACCTCCAGTGGATTCCTGCGCACGTCGACATAGAAGATAATGAAACTGCGGACAGACTGGCCAAGGAGGGCAGAGACCTCAACACTAGCTGTAATGATGTTTCTCTTAAGGATGCGAATGCAGTGGCAAGATATAAGCTTAGAGAAAAATCCATTCAGACCAAACATCTTCTCTCTGAAATAACTGCGAACAGATCTACTCTTAAAACCATAACTAGGCTAAGAACAGGACACCACAGGGGTATGAAGATAGATAGAGATGGAAAGAAGATCTATAGAAGCTGTGAACATTGTCCTGATACACAGCTTACGCCTACTCACATCTATGAGTGTCCGGCTATGAGCGCCAGCCTGAGAAAGATTGGAGTACTGCCGACTTTGATAGATCCGTATGAAGACAACATCAAGCAAGTCGTAGAAGAAATTATCAAAATTCACGGACACATATAAAGCTCGACTCTCATGGACACGACAAAAAAAAAAAAAAAAAAAAATATTAGGCGAAATGTGTGAAAAAAAAATAATTGTTTGATAGGTAGATAGTCAATAGTTTTCAGCTGGCTAATTTTAGCATCCCGGGAGGAGTTTAAAGACAGCAAATTACGCCTCGTAATTTAAAACCAAGGTCAACATTAGAGCGGGCACCCAACGGAACTTCGAGCAACATCGTACGCTAAAGCCGTCGGTACCTTGAATTGCACAGATTTAACTAACACGTCTGTCCCAGGGTACTCGGGGACTCTGTGAAAGAACCTTTACAGGTCGTTAAATATGTGCGAGCGTACGACGACCAAAGAGTTCTATAGTAGGGTAGAGACTGAACCTGGCAACAGCACCATGGACCAACACGGAGACAGTATAGGGTGGCATGGTGGTTTGGATCACAGGAGATAACGCTAGCAGTCCATGGGCTGTAACGGGTGCGGGATCGATTCCCGTCTTTGCCCTGGGTGTACTTCCTTTCTCAGTATCAAAATTATAAATTACCTAGCACTTTTGCCCCTCTATTCGGGCTCGGTAGTGAGCCATGGCTGCCGCAATACGAGTCATTCCCTACTATAGAAATTTTTGACGAAGACGTCACTGATTTGCTTTGGGTGCCCGTTTATATGTCGACCTCGCCACTTGACCAGGATTCTAAATTACGAGGCGTCATGAACTATGCTACAGTTTCAAACGCATGCAAATGCTATATATTTTTTTTAAATCATATCCTTTTCTAGCAGTATCAAGTGTGGCCGTGAAATAGCTTCAGAAAAAAAAATTTAGTTACAATTATATTAAACTCATAACTCAGACAATTGTTATGATAAAAAGCAAAGAAGTTGACAATTAATTATTTAAATTAGAAGTTCGCTGCATTTAAAAACGAAACTTTATTTCCATCTTAATTAGAATGATGATTAAGATAAACATTGTTATGTCCGAAATTAATTTAATTAAAAAATTAAGCTTCCAAGGGAAAACTTGTTTTATAATAAAACTAATTGTATCGGATTACAGTAGAATAATTAATTTGTGTAAATTTAATTTAGATGTATCCAGAAGAATTAAAAAAAAAAAAAAAACTAATTGTATTATACAAATATTCTGCCTCGAGCGTGGATATTGTGGATTCCATTTGCTTATAAAGCCATATTTTACAACGACTAATTTATGTTAAACTGCAGTGAATTTAAAATTATAATTTGGAGTTCATTTCACGATTTGTATGGAATTTTGCCTAAATTAATAAATATATTTAAGTTGTTTCAACTTTTTTCTAAAGATAATTAAATTTTATCAAAATTTAATCTTCTTTTAATATTATTTAAATTTTGTCACAATGTAACGAACACTTACATAAATTATTTTAATATTGTATTTACAATTATGCAGAACATTAATGATTGTTTCAAAACTTAATCTATTCGAATTTAGGACGTCTGTCGGAGAGAGCTACACAATTTGAAAGGTTCGTTTACAAGCAAAAAGGTTCTAGTACTGGACTCCCCAGATGATTAATTTAGGTGGATTTCTTTCCCGAAGCAAATCCGCTTATAGGTAGGCGGTATTCGAACTTGTGTCTTCTACAGCTATCTTTAATAATTAATCCTTTTTCTTATACCACAGACAGTTCTTTCTATATATGATGAATGTTCTATTTCTACTGTTTTATTTCTATGTGTTCTATTGCTACTGAATGTCGAAATGGAATAAGGTATTTTTTTTAAAAACTCATAGCATTTTCTATACCAGAAACGTAACAGCTACGGTTGCAGTTAACACAATTCGGGATTTAATTAAATTCCTTTAACTAATTATAAAGGGGAAAAAATGCACCTCAAATAAATTTCTTGGAAGAGCAGAGTCAGCCTAATGGGAAAATAATTAGCAAGACGTTCTTCGAACCGAAAATTCAACCGAAACATGATAGCAAAAATTATAATTGAAAGATTTAACGAAAAAAAATACCCTGACAAAGTATTTTCAACATCGATAAAAAACAAAGAAAACGACGATTCAGCCACTTAAATGCCAAGCCTTACAAAATATTTGTCATCAATTAGGGACAAAGTGGAAATCAAATTGTTCACGAGAGAAGCGATTGTGGTTTGACAAAACTGGAACTTATAATAAAAGAAATCGAGTTTGGTGTTAATAGTTGCATCAATAAGGTTGAAATATATATTTTAAAGCTTACATAAACCTTTGAAGAAAATAGAACACGATAAAGGTAGACTAACCAGTGAATGAACGTTTAAGGCGTTATGCGTTCGCCAGTGAATGAGCACCAAGATAGTATAATTATAAGGACAACCAACCATATTTTAGATAACTTCCTACTACATGGGAGGAAGTCAGTGTTGCCAATCCATCTAGTGGAGTGATTTTCAATCCTTATTTTTTAATTATATTTACCAAATGTTCATTCACTGGGACCTGTTCACTCACTGGTCAGTCTACCCTAATTAGATAAAATAATCCTTTTTAGCAAACGCACATAATAATTTATCAAGTGTTTTTGGCGCTGTGAGCTAGGGCATCAAATAACGATGGATATCTTCACCGATCCGGTACTGGTCATGGTCATAAACATCCCATAAATGTATCCAGCGAGCAATACTTAAAAAATAAATCCTATAAATACATATAATAAATGAACCAGCACGTAAAATTTGAGGAGGTTTAAAAAACTGACGCCGCATGCTATATTGCAGTAGGGTTACATCGGATTGTAGATCATTTTTCTGTCTCGTCACTTGACCGTTGTTCAAAATGTGCATATAATTTGGCGCTGTGAGCTAGGGCATCAAATAACGATGGATATCTTCACCGATCCGGTACTGGTCATGGTCATAAGCATCCCATAAATGAATCCAGCGACATTACTTAAAAAATAAATCCTATAAATACATATAATAAATGAACCAGCACGTAAAATTTGAGGAGGTTTAAAAAACTGACGCCGCATGCTATATTGCAGTAGGGTTACATCGGATTGTAGATCATTTTTCTGTCTCGTCACTTGACCGTTGTTCAAAATGTGCATATAATTTGGCGCTGTGAGCTAGGGCATCAAATAACGATGGATATCTTCACCGATCCGGTACTGGTCATGGTCATAAACATCCCATAAATGAATCCAGCGAGCAATACTTAAAAAATAAATCCTATAAATACATATAATAAATGAACCAGCACGTAAAATTTGAGGAGGTTTAAAAAACTGACGCCGCATGCTATATTGCAGTAGGGTTACATCGGATTGTAGATCATTTTTCTGTCTCGTCACTTGACCGTTGTTCAAAATGTGCATATAATTTGGCGCTGTGAGCTAGGGCATCAAATAACGATGGATATCTTCACCGATCCGGTACTGGTCATGGTCATAAACATCCCATAAATGAATCCAGCGAGCAATACTTAAAAAATAAATCCTATAAATACATATAATAAATGAACCAGCACGTAAAATTTGAGGAGGTTTAAAAAACTGACGCCGCATGCTATATTGCAGTAGGGTTACATCGGATTGTAGATCATTTTTCTGTCTCGTCACTTGACCGTTGTTCAAAATGTGCATATAATTTGGCGCTGTGAGCTAGGGCATCAAATAACGATGGATATCTTCACCGATCCGGTACTGGTCATGGTCATAAGCATCCCATAAATGAATCCAGCGAGCAATACTTAAAAAATAAATCCTATAAATACATATAATAAATGAACCAGCACGTAAAATTTGAGGAGGTTTAAAAAACTGACGCCGCATGCTTTATTGCAGTAGGGTTACATCGGATTGTAGATCATTTTTCTGTCTCGTCACTTGACCGTTGTTTAAAATGTGCATCGCCCTCGTATAGTTCTAGGGGGATGACTTTGTTCTGGAGACCCGCGGGTCTCCAAAACAAAGTGTCTCTGTGTTAATCAAATGGGTAAAAAAAAGGAATTTTCTCAGCCACATTTCACCGGCTGCATTGAATATTTTTACAATTATTTTTTTTGCATTATAAATGGAGCTGATGACTTGCAGGGCTCTGCAATCTCCCTTTTAGAAATAGGATAGATTAATTTGTTGTAAAATAATTTATTGAAAGTTTAAACAAATATTCGATAAAAAAGTGAGATTATAGTGAGAGGTAATTAACGACATTTATCATATTTAAAAAAAAAAAAACTCCCGTTAGAATGCTCAATGCTGTAATTCCCCCGTGATACCAAAACACATCATATTGTCTTAACCGATTTTATTCACAATCCGTTCCGCTCAGATCCAACCATGTTTAACCATCGCAGCATCATGAGGAAATGCTTTAATTGCTAAAAAAGCCAAGCAATACTTAAAAAAAAAAAGATTCACCGGAAAATGATGTAGTGCACTATTTTGTGTTTATAATTGTTATTTTATTAGTTAACTGCGCAATTTTATTTTAGTGATGTTTAAACGCAATTAGTATGTTAAAAAGTTGTATTCCAAAGAAATATTAATGTTGTTTAATTAATAATTATGAGTATTCAATAAATAACCTAAGCTTTTTATTAGTTTGATTCAAATTTTTAAAATTCCATTTTTTATTTCACAGTTTTGTCACCTTTGTAAAAAAGTTGAATATGACTGTTTAGTTCCCATTAAATTAAAATTGATAATTTTATCAGAATGAAATCGTAGCACGCGTTGCAAGTTGTCAAAAACATTCTAAAATTAACTTTTATTACTTCAATTGCTCGAAACATAGGTATTTTCTTAAACATTTCCTAACAATTCAAATTTATCTATTCTTATAATGAGACTTGGAATTTGATACAATCAATTTTGAGAATTCCCATTGTTTGCTTTTAAGTATTAAGTTCTCAACATGATGAGTGCTTAAAAGTTTCTTCATTTTGAGTATTAAATTTCCTCCAATTCTTTTAAGCCGTAATAAAAGCTTTCCGGAATTTAATGGGCTTTTTAAATCGAACTGTTTCATAATTAAGTGACTAGAATATTTCGACGATAAAGTTTCAAATTTAATGAGGTTTATCTTAGTGTTCAAGTAATATTAATAATTCAACCTACTTCGAAGTGAATAACCAAATGCAAAAGGAGTTAAGGCCATTGGGAAAGTTTCCTTACAAGAGAATTTTCCACTAAAATGTAAAATTAAAATAGAGTGGCGGCAAACCTTTTTTGGACTCTTTCTACATTTAGCGACTATTTCCGAGTTTATCTGAAAAAAGTCCTATTAAAAATGCATTAGTGAAATATTTTTTTATGGTAGTAGCTCTGTTTATTTAAGTTACTTTGTGGTTCTTTTATATAGTGAAACAGCCTGAAGGTTTTTGTTGTAATTTTGAAATATTTAAGTATGTGATGTTTTATTCTCAAATAGATGCATAAGATCATATTAGTTTGAAAAATTGATTTTTAGGACCTTTTAATTTTTCTCTCTTATTTAAACAAGAGAGAAAGCAAAATGAAAGGAAAGCAGCAATCAAATAATCACATTTTCGACGTCATTCTAAGCTGATTTATCCAAAATAAATTTTGCTTCAAATAATATTATTTTTAAATGAATAAAGTTTCTCATGCCATTGTTGAATTGGCAACAGCGATTTAAATGACTCGAAATTGAATTTCAATGCTAATTCAATGGGAAATTCGTCAACAAATAGTAGATTTATGTCCGTCTGATCATACAGACAGACGGACAAAAAGTATGAAAGTTGGATCGACCGCATGCCAATACCTACTTTTTCATTTTTTTATTCTTTCGAATTCAAAAAAAGAAAAGTAGGCTAAAAATACTGAGATATTTTTATGTATTTCTTTTTTTTAAAACGAATTCAAACAGTAATACAGTGTTTAACTAAATCGAGAATAACATCGATAAATAATCGAAGAATTAACTTAATCAGACACTCATTATCCTTCTTCTTTGAATGTAATAATCTGAAAGTAATTAAATCCAATCTATTCTGAAATCGCTTGAGTAAACTTCCATTCAAAGAAACTTAATTTTCATCTTAAGAAATCGAAACAACAAAAGAACTTTAAGCCCAATTTCCATTTTGGGAAATGTTGTGGTAAAAAGATAATTATCCTTCTTATATCACCATCTACAGAGTGAATGGGACGCAGGGGATGATGGGACTTTATTCTAAATCACTCTTCAGCTAATTAATCATGACTCGGTGAGCAGTCAACTCACCCGTTAGATCCTGCTAAACATAATGTTTATTTCTGTATTTAAATAGTTTGTTGATCAAAACATATTTTTCAAATTTTTCTAATAAATTAAAATATTCTAGTCACATTCAGATTTAAATTGTGATACTTTTATTAAACATTTCCTCGCATTCTTTCAAGTATATATTTCTCAATTTAATGATTTATTCTAAATCACTCTCAGCTAATTAATCATGACTCGGTGAGTAGTCAACTCACCCGTTAGATCCTGCTAAACATAATGTTTATTTCTGCATTTAAATAGTTCGTTGATCAAAACATATTTCTCAAATTTTTCTAACAAATTAAAATATTCTAATCGCATTCAGACTTAAATTGTGATACTTTTATTAAAGATTTCCTCGCATTCTTTCAAGGATACATTTCTCAATTTAATGAGGTTCTAAATCAAAATTATTTAAATTCAAATCCGAATCAAACGCATTTATCTTGGCATTACTAAGAATCTTAACCATTGGTTAGAATAAAAGTTTTGAGAAATCCCCACTCATCCCCATTTATATATATTTCACTACCTAATACGTTTCAAAGTTCAAAATTTTATATTTCAAATATCGTCTAATCTTTTTATTTCTAATAAAACCACTGAGAATTTAATGGATATTTTAAGCCTGTGCAATGGAACCTTTCTATTATTAAGTGAATAGAAATTCCAAAGAGCGTATCCAGTTTCAAACTTAACGAAGTTAGTGTTCAAAGTAATAAGGTTTCATCCAAATAAGAATAATTAGACGTTTAAAACGAATCGCTTATTTCTGAATTTATTTTAAAAAAAGTTTTATTCAAATACCTTAGTGAAATTCTTTTATGATAACCATGAATTAATTTTGATTAAAAATACCTTATAGTTCTTTCATGTAGTAAAAAAAAAGCCTGATTAAAAGATTAGTTAAAACTTTTTTTTTTAATATTTAAATATTTACAATTGCTTAAGAACCATCCACACTGTAAAAAATTTCCTTAACTTTCCGCATATATGCCAGGAACTTTAATGGCTTTTTCAAGTATCCATCTCTTCTTGATTAGTTCCTGGGATTTTCAGGTTTTCCCTTTCAAATCTGGCAACGTTTGCTATGAACCGCCGCCATTGCTCGCGGCGCACAGTGGGGCCAAATTCAAATCTACCGCGCCAAAATTAATTCAGGTTCCCCTATCCGTCAGATTGCCATTAAGAGTTGTGTGGGAGACATAAATTGCATAAAAATTTTACAGTAAAGTGATCTTAACATCATTACTGATTAATATTATTTATTTTCTCTTAAATCTTGCTTTTTTTAAATCTTGATTCAAACGTCCCGTGTGCATCAAGTTTTTGCAATTGAAGTGCATAAACCCTATTGAAGGAGCTTCATCAGTTATGCGTTTTTTTCTCTTCTACTATATTGTCAATAATTCCTGGTGTCAAAACTGTCTCTTTAAGTTTAATATGAGTGTAATTATTAGTTAATTTCACGATTGAAGGTTTTACTTTGATGTTCTCGAACGTTTCGTGAAATGGCTAGTCAGGTTTAGTCTATACATTAAAAAAGAGAAATCTCATAAAATTGCAAGTTATTGCAAGTAAAACTTAATGGAATATGTTCAGTAGACTTTATATTACATTGCTACACAAATATTACGGCGTTGCAAGGAGTTGCAAAAAAGTGGCACCCTTTTGAACAACGTATATATGTTTTTATTTTCGTAGTTTTCATGTGCTACATTTATGGAGCTAAAAATATAAAGGTTAACTTCATAATAACTTTTAAAAGTAGCATAAATATAATCTATGTACTTAAATTAAAATATTCCCTCTCAAAAATCCCACAATTAAGCATATAAAACTGATACATGAATTCTCACAATTAGGAGTAGACAGCTGAATAAACAAACTGCAAATTAGCGTTAAACAAAAAACTTCCAATTTGGCAGCTTGCCAATTCTATATGAGCCATCTGTCGATTCTAATATTTTAGAAACATGTTCCACAAAATCTTAGCATTATATAAATATAAGTAAAAAGGGTTTTTTTGAAAGTCGGTTTTTCGAGTTTTGGCGCGCTAGAATTCGATTTGGCCCCACTGTGCGGCGTCTCGCTCAAAATCAGTTGTTTTGTAACGTTGTTGGTATAGCGAAGTTCATTATCATGTGGCCGAGTGGTTAAGGCATCGGCCTCATGATTCAGCTTTTTCAAGAGTTCGTTGGTTCGAATCCCACCTACTGCCAGTCATTCTATAAATCGGATATCTGTACTGGGGAAGAGTAGAAAATCCAATTTGTGACGGATGGGCCCGAGTACACGGGGACAGACGTGCTTGCTAAATCTGTGGAATCCAAAGTCCCGATGGCGTCAGCGGACGATGTCGCTCGAAGTTCCGTTGGGTGACCGCTCAGTTTCCAGAACGACTCCAGGTATTTTTTAGGAAGGTTCCTGGTATTTTCCAGAAAAGTTCCAGTTATTTTCCAGAAAGGTTCCAGGTATTTTCCAGAGAAGTTACTGGCTTTAAGTGGGATTGTTTCTATATTTTTGGGGAAGGTTACTGGTATATTCCAGGAACATTACTGGTTAAAATTGGGCAGCTCAGCTGCCCATTATTTCCCAGTAACGTTCCTGAATTTTTTTTACAGTGCAGATATTATACAAAAGTAATTTTAAAAAGTGTCTTTGGTAATTTTAAAAATAATTTATTTTATGCGTAGCAAGGGACTACTATTTTCCTTCATGGCTTTAATTTTGTCTCATTTAAATTTGCGACTTTGAAAAATGAAAGGAGTGTATTTTTAAAAGTAATTTCGTGATTAATTAATTCTAAAAATCTTAATATAGACTAATTGGATATAAAAATTTGACTGTGATGAACTAAGATTTATGTTTTTTTTCAAAGATTGATTTTGGTAGCGTGAAATTTAAATAATCGTGAAATTTTAATATGTTCAATGGCACTGGTTCAAACGGAAGATACAGTGTGTCTTTCCTTGGGATTCTGATACATTACAAGTATATCAACATGCCAAAAAAAAACATCTTTGCAGGTTCCGCCCCGGAAAATAAAGTAATATATCTAAAAAATCTAATTTGTGTATAAGAAAATTGAATTCGCTAAGTGCAATATGATAACTCAAGATAAAAATTAAATAATTGCTATTAGCCAAATTAATATTTGTCATAATATATGTAAATGTCAACCTTATCAACGAGATAATATTATGTAAATTTTTAATTGTATGTCTTTTAAACATTTGTGTTCTGATCTTATGAATAAAACTTGCCTGATTTAGTCCAAAACTCTTTTTTAATAAGTCAGTGGCAAGTACGTTGTGTGTGTCTTGCATTACATTTTAACTTCTTGCATTGTACATTAACGATTTGTATCGAGGCGTATACACTAAAGAAAGAACAAATACAGATTCATTACCTTTATTTTTAGCCGTCTTTTAATCTTATCAATAAATTCAACACTGAACTGAAGTACTATTGGAAAAATATGCGTTCCTTTTTTCATATTAGAAGCATAAAATTGTTATGATATACTTATACGTGAATTCATGTTTCATCCATTTCCTCGATATCATGGCATGCTCCAGCTTTATGGCACGGTATATTGTGTCTACTTATCGCGTGTAATAGAATAACCTGCACAACCTTTCCGGTCCATTACTCACTATCCGCCATTGGAAAGCAACACTTTGACACACTTGTAAGACGAAACTCGGCACATTTTGTGTCTGTTTGATTTAGGATTGAGACTTCAAATTGAAACGTGCGGTGCAAAATGAATCCATGAAAAATCGTTGTCCCTCAGCCCATTTCTGAGTTACAACAATTCTCAACAAAAAGTATAAAAGGTAGGTAGGGTCAAGTGTGATTGGGGGTAAGTGTGATAAACAGCTCTTGTAACTTTGGAAAGCATTCTAAAAATCTGAAAGTTTGCAATATATAACATTAGACCACTTATAAATAATTAAACTAAAAAGAAATATTGACCTTATTTTTTGTTTAAAGAAAGTTTTGAGCTTTTGAATTTAATGTGGATATGTGTGGGGTAACCTATGTGGGGTAAGTGTGATAAAACAGCAATGGATTTTGAAATGCAAATTTTGTACACTTAAAATTGGAATTCAAACACATAATTTTTTTATACATATGTATGTTTCTTATAATAATTCACTACCAATTTTAGGATTTGGAATTTACTTGAAGCAGAGAACGAATTTTCTTAATGAAAAAATGCAGAAACCCTATCACACTTCCCCACTTGACCCTAAACTTTTTGGCAAATGACCACATTTGGGAATCAAATAACCACATTTTAAAGTTCTGTTCTCTGACACTAGAACTTTCAATCAAAAAAGTTTTAAATCGAACTATTAGATCTGAAACAGGATATGTGGGTGGACGGTCTTGAAGACCTTTCTATCATTGAATGAAAAAAAAAAACCTTGAAAAATTGGAAGGGTACAGAGTACAGGGGAGTGTTGTTAAAAGTTAGGGAAGGAGTGGGGTGCACTCTAAAAAATGAATGCTCAAAAACGACGAAATTTTCTTTAATTTTGACGATACCGCTACTGGCAATTGTTCCGAGTTTTCGTTTCCTCAAAGTGAGGAAATTTGAATCGTCATTTTTATGAGGATATGAATGTCGCCTAATCTGAAGAAATATTTCGTCATTTTTGAGCATGTGAGTACAAGAATGAGATTCAGTTTCCTCAAAATCAAGATACAGAATCGTCAAATCACGATCGTAAAAGTGAAGATTCGCGTTTACTCAAAGGTCACGTGATAGTTTGACGAAACAATCCTCAAAATTAACGAAATGAGGCTTGAGGATTCATGAATCGTCAAAAATGAAAGTGTTATTTCTGAGAGTGTAGAGGCAGGTGGACACATTTAATTTTCTCTCTCTCTTACCTTATAACTTTCTAACAAAAAGAAACCAAAAATCGAACTGTTAGAACTGAAAATATAAATGAGTATAAAGAATGTATGGGCGTACAGTCAGATGGAGAAACTTTTTAAAGTATATGTTTTCTTATGTTACGACTTTCTAACAGAAAATTTTTGTGCAAATCGGACGGTTAAAACCGAATTTGGTTGGGGGTACAGACGAACGGAAATCTCCACGATGTCAATGCCTACTTTTCAATTTTTTAAAGCAAATTCTTAGAAATTAAAAGACGAAAGAGGACAAAAAAATAATTGGGTACAGCTTTGGCAAGCCAAGGCAGTGAATCCATTAATTGATCCACATCAAGACCAGAGGAATGTATCGAAAAGCGAATAACTACGAGTGGATATGTCGCATGTCGGAGAGACGCCAAAAATAGTTACATTTGTAACAATTGTAATGCATTCCTAGGGTAGACTGACCAGTGAGTTAACAGGCCTCAGTGAATGAACATTTGGTAAATATAATTAAAAAAATAAGGATTGAAAATCTTTCCACTAGATGGATTGGCAACACTGACTTCCTCCCATGTAGTAGGAAGCTATCTGACATATGGTTGGTTGTTCTGGTCATTATGTCCTGGTGTTCATTCACTGTCGAACGCAGCGCCTTAAACGTTCATTCACTGGTTAGTCTACCCTACCCATATATTCTTTATAGTATTTTGCAAATAATTTTAAAAAATATAGTTTGCAAGTAATTTTTGAAGAAACCTTAAGCTTAACTTTTAATGAGAGGTCCATCAATTTAGTGGAATTTGAGGTTTTAAATATAACATAGCTATAACAGCGTAAGCGATAACCGTTTAAGAAACGCAAAACCTCATTAGTAATTCCTTGGAATGTTTGGCCAGCGTTTCGAGCAGCCCAGTCGTTGTTATTACTGCTTGGGAACTTTGGAATATCATCCTTGGAAACCGGAATTCTATTGTAGGATTGAACTGAATCTAATTTCGAGTTTAGTTTTAAATTATCGTCGCACACTAGTACTACAAGAGGGCTATTGACGAAAAAGTGTGGTAATTTAGAATTACAGTCAGGTGACGAGCCGACACTTGACTAGGCACCAACGCAACTGTTAAGGGCTCATATTTTTGCTGAACTATACGGATCAGAAACTACTTCCAGTTTTTTTGCGAGTGATAGTTCATGCAAAATATTTCATAAAAAACTGAAACTGTTGAAAAAACTTCTACTGTCAAAAGGTCCGCGTTTATTGTTTACCTATGGAGCTAAGCTGTTCAAAATTTTTCTCCAAGTTTTACATATAAATTGATTTCCAATTTTTTTGTAGCTACAACGGCTGTGGGGTGAAATGTTTCACCCTATTTGAGGTATTCGGGGAACGTAAGTACATGTCTGGTAGAGGCATCAGTACTGATTTAGATCTTTTAAAGATATTACGCAAAATGGCTATATTACTTCACCGGAAAAGAATTAAAATGGTCGCTGTTATGACAATGAGCCAAAGCAAAATAAAGTAAATTAAATATCACATGTCCCCATTGGGGGACATTTTTTAAAACCTCCCCACAAACAATTACAGGTCAATTAGTTCCAAAATTGGATTGGTTCGATAGAAGTAGATCCAAAAAAAGTCTTTGATTACAGGTATCGGTCTTTCATTTCTATAAAAAAACGAAGTTAAACAAGGATCAATACGATATTAGAGTTCTTAAAAAATTATTTAAAAATTTTGTTTTTGAACTTTTCAAAAGATATTTTATGTAATAGTTAATTTTAAAGGCATTTTGCATTAAAAAAAATGCTAAAATAGACTGTCAACCATATATAAGTGATACGGCCTTTTTTGTTGCACTTATAGCACAATAATGTGTGTTTTTAAGCTTTGGGGGGGTGTCCCCTAAGTAGCCATAACTTTTTAAAAATTGCTTTGCAAAACATACTTTTTAGCATATGTTTGTATGAAAAGTGTGTTTAGATTAAGAATAAACGTGTAGTATTTTGTTCGGGTCCTATGAGGTTACGACAGATTTTTGTATTTTTTCTTCATTTCTCCAAATAAAATTCATTTATCGTTACATTCTTTGTCATTCATTATTTTTTTTTACTTATTGGTACTTCCTTTTGAGACCGACCAATATTTAAATAAGATTAAAAATCCTGGCTACAACAACAAATCTAGAAAAAAAAATTCATCTAAATAAAACTTTTGCATTTGTGTTGTTATGAAGTACGAGGTTCTTGGGTGGAAAAGCTAAACTGTCAGGCGCTGTAGGTACTGATTTTTCATAAAAATTCCATAATTCCTTTCAGATAACTTCTGTCCCCAAATAATCTATTCCAAATACCAGCATGTCTAAAATAGCATGTCTGCGACGTCACAGACAAAAGAATAATTGCGTTTTCGGGTTTTCCAGCCCGAGGACGTATTGAAAACTTTATTCCCTAAAACTGACGATTACCCTTTAAACAAGAAAAGAAATTACTGAATTAGAAAATTGAAAACCCCGCTTCCCACTCCCCAGCTTAAACCTGGCAAAAAAAAAGGTCCTTTGTCTGAGAGTAAAAAATGACATTGCTGCGAAAATCAAATTAACTAGATCTTTACTAGCTTTTTTTTTACTGTTTCAGACGAGTAGGATTTGTAGTAAAAATTTAATTTTGTGGTTGAATATATTTTTTTTCTTTCTTTCTTTTCATCCAAATATTTTTTCACAGGAATATTCTAACCCCAACTTTTTTTTTGCGGTTTCAACTCTGCAATGTTGTGTATGCCTACTGTGTACTTTATGAAAAATGTGTTTTCGTTTTTGTTGGAATAAAATAATATAAAATTTATTGTTTAAGAGAACTCGGAACCCAAAATATTTCTTTCTTTAACTTGCGATTTTACATCGAATTTTTTTTTTCTAATTTTGACGCATATTTAAAATTTTTCTTCAAGGCCAGATTGAATTTTTTTCGATGATTTTTGTTTGTAAGCTGTTTTTATATGATTCTTAATAACTTTCGGATTGAATTTTGAAGCGAAGCATAGTACCGGGAAAACATATTTCAGTATGTAAATACAATGTTTCAATTAAAAAAGAATTAAATTTTTTTTATTTTATTAAAAAATCTCAAATAATGTCAATTATCCATCCCTAATTCTATTCAATGTAGTCTTATGTACATTTAAAAAAATCGAAGAGCCTTCCTTAAACATTTATTGGAGTTTTAGCATTTTAAGTACGGGTGTGATTCTAAACATTACAAACGATTTAAAGAATTATACGTTCATGGAACATTTGATGAAGATGTGGCGTCCAGCACAAATACCCAATACTAGCCCTCGCGAAATTACATTGTCACAGCCGGTTCAGTATTGGGTTCTCACGCAAGAAGTTTCTGGATAAAAACCGGGCTCGGTCCATACCTCCTCAAAGAGTAACAATAAAAGAGTATTTTATACTAAAAATCTTTTTCTAATTCGTTTGAGGTTTTGGGAAAGAATATTAGAGGAGAGAGTTGAAATAGTATTTTATAAAAGCAAAAAAAAAACAAAAAAAAATCATTGATTTTAGGTACTGAGGCTCTTTTAATCAGCGTAATGTTTGTAAAAATAAAGAAAATTCCCCGAGTGGATTTTAAAAGGTAAACACAATTTAAACATCTTTATTAAGTCATTTTAGAACGTAGGAAAAAAAAGTGTCACATAAATGTTTAGTTTAAGAATTTTTTATAATGTGGATTTAGACTACTACTACACTAATCCCTTCAAACAACATTAATGAAAAAAAAAAAACGAAAAAGATAAACTTCTAGATTTTTATGTAAGAGGATTAAATTGTGGACATTATTTTTTTTACGAATCATCTTTTTTTGAGAGGTAAACTCAGTTTTTATTTGAACTGTAATGGGTCGTTAAAACTAGATGAGGAAATTTATTAGTAGACTCGTTTAAGACTAATTACAGTAGACTAATTTAGTCCCAATGACAATTAAGTGTTTATTGCTGTTAAAAAAACCTTTAAAATGAAGTTTTTGTGTAATAACAAACACAATTTCTTTTAAGTAATATGTTAGGTACCATGGTTGTTTTCGGAAACATATATTAAGAAGTAGATAAAACTCTTAAAATCTTGTACTTTTAAGTGCTATTTTATCGTATAACATCAAAACTAATTTTTTTTTATTTCGATTTAAACCAATGAAGAATTGTTGTTGGTGAATCTTGTAACTGAATTAGGACATTACGTAGTAGTAAACACTGAGTGAAAGAAATTAAAATCATTTTTAAGTTAAGAAGTTAATTTAAACAAACCGATAATGGGTTAAAGGCATTAAAAAACTAGATTAAGTGTATTTTGAAATATTTAATTTAAAAATGCAATTTTCCAAGAGTTACTTTCGATAGAATTAGAAATTGAGGAAGAATTGCGTAGTTACTTTGAACCACAACTAATTTCACTTGCATCAGTCAGCATCACCCTGACCAACCAATCATGTCGACCCCCCCCCCCCCTCCCCTTCAAAAAAAAAATTCCACAAAGTCCAATTGTCGCCTCCAATAAAATTTAATCGTAAATATTTTTTTAAGAAAACGTTGAAAACATTTGACTCTCAAACACTGCGAAAGGTCCAGGTCCAGGTTCGAGTCCGATCCTCGCCAAAATAACTGCCGACCTATAAACGGCCCACTCAGCCAACAATGCCCGATGAATAATAGTCCTTGTCAGGGAGTGCACGTTAAATATTCTTCAAAGTCCTGACGTTGCGTACGATGTCGTCCTCAACGGTTGCGTTAAGTGCCGATTCGGGTGTCGGTTCGTGACTTGACTGTGGTTCTAAAATACGACTCCAGTCGCCAATAGCCCCCGCGTAGCTCTAGCGTGATGATAATTCTAACCTAGCTAGATTAATTAATAAGTTTCTCTTTTACAGAAATTGAGTCACAATTGCGTTGTCAGAACTTTGCGCCACGACTGATCAGACACAGCGAGTCTTACCCACCGACCACGTCGCTATTTTAACCCTCTAATGCATACTGTTACCGTTTGGTAACAAGTAACATAATCCACTTTATTTTATTAAATTAGAGCTCCTCCAAGACAAATCTGTGTTTTTTTCATCTATTACATTTCATTTTAAAGTTTTAGTTACTAATAATCCTCATAGATGACAGTAGTAAAAGTGTATTCAAAATTAAAGAGTGAGATTATTAACTTTTATTGCGTTTTTGGCACCGTTCAAAGAAAAATAATATTAGTACTATATATACTAATAAATTGTTTTAAAAATATAATCATAGTTAAAAAGGGAAATTTTGAAATATTTTTAGTAGATTTCTAGTCATTATTATCAAAATTGGAATTTTGCAGTTGGTTTTTGTCAAATGGGAATTTTTTTAAAAATTGAAATTATTTAAATTCTAATGCAGTTAAATTTTTTTTTAGTATTTTTCCCATAATGTGTGAGTATTAAAGATTAAAGATACATATTTAAGTAGTAGTATTAAAGATACATATATATTTTTTTGGGATGAAAATAAAAACTCATGCATTCGAGGGTTAATAAAAAAAAAAGTTCCGCGAAGTCTAAGTCTAGTTGTCACTTCACAAAAACTTTTAAAGTTATGTGACAAGCAATTTAAGTGGCATCGAATTATTCCGCCAAACCCAAGACATCAGAATGCTGTCTTTCCATCAGCGGAATTATTAAATCCCGGACATCGTGTCAAGCGGGGACTAAATTCCGGAATTCGGGATTAATCGTCACATTTGTCCTCCCGCAAATCTAATTTCTTTGCGTCTCGAATATTAATAAAGGGAATTAAACTTAGGTTATAGTTAAAGTCTTTCCATTCAGGTCTCTAAAAATCGCTTCTAGCGGCATATTTTTGGAAAAGTTGCTAAATCAACTGCTAGGCATGGAATTGATACGCTGATTATAAATATCTTGGTTTTGAACCTTTCAATTCTGGCATTTAGAGCTTCAAATTGAAAAAAAAAACACATAATAATTTTAATTTCTTGAAGAAATATCAATACAGGAAAAAAAAATGCGGGCTAACATTAAATTATAAGATACGTTAATTTTCAGAAATAATTGGAGCAAATATTTCGAGCAAAGTTCCAAAAAGAGAACACTGTAGCGTTCTTCAGTACGAAATAAAACAATGTGTGATGAATTTATTAGAATTTAAAGCAACAAAAAGTAGCACATAAGAAAAATAGTTCAAAAGCTAATTTTTGAAAATAAGATTCAAACACCAGTCGAGACGCAAATCAATCATTTTTCTCAATATTCGGGAATTCTACCAAAAATTTTATTTTTATGTTTCTTATGAAAAAATTAATATTTCGTTTTCATTTTTTTTATTATACTAACAGACTGGTCCTTATATAATTGTCGGTATTCTATAACAAAGAAACTCCAAAAATTTTAAGGACACAAAATATTGCCGAAAATTCCTTACCGTCCTGTGATCCTTTTATACACCGCTCAAAACAATTAGGGGAGCACTTTGAGTACTTTTGTCAACCCTTTCCATTACAGCGTTTTAGTATTATTCTAAAAATATAAAAGTTGTGAAATAGATTCATTATGCATCCATAATGAAATGGTAAAAAACAGAGAAAAGAACTTCATTTTTTAAACTGAAATTTAAGGGGGGGAAATTGGAATCATAACTTTTGAATAAATTATAACACCAATTTTTTCAAAACTCTATTTGTTAAAAAAATGTTCAAATCAATTTTAAACATATAAGAATGCAAGCGTGAAGAATTCAGGGTCAATTTATTTCTTAATTTTTTTTGGGAATGAATTTTATTTTACCCTGTTTTTCACATTTTTATTTAATTAAAACAAACATTACTTAATTATTCAAAAGACATGATTCTTCCACATAATGATAAATAAGTGCCAGCTCAACTTAGTGAGAAAAAAAATCTCAAGCTAATGATTCCTAATAGAATCATTGGGGGTGAAAGGGTTTAAACCATGCATTCCCCTAATTCTTTTGATCAGTGTAGATGCCCATTAGCTAGTCCTATCCATTTCGTTAAAAACCCAAATATCTCGTATGCCGATTTTCGTGGCTTAAATTCAGTGACAAAAATCGCGATCTAATTTCACATATTTATGATTTTTGATAAAGAACTTGGTGGGAAGACTAACTTAGTCCAATTTCGAGAATGCCAAGTCTGCAACCATATTCCGGTTCCCAAAGATCCATGATCCATCCCAAGAGAGCAGTAATAGCGCCGATTAAGGGTGTTCGAATCTCCAGCCAAACATTCCAAGGAATTATTGATGAGGTTTTGCGTAGCTTAAACGGTTATCGTCCTACGATGTTATAATTATGATAACCTTATATCGCTAATAAAGATGAGGAAACTCACATCTATAGTATTTACGTGAAGTTTAAAATTTTATTATTAAGCCAAAATATTGCCAAATACCGCAAAACGCACACCTTCTTTTCGGTACTTTCACACAAATGACCTAAACGCCCAACAAAAATAAATACCGCCTAAATAATTTCACCGAAAATACTGAACAAAATGACTGTCATTCTTTTTGTTGAAAATATTGTTATTTCGTGTGCAGCAAATTACTTATGTTATTGTGAGGTCTCTCCACAAGTTAAATCACTAATAAGGAGATCACGCCAAAAAATGTTTTGAAAAGTGCCATAAAAGAATAACAATATATTCTAGAAAACACAAAACCACACCACCTAGACACCTATCATAAATAAATGTAATGTTTAGTTTAGTTGAATTATCGTCGCACTAGAGCTACACGGGGGCTATTGGCGCTATATTTTAAAACCACAGTCAAGTGTACGAGCCGGCATCTCAGTAGGCACCCAACGCAACCGTTAAGGGCGACATCGTTCGCAGCGTTAGGATTTTGGAAAATATTTAATGTGCACTACCTCCACAAGGGGTATTATTCGACGGACATTTTTGGCTGCACGGGCCGTTTATATGCTGGAAGTTATTTTGGCGATGCCCGGACCCGAACCTGGGACCTTCCGCATGCTAGGCGAATGCCTTACCGACTGGGCTCTCTTAAGCCCCGAATATAAAGAAAACCAAATTTGATATAGACAAAAAAACTACCTGCAAAAACAACATACCCCCCCCCCCATTTTTTTATTTCTCCAAACTCAATTTAAAAAAAAAAAAGAAATTGGAAAAAAAGTTTCGAAATACATATCTTTTGGATCAACAAACCCATTTTCACCAAAAAATACACCAATAATAATGATAAAAAAATACCTATAGACACGCCTAACAAGTTCTAACAATGCACTCCGGGCAAGTTTACGGCCAACATCTTTGTGCACTTTGCAGTATTCTTCCCCATCAATCGACTGGATGTGGAAAAGACACGGTAACAAGGAAAAGGCAGAGAAAAAGTTACCCGAAAAAAAGTTCTAGTGATATGTATGGATATAGACATTTTAATCAATATTTTAGTGAATTCAACATAACTCTCAACCCCCTTAACGATTAGATAATTTTCGAGTAGAGGGTCATATAAGTGCCGATGTTTTAATCCCTGAAATTACATAAAATGTGTGTATGAACAATGCAGAAGTATTCATTTTTAATTTTTCGTCTGATTTTCCTTAGAATTTAAAAAATTGTAATTTCATATTATGGCGTTTTAATTGGTGGATTTAATTGATGGTTAATAACCTATTGATGATTTACACGTTCGCGGTAGTGAGAGGGTTAAAATGATTTATCTAACACACTTAAACATCTTTGCAAGACACTTATATAAATTAACAACAATTCATACGTTATTCATTCATAGAAAACATAAACTAAATACATGCAATGAAGGAATAAGTGCTTTTTTTTTTTTAACTTTCTTATTTTAATTTAAATATTGTTTTCAGTAAACTTCAGCTAAATTTAAACGATATGATTGAAATAATAATAAGTATTGAAAATAATTATCAATTAATAAACAGTATTGCAGATATTGAAAATTTTCCGCATGTACATAGTTTTTTTTTTTTTTTAATAATTTCATCTTTCAATACATTTGATTTTTTTTTCAATATAAACTTTTCAACTTTCAATAACTTCTTCTTTTTTAACTTCAATTTAAACTTTTTATATTTAGTCGATAACGTAGTTTGAGAAACAAATGAAAAACCAATATTTAACAGAAAGAACTTAAGTTCTAGGAAAACAAAACGCATATCTTCTCCAAAAAACGCTCTTTGTAATCTATACTAAAAAAAAGTAAAGTGTACTACACAAAAGATATAGAACAAACTACAGGACTACGCTATAGAGAATAGAATATAAACTGACAACAACATTCATCAGAAAAAAAAAGTATAATAATACACCCATTTTCTTCCAAAAGCATCACACACAAAAAAGGACTAACACTCACCCTATGTGTATGACACTACATCAAAAGAGGCGCATGTTACACCAGGACATTTGTGTGGGCACATCCATATCCATCAGTTAAGTGCAAACAAAAGAGCGCTGGGAGAAGTTTGGCCGCACGACATTCCCCCCAGAGGGCGCCAAACACGTTGGGAGGGAATGCGGCCGGAAAAACATCGCGAAGGGAAATTTCGAAAGGCGATACTCACTTGTTGGACATTTTTATGAAGGTGTTTGATTAGCTGGAAGGGTGTATATTATACTTTTAAAAAGAAATATAGTTTTTGAAGAAAATACATTGTGTCAGAAATATACCGTATAATTTTAAGGGAAATCGTGTTTATTTTATACGAACATTTTGTAATTTTAACGCAAAAGCTGTTTTTTAACAGAAAAATTATCTAAAAAAATAAACAAAATTGTACCTCCTTTACGGCAGGTAATCCCAACCCCGGTCTCACGAGTGAACTCTGATGAAGACACTTCTACTATAATAATAAACTGAAAAACTCGGGCGTGAATCTTTAGATCTGCAGCCCAACGCTTTCAAAATTAAGATATTTCGTCACCCAGAGATATAAACAGTAAAAATGCATGTTCGATTGTTCCTTTTCAATAACGAACTGTTTCTTCCAAATAATGATTATGCGCCGAAATTCTAGTTTTACAGCCATATATTTTCGATTAACTTTAAGATATTCTCAATGAATATGAGAAATCACAAACGCAAAAGATTTTAATTAAAAGTCACATTATCAGTTATTGAATATACCAAACACACGATCGTCTAAATGAAATAAAAAAAATTTCATTCAATAAGCAAGGAGAAATTTTTCGTGTCTGATTCTCTCTGGAATATATATTCTACAGAGAATCACGGAAGCGCTCTCACATACATAGCAAGAAGTGCTGTTGTAAAAATGACTTTCAGAAGCGCACACAAGATATTATTTGCAATCACTCAAAAAAGATTTAAATTTGTTACTTGACTCAAAAATATGTATAAGCAAAATACAAAGAATAATATCATTTTCATATTAATAGTATTCTGTTTTAGAACTTACCGTACTGTTGAATTTTGTTAAGTTCTTATTTTTTCAAAAAACTTTCACGTTTCTCAGATACGAAACCTTAAAAAAAAAAATGATTTAAATTAGTTGAATACGAAATTGTATGCAAAACTGCATAAATTCACAAATTAGTTTGGTAAATTTTTAAAGTTTAATTGCAATGAGAAAATTTATTGGTATGGTTTCAATGTAGTAAGTAATTGTAACTCAAATTCAAAGTTTCAAAAACTTCCCGTCAATATTTTTTTTCGGGAATTTTCGCTTCAAATGGTACGTTTTCTGAGTAATAACCCTCATTTACTTTAGTAACTGTACATTTGTATCATCATAGATGCATATAACGTTAAAGATACGATGAAATTCTTCGTAGGTCGCCTTGGCAACTAATCCTCGAGCCCCATCTCCGATTTCGGACATTTGGATGAGAGGAAATCGGACATTCACTGACAACAGGATTACCAAAGAGACTTGACTTATTTTGAACGGATAACTAATGCCATACTCAGGACCTGATATAGGAAAATTCAAACCATAAGCACACCACATTTTGGGGCCCTTTTGCGGAAAATGTTGTGCAGAATTGCTTGTAATGATGGTGTTGAATGGCCGATGTATCTTTTTTATAGACTTCTTAATAATATCGATCGAACCATCACTTTAAGTAAATAGGTATCTAAAAAAATGAGGTCTTAGAAATTTGTTAAAGATATTCTGGTAATCGACAACAGTTGGTATTATAGAAATTAAGATTTAGAGGCCTTTAAAATAACAGGCCCCATATTCATATTTGCATTTGACTTAGTTGAGATTTTATATTTGCTACATGGGTAAAGGTGCGCGAAATTTGTGTCTTTTTGACATAGATTAATTTAAAATTACTTTTGAATAGAAAAAAAAAATTAAACAGGAAAAATTATGATAAATGTGTACTTCTTAACTTATATATTAATATTTCCTATAAAATTTTATTTTATTCGAAAAATGAAATAAGAAAAATTGAGAAAGATATTACGGACAAGGAAAATAAAAACTGCACAATGTAAACAACACATATCATTAAATTTGCATTCTTCAAATTCGGAATCATGTTTTGAAAGAAACTGATTGCAAAGCATGAATATTTTATTCAAACATAAATTTAACCTTAAAACAGTTTAGAAATGATGAAACTCTTTAAAAATATTTAAAGTAAAAGGTTGGATTACTATTTTTATTATTTTAGTGGTTGTTAAAAAAGGTTTCAAAAAGCAATTACTAAAATACACAATGAAGTAAATAAATATAATAAAAAGTAAGCGAACCTACTCAAATGCTTCCCCCTATTAAATCCAAATAAGGTAGTTTAGATAAGCCTTTTTCTGTAGTTTCAACAAATCGAATAAACAATTTAAATTCATTTCACGACATCATTATTTGAATATTTTCAGTTTTATTTGGAATTGCGACATTCAGCTACTTTTCTGAACATAATAAAGCAATATTTATTATTTTTTGATAAATCGGAATTTGTAGAATTTATTTGTTTCTGTTAAGAAACGAACTAACAAGGTATTAAAGTTAAGTTTATTACGACTCAATTTCACATTAAAAAAAAGTTTTTATTCTAACTTTTATAGCGAATCTGAAATCTGATCGTATAAGTTAACTTATGTTTATACGGATTAAACTGCGAGTGAGTATTCGAAACATAGCCATTTATAAATCCCTTAGAATTGGTTGGCAACAGCTTGCTCACCTGCCTCGGTCGTGTTTTTTGGTAGCTCCCTGAGATTGAATATTTCTAAGTCCTATTTTTTTTTCTACTGCTTAAGTATTTGTTTATACTATATCTACTTATTATCTGAACTTACTTTTTACTATAATATATACATTCTACTATACTATGGCCACGCTGACACCCAATTCCGCCTCTCAAGAACCCTCCACCAACAAAGGCAAGCGTAAAACCTTTTCTCCGATATCTGCTATGGATGTTCAGGCAAAGTCTAAGTTCAAACCTGACACTGCCACTGAAGACCTAGCTAGTTTCCTCGCAGATGAAAACCCTGACCTTAAAAAAGGTATGAAGCTACTGATCAAACTCCAGCTCGAATCAAATAACACTGTAAATAGATTAATCGAAAGAATCGATCATTTAACCAGTTGGCTTGGCAATGTGGATGAGGCTATTGTTGACATTGAAGAAAGAATTACCGCAATTGAATCGAGGTTAAACAGTGATAAAGCAATATCTTTGCCTGCAAAACAAGATTACGCAACTACTCAGCGAAAATTGACCGAACTGGAAGACAGAAGTAGAAGGAACAATATAGTTATAACTGGTCTGAAAGAAGAAGGCTCGGAATCGTGGGAAGTGTCCGAAAAACAAGTCATCGATCTCTGTAAGTCAAAGCTGAACATCTCGGACATTTCTATTGAACGTGCTCACAGGTTAGGAAGGATGTCCGCTAACCGACCAAGACCCATTATCTGCAAACTTCTAAATTTCAAGGACAAAGAACGAATAAAAAGAAACGGATACCTGCTGAAAGGTACTAACATATTTATAAATGATGACTTTTCTCAAAGAACAAACACTGCTAGATTCCACCTGCGGAAATTTTCAAAGGAAATGAAAGGAAAAGGCGCTGTGTCTACCAAGTTATCCTACGATAAACTTGTCATTGACGGTAAACAATATATGTACAACTTCGAAAGCTCAAGTGTCGTCGAGGTGCCTAGTGCTCCCTCTCCCTAACAAAAAATCTCCAACTATCGGTCGACCTTATGTGCCTGTTTCCTCTGAAATAATTCACCTCAACGTTGCCGGTATCCACAACAAAGGTATCTATCCATATTTCTGGTCAACCTTTAAAAATGCCGACCTACTCTCTTTAGTCGAAACTTGGCATACTTCAAATTTTAATTTAATTGGTCCTCTAACTCATTTCACTACTATACAAAGTTACGCGGTCAGAGACAGTGCACTGGGTCGACCAAGTGGAGGGATTATCTGTGCATATAATCCTGATCGAATTGTTAATGTTCAGATAATTGATAACTGTCGCTTTTGGATCGTATTTTCTGCAAATTACAATTGTCTTAAAAATGTGCTTTTTGCTTGTTGTTATTTCCCACCTGATTCAAAATATGATAAGGCTTTCAAAGACTTTTTTCAATTCATAAATTCTTTAAATTTCTGCAATATTGTAATTCTTGGGGATTTTAATGCACGCTTTTGTTCAAACAATCCTACGATTATTCTTAATTTTCAGGACCAATATCAAACTAATCACACCAGTCATCATAACTCAGAAGATAAAATTACAAATTCAAGAGGCAAACTGTTGCAAACATTTTGTGTTGAAAATGATTTTATTAAACTTAACGGTTCTTTGCCCGGTGACTTGGGAAGTAATTTCACTTACTTATCAGCTAACGGTGCTAGTACAGTTGATTACATAATCGTATCAAGTCCAATTTTTAATGAATATGTTTCAGACTTTCAAGTCCTTCCACAAATTGGTTCTGATCATCTGCCCATTTTAGCTACGTTTATATTTGAATCCATTAATTCACAGCCTTTGTTTGCAACTGGTCTGGAGGTTGGTCTAAAAAAATCGTTTTGGAACCCAAATCAACATTTGAAATTCATCACTGATATAGATACTATTCTAAATAGTACCCAAGATATCAACGCAGATAATATAATAAAATTATTTACCGATGTTGCTGAGAATAATTGTATGATTAAACCGCCTTTTGTTAATGAACCTAAAAGCAGATTTACAGCTGTAAACGGCTGGTTTGATAAGGACTGTTTTTCTCTTAGACTAAAGCTTAAATCAATCTTAAAATGTGTGACCAAAAATTTTAATAACAATATCCAAAACTATAAAGAAACACTAAAAGAATATAAGCAGCTGTGTTATCATAAAAAGAAAAGCTACTATACATCCATCCAAAATCAGTTGGTCAACTGTAATGACTCTGCATCCTTCTGGAAAACTATAAACAAATTTAGAAAAAAAACAGTCATAACACCTAAAATATCTCCTCAGAATTGGTTTGATTACTACTCAGATATTTTTTCAAACAAACAAACCAACGCAGTTGCAATAATTGACCAAGTTACCATTTACACTGTCCCAAATTCTGATCCGATTCTCGATACAGATATTACATGTGCCGAGCTAAAATCTGTATTAGATAATTTAAAAAACGAAAAATCACCCGGCGTGGATGGATTGAGACCAGAATTTTTTAAATACCTAAACTCTTCGTCAATTTCTATTATTACCAATGTTTTTAATAAGGTTTTTCACTCTGGTTCCTATCCAAATAGCTGGATCGAAATCCTAATCTGCCCAATTTTTAAAAAGGGTGAAATAACTAACCCTAGCAATTACAGACCAATTTCTTTAGTCCCAGTAATAGGTAAAATCTTCACATCGATCTTAAACAAAAGGCTACTAACATGGCTTGATCAGAAAAAGTTACTTTTCGAGGAACAAGCTGGTTTTAGGAAAGGTTATAGCTGCAATGATCAATCATTTATTTTAAACTCAATTATACAAGATAAATTACGGAAAAAACGTGGTAAACTATATGTTGCTTTTATTGATCTAAAAGGCGCGTTTGACAGTGTCAATCATGATCTTTTATGGTTGGAATTACAAAAACTCTCAATCAGCTCAAAAGTTATCACAATTTTAAGGGATCTATACAATAAGGCTTCAGCAAGAGTTAGAGTAAAAGATGTCTGTACTGACTCATTCGAAGTCTCAATTGGTGTATTACAAGGTGAAATATTGAGTCCACTGTTATTTATCCTCTTTTTAAACAACCTAATAGTCCAGTTAAACGAATCATGTATCCCAGGCGTGTATATTGCACCTGATATCTATTTACATCTCCTTCTTTATGCTGATGATGCAGTTATTCTTGCAGATAGCCCAATAAATCTTCAACTAAAGCTTAACACATTAGAAAGATTCTGCAAAAAATTCTGTTTAGATGTTAATATCAATAAAACCAAAGTGGTTGTTTTCCGAAAGGGCGGTAAGTTATCTGCGAGTGAAAAGTTCTTTTACAATAAAAAAGAGTTAGAAATTGTCCCCAGCTATATTTATCTTGGCATACCGTTTTCTTCATCGGGTTGTTTTACTATTGCTAAAGATCACTTTATCTGTAAAACCATCAGTGCAATTAATAATTCTTGGTCTGTCCTTGCTGGCGCAAGAATTAACTCGGTTAATTCTTGGTTTAAGTTATTTGACTCCTTAATATTGTCTGTTTTGACTTACGGTGCTCCAATATGGGCTGTTAATAATTACTGTGAATTAGAAAAATGTTTTTGTATTTTTGTTAAAAGATTGCTTACTGTTTCAAGGTATACCCCTGGATACATGTTGAGACTTGAATTGGGTCATTCAAGAATTTCTTTAGTTTTTATCCGTTTGATTTTAAAATATTGGATACATTTACTTAAGATGTCTGATGAAAGATTTGCTAAAGCTTGTTATTTAAAACTTTATAATTTGTCTCTTTATGATTCTTCTACTAGCAAATTTAACTGGGCTATCTCTGTTAGAAATATTTTACAAAGTGCTGGTTTTTATTTTGTTTGGATATCCCAAGATTACGAAGTAGCAGAACAATATTTACCATTAATTATCCAAACATACAATGATCAATACATTCAAAATGACCTTGCTTGTGTAGCTAATAGTAACAATCACTCTTTTTACAAATTCATCAAAAACTCACATTTAATTGAAGATTATCTAGCCTCAAATGTTGATATATCTGTAAAACGAATTATAATGCAGTTGCGTTGCAATCAAACATACTTATACTTTAAAGGATCAATTTACAAAATATTTCCTGACACTATGTGTAAAATATGTAATACATCCGAAAATGAAACCTGGGAACACATAATTTTAACTTGTCCTGTTTATGAATCCTTCAGAAGAAAATACTTTATTAATTCTAACAATCTTTCAGTATTTTTAAAATTTCATAACAAAAACTATTATAATATTTATAACTACTTAATATCAGTTTTAAAATTTAGACAATATATATTAAGTTTCGATGATACTGACAATTAGTTTACTTCCTTGTGTCTCTTTGTATGTATTTAAGTGTTTGTTTGTATTTCATTTGTTTGTTTTATATGTATCCTTGCAATAGATTTATGTTGATATTATGAAACATTTTATTGTAATAACCATTGCCAACCATTGTAAACGGGCTTAGGCCCATTGCAATAAATTTATTATCTATCTATCTCTATCTAAATCCCTTAGAATTTCACTTCAATTTTGCAGGAAAAAATCACATTGATTAATTTTGCGACGGTTCGGGTTTGTAAAAACTAATAAATTAAAACCATTATGAACTAATACGGTTTTTTTATCGGATCCTAAAACCTTAAGGGGAGTCAGATGGACGATAGGTTCAAAATTCTCGATTTTCTGTTTTTCTTTAGCTTCAATTTAAAGCCAAGATTATCGATTTCTGTTGATTGGTTTTCTTTTTGTATTCATTTTTGAGAAACTCTGAAATTTAGTTCCTATGTAAACATTATATTTATTTTGCGTTTCCTAAAATAAGGTTTTTTCATCAGTTAGGAACATTTTTCTCAGATTTAAACTGAGGAATTTTAAATATCTCTGCTCCAAAAAAAAATAAAACGTTGTATAATTTAAAATCTGATTTTTTGCGTTTTTTATCCTTTGAAATGTAAGGAACAAAATTCAAAAAAGTTCATGATGATATCTCATATAGTTCCCGAGAAAAGTGTTCCAAAACTTTAGAATTAAGACAGAAAAAAGAAAAGTTTGAGTTGCACTAGCATTGAATTAACGTTGCACTAGCGTTGAATTAACGTTGCACTAGAGCTACTGGCGACGGACGTCGTCATTTAGAAACACAGTTTAGTGACGAGGAAACACCCGATTAGCTATCAAACGCAACTTAAAGGGGCAACACTGTAAATTGTGTCGAGACTTTGAAGCATATTTTAAGTGCACTGAATCGAAAATCACTTCGAAAGCAGCCATGCCTTAAATGTCCGAAATTGCAAACCGAAATCAAACACAAATCGATTCGGTCGTGTCATCATCACCATAAACCATCACTTATGAAACAAATATCGCATCCACCCAACATCATTTCCGTTGTAGTGAGCTCATTCCTGATGTGGATTCCTTTTATGATGGACGGTGATTGCCAATTCTCAAAAAGAGAGGCAGACTCGGAATTATAACGTCTGAAAAGAACCAATGCTCGCGTTACAAAATTTTAGTTATGGATACAGTTACTACCCAAAATTAGTTCAGATGTTATTCGTGATAGATTAATCCGAGATCTACGAGTAGAACTTTCATCAGTTTTAGTTCATCATTGAAAAAAATTCACAATTAAGTGTTGTCCATGATTAAAACTAAAGCTTACATTGAGATTTATCATTGCCTCATCCAAAATTAATTTTTAATCGGCAGTTTTTCCTTTTGAGAAAAACCGTCGTCACGCCTTTACAATCCCATCGAGCTTGAGTTAGCATAAGAGCTCAGATTTATTATAATCTGAGAGCCAATATTGGTAAAAAGAGCTGCCTAGAAGGTGTCACAAAAAATGACTCCCTGTTCTTACTTTCTGAGAAATAAAAGTTAAAATTGTTTTTAAAAAAATTAGTTTTAAACTATACGTACATCATGTTCATTGAAATAACATCGTTTCGATGTCGTGGTGCAAAGCATCTTTCTGACTGTATCTGTATACCGTGCATTTACTGCCGTCCTTAAGCAGATTTAAAAAAAGACAATTGTAGTATGTTTGAGCCTTGTTAGTGATTGGAAAGAGAAATCCAACAAGCGAAATTGTTCGGCATTTTGTTTTCGATAACAAGTTCAAATTTATCAGAATACCATTTAATCCGTTTCTGCCAAACCTCTGACATGATCAAATTTCAAGAAGACAACAAAAATTGTCGTAAACAAATTTCATCTTTCAATTCCCTCTCCCAGAAATAACGAGATCGAAGTTGGATTTGCATTTCGAAAGATGCAAATCAGTTAAAAATTTCTTCCTGGTCGCCAGCCGGTTCTCTAATATCGTTGTATTTCGGTTTCAATGGGGCAAGATTTAATAACAATCCTTCCTTTCGCGACGGTGCCCTTGTCTACAATTACATTATTTACATTACTACATTATTTATTATACTACAATAATTATTATTGTTGCATTGAAATTGCTTGGGAGAGAATTGAATTCTTGAATTCATGTATGGAAATTAAGACTTGTATAAAGTTTTATGTTTGATTTACTCGCTATTCGCTATCTTTTGGAGATGAAAATTCGTTAAACAAGATGTTCGAAATAGTCTATTTTATTGTTCACAGAAATTCTTCAAGGAAAGCAAGTAACAATTTCCTTAACACAGTACTGAATTGTAATTTTAATTTAATTTCAATTGAATTAATGCTAAATTTTAGTCAACTATTTAAGGATTTTTCCCATGACTTCAATTTTTTTTTTATGTTCTCAATATTTTACAAAGTTTATTAACCAAAGTTTATCAAAGTTATAATATGTATATTAAAAAAGGCTATACAATTTCTATTTTGTTTTGTTAACGTTTTATTTACAACAAGGACAGACATTATCCAGTCAAAAAAAAAAGTGAATAGAAAAGAAAGAAATACAAGAAAAGTTTATCTTTCTTATAGTTTTTTTTTAATTTTCAAAACATAATTTTATGCAAAATATTAAAACCCATTGCAAAAGGTGGGATTGTAAAGACCCACGAGACAGCTACATTTATCAAACAAAAAACTGTTTTTAAAAACATTCAATAAAGCCTGAAAAATTATGCTTAGAAAATCATTTTTTTCTCCATTGGATAAACACAGAGGCCCTTTGGTTTGGAGACCCGAGGTCGATCGGGCTCATTCGACGCGAGTGGATTTAACTCAGTCTGAGTTAATTTTCACTCTTTTCAGTGTTGAAATGCACTTATCCTATATGAGTGAATTTCACTCTTTTGTTTTAAGAGTGTCAGCTCAGAGGCAATGTGGACCAATGGGCCCAATTAGGACCACATATTGGGCTCAATTAAAAAAAAAATCAGGCCCTTTTTATGTATAATATATATAAGAGGCCTCAGAAAAGTGGGTCCTTCGCGCCCGATTTGAAAAATGTCGGCCATTTTATATATAATATATATAGGGCCCCCAGAGGCCAAGTGACCTCTGAGTGGGTACAATTTGAGCAAAATTTATAGGCCCTTTTTTATATATAATATGCATAGGGTGCCTCAGAGGCAATGTGGGCCAATAGGCCCAAATAATAACCACATTGGGCTCAATTTGAACAAAAATTTTAGGCCCCTTTTATATGTAATATATATGGGGTGTTTCAGAGGCAAAGTCGGCCCCTTGGCCCGATTGAAAAAAAAATGTGGGCCCCTTTTATGCTCAATGGTGGCCAATGCCTTTTAGACATAATTTAGGTTTATTTCAAAAATATTTAGTTGCTTTCACTTATTTTGAATGTTTTAGTACACACTTAAAGATTTGTAGATTTTTTTCCCACTTAAACGAATATTATCATAATGTTTTTGGCCCACTTGACAGTTTGGCCCACTCGGCGATCGCCGACTAGCCGCCCGGGCCAGTCCGCCCCTGCCTAGAGGTATTATTTTAGTATGGGAACATGGCGGACTTTGTGACCACGACATATTTAACTTGCCCCAGCCACCATTAGCAACACGGCGGCCTTTAGCCGAATACAAACGACTACCCAACAACCATCAGAATTGCGAGCACCAAACTATTAGATTGAAGTATTAGCTACGGACTTCAAATTTGATACACGCGCTCCAACTATTTCTTGCACGCTATAATAGGTTTTTGAGAAAGAAGTGTATGCGTATAAGGGAAGATGCCATAAGACTTTTCAGTTTATAAAGTTATTGTTGAAACACCAAACCATTATTGTACTAACCTTTAACCGAATTTCGTCTCAATCAAATACCCATTTTTGACCTAGTCTAAGATGATTGAGTTTTAATTGAAAGTTCTGCGGTGTTTCGCAACTTTAGTTTTAAAGTTGGTTAAATTTGTAAAAGGCTTTCATTAGTTTTAGCACATTTAATTTATTTATTTAGTTGTGTGCTATACAGAAAGAGAATTTCCAATTACGTAGCAGTAAGACACGAAAATCGAACAAACAAATATTGAACATACAAGGAGGAAAAATGAATAAGATAAAAGCATTACAATTGAGTAAATTACACTAAGACACTAATAGAATAAAAACACAAATTAATTTAAAATGGATTTAATTTTAAATGAATCTTAATATGTGGGTTTGTGTTTAATAGCAGCACTCCATAATTTCTCGAAATAACACCCCACACTTAGCACTTCCATTTAATCTGTGCTCTCCTAATCGGCCGAAGGTTCCCAAATCCCGCGCGTTAATGCCCTGAAAACTCGCACAGGTAAAATGCCAGGTTCCCTTTCGAGAGATATTAAGCAATAGCTCCCCCTAATGGATTTAATTAAATCTCTCGGAGTGCAAAACTCGGCTTCCCGCGCTCGTTGTTATCTGAGGAGTGAGGTCTATTAAAATGGTGATTAGAGAGACTGCGTTTGGAACGATTTTTATGTGAAAACTTCCAGATAACTTTTAAATTGAAATTTGAGCAGCTCTAAAGTCTATCTGAAGTCGGTCTAATTATTTGAATTTTTCTACTTGGTAAATAATGTCAGACAGGGGTAATAAGCAGTCATAAAAAAACCCTTCCAAAATATAAGCGTAAACAACTTTAAGAAATATATAATGTTAAGTTTCTAATGTATTCTTTATTACAATACACATATCGAGACGTTTATAATCAATTTCGATTTTTATAATATACGGAAGAAGAAAGTTCTAAGAAAGTTTGGGTATGAATTTTGCGATTTATTATGCGTAACTTTCTTACCAAGACTATGCCTTCGATGTACAATTATTTAAAGCATTGAAAGCATTCTTTATTTTATGTGTTCTTATCAACCCATTCAAAAAAGTTGTTTATTTTTTGGTTTCTAAGTATGACAAATGACAGTGAATGCGCCCTCTAGAAGGGAGAGTGTAGGCTTTATAGCCCATTGCCCAGCTCGCCAGAAGAGACAGTCACAAGCGACATGCAAAGAAGGACGACACAAACACATAGACAAATAACATTTATTGACAAGCACAAACATCCATGCCTTTTACCGGGAATCGAGAACGAGCCCACCAGCTAGTACACTAACCATTGCGCCAGCGAGCCGGCTGGTTTCTAAGTATGCTTTTAATTTACTTTGTTCGCTCTTTTAGTGCATTAAGTTTAAACTATATTACACCATATTACTCAACGTACAGATGTTACATCTTCGCCGGGATTCTGACTGAGAACCCCAAACCCGTTGTTACATTATAATAGACAAATTTACAAATCGAAGCATTCCAAGTAATTTTAAATCTTTTGTCACGTGCTGTTTCCCCGCCCATACTGCGATAACTTTCTCCCCTCTCCTGTATTGGGAATCCCCTCAAGAGCGAGATTTCGCTGTTATTGGATCAGCGAACTCCAGGAAAGGAAGAGAACCTTCCTTTTGTTTTCCGGTAGAAAGGAAAGAGGCAAACAGGCGAGAAAATCGGAAATCCTAAGGAAAAGGAGGAATTTCTGCACCTGTTGATTTTGAACGGATTAGAACTCCTTTTCAGAAAAAATATATTGAAGATTTCAATGAGTATAAATTATATACATTTTACTTATAATTATTTTAAATGAAATATATAAGGTGATGAAAGTATTTTGATGAGAAAATTCGAAATGGAGGTTTTGCGTTTCTAACTCGTTTTGAAAGGTTCCGATTCTCAAGAGAAAAACGTTTTTGAACTTTGGTCGGTCTGACAGACTGCTCATTCTGCCTCTTTCTTTAAAATGGTATTGCTGAAAAACGAACAAAAATATAGACTTCACATTTGGTTCACGAGTTCCCATTACTTGTTATATGTCACAAGATTTTTGAGAAATCGCGCATGAACAACATAGAATACTTTGGCTTTAAAGGAATCTCAATTGCCTTATGGGTGTGTACATCAATTAATTTTAAATATTTATTAGTTAATTGAGTGGCAATGGAAAGTCTTGCTGTGATGTACATCTGCAGTTTAATAAAAATGTGCTTTAATTGAACACGTATAGAGTTAGGAGAACATTAGTAGGATATTGGATTAAGGAGGTATAATTGACATGTTTCAAGTAATGTAGTATCATTCTTACTTTCATTTCAGGATTTTATTGGCACCAGGTTTCAGCGATTGTCCTAATGACACGCTAAGCTCCGCTCACCTACCAATAGTGACCTTATTTTCATTTCTGCAGAACTGTTGCCACTCAAGACGATGTGGTGAAACATGTCCATAAAAATTTATACTCTGTATTATTTTCCGGCATAAAAATCCTGACTAAGAATTAAGTGCTCCCCAGATGGAACAGAAGCCTAATTTGTGATAGTCGAAAGAGTTGTTCCCAAAGCAAAGCAGAACTCGTACAAATGAACACAAATATTAGTTATTTTGATTGGATGTGATCTTTGGAACTACTTTTGAGAGGACAAACGGGGAAAGTTTTCGATCAAGTTGGGATAACTTAATTAACGGCTCATGGTCCAATGAGCTATTGGAGACAATTTCGACTCCACCTTCTCCATAGATGAGAAATACAAATAGAGGTGCATTTAATTTAAGGTCGCTTTTCTGAACTCCATTTATAACCTTTACTTTTACAATTTGCAAAGGAAGGAAGGTTGGGCTGACGCCTGAGATTTTCCATTCAATAAATGAAACTTATTTAGTATTAAACTTGAATCATTTCTATTTTTTTTAAAAAATAAATAGTTATGATTTTAAAAGTTCAAAAATTGTAAAAAGAAAATAGAAAAGAAATCATCACATATGAAGAGTACACGAGAAGAAGCGATTGATTTATTAGGCGGACTGCCGCAACTGCCCGCTTGGCGGCATAAAACCGGTTTCTCTCCTTCTTCTTCGCTTCGTCCAAGCGTCGGGATCGCCAATCGCCTGAACTTGGTAGCTAGGAACCACAGAGATAGTACTACACTGGCATATCACGTGACCTACAACACTGACTTCATTGCTTGCGCGTCCCGTCGATAGCATTGGAGGTCACGTGTTCTGCCACTATATTACTTTAACCAGAGTTCATTCTAGAATTAAAAAAGGGCAGGGTGCTTTAAATATAAAAAGGGCACTTGTAAAAAGTTTAGGGCATCTAAAATGCGATAAAATAGTTTTTTCGGATTTTTAGAAAATAGAAAATACACTCGCATACCAAATTAAATATATTTATTAGTTTTCTACTCCATCATTTGATGAAACATCTTTTCTAGTAAGTGAAGGAACATAATGAGGCACTTATGCCTAACAACGAGCCAGAACTGCAAACAGATCTCCTCGAGCGAAGTGGTGAAAATCATTAATGCTACTAATCAAACAAACATGGATTTTATTTGCATTCAGCTCTAGCATTTAAAATTAAAAGCATGGTTCATACACTTTTTCCAAGTTTAGCAGAACTCCAATTATTCAAAGAGGTGCTGACTATAAGAATACCAGAAAAATTAAACTTGGCCTACCTGTTAGTGTTCCTCTTTATTCAATGTCATGTTTAGTAATTTTTTTTGTACCCACCAAAAATATTACTAAGCATGACATCCAACAGAAACAAAAAAAATAGGCCGAGTTTGATATAGATCCCATAAAAAATTTAGTACACTTTTTCCAATATTCTAATATAAGTTGAAAGAAAAAAAACTATTATAAAAAGATACAACTCAAATTTAAACAAAAGCTATAACCCAACATCATAATTTGGATTTGGTTAAACCGAAATTAAAACTTCATTATCTCACAGCCCAACAATACATTGAATAATTGATTGCACTATATCTTTTCTCCAATTAACTCCAATCATCCAAATTTCCAATTATATGAGCGTGGTTAGGTTCCAATTCCAATTGCTTAGATAATTGGAGTTCTACTGCATACTATTCAAGAATTTTTTCCAGAAAAATTCAATAACTAGTAATTACAAACAAAAATTTATTCATATATAGCGTGTATAAGCCAACAATCCATAAAAAACAACAACTAAAACCAATATGAAACCCCAGTATAGGACAAAATAAAAAAAAGAGCCCAAGTTTCAAAAGTAAAAAAAAAAATAACATTTCAGCTGCTCTTGTGATCACAAGGTCACGACTCAAAACGATAGATTAGAAGATAAGATTCTGGTTGGTCCAATTAGTCCTGTACCAGAGCTACAAAAGTATTGCGACACTCTTCCCGATCACGCAAACGCATCAAAGCCAGCGAACTGTCAATCATTGAGTATAGGCAATGTGACGTCATCAGTAGATTTCTAAAAAAAATTACTAGGCCGCAAAATTATCAAATCAGGAAGCATGAACTGCATATTTTTGGTCCGGATGAAGATGATCCTCTATCAATGGGGGATTGCACCCGTTGATCGATATTTGAAGACATCTTATTGTAATACAATCCTAATTCATCCTTTAAATTGAAATTGAAATTTTTACTTTTATTATTAAAATCTATTATTTAAACTTGTTATTTATCAAAATTTAAGTTTAGTTTTCATTGATATAGACCGAGAATGAAGGAAAGAATTTTTTTAAGTTGGGGGTGTTGTGGAAACCCCTTGTCACGGCATTATTTTTGCTCTAAATTCTCGATCGTCTATCTAATTCTAAAATCGATTATCTTAGGTATTTTTTAATAATTAAGTTTAGAAAAACGGGTTTAAAAGTATAATATAACATAACCTGGGTCAAATAAACTTTTGAAAAAGAAAGTTGGATAAGAGTAATTTTTGAAAAACTCGGGAAAACGCGGACATCTTTAAAAGAAAATCGGCAACGAGGGCGGGATTTATTTTGTAAAAAAGGGCAACGAGGGCGGGATTTATTTTGTAAAAAAGGGCATTTAGGGCGGGATTTATATTAAAAAAAGGCGGGCAGGGCGCCGCGCCCCGTGAAAAACGCCTAGAATGATCTCTGCTTTAACTATGATATCTATGGTAGGAACTGGTTTCCTTACACAAGTTTAGGCTATCACTCGCTATCTTCACCAAAGTGGCCTGCTAGGGAAACTTCTCTGAAAAATCAATCGGTTTTTCCCGTGTACTCTTCATATGTGATTATATCGTTCTAGTCTACTGATGGAAATATAAATATAGATTAATTAGTAATGTAGAGATATTCCATTCAAGTATTATGCCATAGTTATTTCTCTTACGAATATTTTATTCCTAAACTATCGAACACATAAAAAAATGTGTAAATATTTAATTTTTATATAATATTTAATTTTTTTTTGGTAAGTTGTTACTTGAGTTAGGTATTTATTCCGTGAACCATTTGAAGTGAGGAAAATAAAAGAGTACATACTTATTAAGAGTTGCAACTGGAGAATATGAACTTCTTTTTTTTAAATTAAAAAAAATTAAGCATTTATTTCTTGTGAGACACTTTTTTATATTTAATTAGTAACGTAAAAACTAAGACAGTGGATGGTCTGGTCAGCTTAAACTTTATTTTTGTTATTGGAATGTGTTTCTCCCTTAAAATGAAATGTAAAATAGATTAAAAAATACATTCCCAATGATGAAATAAAACCAATATTCCACTATTAGTCCAGGCAACGAAGAGTTCTAGAGGGAAAGTTTTTTAACACAATTTTTGACTTCAGAACTTTGTTTAGACTAGTTAGGAGGTAAACATATCAAAAGTCCCCGCCCCTAGCCCCTGGGCTAAAGGGGGGAGGGGGGGTTGAATGTCCCATTTTTCGGTTTTTCGCTTATATCTCGAAAACTATGAGTTCTAGCTATATAATTGAATTACACAAAATGAAAGCTGATTAAATTTGCTACAAGCTGCACCCCTCAAGTGTTTTAATATCTTGTATAGTTTTCGAGATATCCGCTCTTGAAAGTCAGTAATTTTGGAGAAAACACTTCTCCCCCCACATTTTCCCTCTTTTTTGACCGGATAACTCTTCAATAATGCACCGAAACACTAAATTTTGGCCCTAGATTGGTAGAGAATTTAATTCTTTTCGATAATATATCTTATTTTACTATTTTATCTATTTTCCTTCAAATTTTAAAGCGGTTTCAGTGTTGAGTGAAGATTGTACTGAAAGTCCCATAGAGCTAATGCATAAGTTTTGAAATCGAAACTTTTGGAAAACAATTTATTTGCCATGTTATTCCATTTTCACAAGGTATTAGAATCATCATAACATCAATTTAACACAAAATTGAAAAGAAAATAACATCCGGTTATTTAATTATTAATTAATAAAGTTTTAAAATAGTGGCGCCATCTGCTGTATATGTTTGAAATTTTAAAACTTCAAAAATATATAATTAAATAACTAGATAATATTTTTGTTTCAAATTTGTTTCATTTCGATGTTGAGTTGATTCCCGTACCTGGATAAAAAGGGCTAACATGGCAAAGCAATACATCTGTGGAAGTTGTTATTCCAAAACTAATGCATTAGCTCTATCGGACTGACAACCCCTCTTATGTACACTTATTCTATACTGAACGTCTAAATAACACTGATACTCATTTTGTAGGCACGTTGTTACTTTAATATTTTATCTATTTTATTTCATTCCTCGAACTCCAGTGAGAAAACGGTCAGATGATCCCCTTGTTCTTCATCTTCGGAGTCAACTTGAGAGACCCTTTTGAGGCTAGTCCCCTTTGAATTTTGGCATTCTGAGGAACATTTGAGACAGCTACAGTTTGAGCTTTTTTACAGCTACAGTTTGAGCTGGCACAGACTTTCATGTTTCTGCAGAAAATTATTTTCAGAATATTGTCAGTTGCTGCTGCTAACTCACTTTGCACTTTGACCATCAGGCAGTTATTCTCAATCTTCCAATCATACACAAGAGGAGGCAGGTCATTTCCCAGCCACAGCTCATCTTGGTGTAATATTCAGAAAAAATACTGTTTTACTGCTTCCTCGGTGGGAAGAAGGCGATATATCAGGCTTGATGGCGGCTCCGGATTTCAAGAGTGAATTATACCTGTGGCATTGGGGAAGACCTCTTTCGTTGGAGCCCCATAACACCTCAAGATGCAGGTATTGCCTGCCTTTTGTACCCGATATGTGGTTAAGGAAGGGTATGAAAAGACCGCTGCTGCTTTCTGGACTTCTGACGACTTCGTACACAACTTCACAAATGCGATCCCGCTTTTTCGAAATGTGAAAGATGTAGTGTCGCATCCAGCTATTGTGTTTGCAAAAATAGCACGTCCTAAACCCAGTTGCTGTAACTCTTGGGATGAGAATAAAAATTCCTTTGTCTTCCCACGTCCAGGCTTTCTGAAACCGATGTCCTTATGCACATCAGCTGTAGCCATCAAGAGGACTGTAAGGTCGACACAAAATATTAAAGTATAACAACGTGCCAGCAAAATAAGTAATTGTGTCATTTCCGACATTATCACAGCCGTATGCCGTATCAGAACGTCCACATCCCTTTCTGCTCGAAGGGTCCTACATTCAATTGTCCTGAAGCTACACCTTAAGTATGTTGATGAGACCATTTTATTTAAATTGTTCGGCAGAAAATCATCTTGTTTGACGTTTATCTTGGTGTCTTCAGTGAAAAGGATATCAACCGACTGCGACTTCTTGAGTCGATAGCTCTTCTGCTGGTCCCAGTGCACAGTGAGTTAGCAGCAGCACCTGACGATGTTCTGAAAATTATGTTCGGATGATGCAAGAAAGACTGTGCCAGCTCAAGTGTAGCAGCAAATATAACAAGCCTCAAAGGTCCTAGAGCATGCCAAACTTACTATTGGAACAGCATCAATGGGGTCCCTCAAATTGACTCCGAAGATGAAGAACATGAATAGCATCTGACAGTTTTCCCACTGGTGTTTGACGAATGAAATAAAATCGATAAAATATTAAAGTAACAACGTGCCTATAAAATGAGTATCAGTGTTATTTAGACGTTGAGTATAGAATAAGTGTACATAAGAGGGGTTGTCAGTCCGATAGAGCTAATGCATTAGTTTTGAAATAACAACTTCCACAGATGTATTGCTTTGCCATGTTAGCCCTTTTTATCCAGGTACAGGAATCAACTTAACATCGAAATGAAACAAATTTGAAACAAAAATATTATCTAGTTATTTAATTATATATTTTTGAAGTTTTAAAATTTTAAACAAATACAGCAGATGGCGCCACTATTTTAAAACTTTATTAATTAATAATTAAATAACCGGATGTTATTTTCTTTTCAATTTTGTGTTAAATTGATGTTATGATGATTCTAATAATACCTTGTGAAAATGGAATAACATGGCAAATAAATTGTTTTCCAAAAGTTGCGATTTCAAAACTTATGCATTAGCTCTATGGGACTTTCAGTACAATCTTCACTCAACACTGAAACCGCTTTAAAATTTGAAGGAAAATAGATAAAATAGTAAAATAAGATATATTATTGAAAAGAATTAAATTCTCTACCAATCTAGGGCCAAAATTTAGTGTTTCGGTGCATTATTGAAGAGTTATCCGGTCAAAAAAGAGGGAAAATGTAGGGGGTAGAAGTGTTTTCTCCAAAATTACTGACTTTCAAGAGCGGATATCTCGAAAACTATACAAGATATTAAAACACTTGAGGAGTGCAGCTTGTAGCAAATTTAATCAGCTTTCATTTTGTGTAATACAATTATATAGCTAGAACTCATAGTTTTCGAGATATAAGCGAAAAACCGAAAAATGGGACATTCAACCCCCCCTCCCCCCTTTAGCACAGGGGCTAGGGGCGGGGACTTTTGATATGTTTACCTCCTAACTAGTCTAAACAAAGTTATGAAGTCAAAAATTGTGTTCCAAAACTTTCCCTCTAGACCCTTTTTTCAGCCTTCGTTGCCTGGACTATATTAATTGCATTACTGATGTATATTCTAAACTAACAGCTCAAGGAAAATGTCGCGCGTGAAATAGAAGCAAGATAACTTTTCATGAAATAAACCATTGAAATGAATTTCTTTTATTTTAAAGTATTATTCTTAATTTAATGCAAACACCCATCATTTGCTAAATGATTTATAAGTGTTGTTTTTATTTAGATTATCGTTTTCTATAAAACAAAATATTCATTATTTTGACAATTCTGTTATATCGCCGGCTTTGAACAGAATTCCTTGCCGGACATATATGGTTGCTATGTTGAAAGTTTTATTACAATTCAAGTTAGCCACTGACAATGTAAAATAAATCCAGCAACAAATATTGTTTCGGAGAGCGAAAAAACCTCTACAAAAAAAAACTATCACTGAACCTTAAGGCGAAAAATACTTTGAGAGCTTTGTCTAAATATAAATATATATATATTTTTTAAATTGGGTTATTTAGCTTGACTTAAACAAAGAAACCACTTCCCTCTTCTTTACAACAATGCGTAACAATATATTTACCATGAACGAACAATGAATATTGATTTTTAATATTTTCTCAGGATTTCTTTTTAAACAATAGTTTTATCCAACTATATTCCAGTATTGTTGTACTCAGTTCATCTCCATTTTGACTAAATTAAAGCGGTTTATTTTTTAAGCTCCAAGATAATCCTGAATTTTGTCATCGGAACCTTCACGAAGATTGGAGAATTAGTTTATCGAGGTAAGTTTTCAAAAATGTTAATTAAAACTTAATGTCTCATTTCTGGATGCATGAGTTTCATTCTATTTTTAATGCTCATTTAATAGTTTCCGAACATCGCAAACGCGTTACAATAGATCGATAAAAACTCTTCTTTTTTATAGTTAGAGTAAGAAAATAATTAGATTATTTTAATTATGGGCTTAATTTATATGAATAAAAATAGTTAGGTTTTGAAAAGTTCAAAATCTAAATATTTATTAACTATTTTTGAACATATATTTTGAGCATACCTTTATTGTTCCTTGAATGACTTGAAAGCAAAAATGAGACTTTTACAAAATGTTTTGGGTAGCAGTTGCACCGGCAATCCACGGGTAGCTCTAAAATACAAGTGAGAAATTAAAATTTTTCGCCAAATAGCGAAACATTTCGTAGTGCAAATATTTTCATATTGAACCTTGCCTTTTTTTAATATGGGGTTTTCTACTTCAAGCAACGTTAATGCGCCAAGGTATACTAAAGCTGTTCCAAAATGTTAATATACATTAAAAAAAAATCATTGCGCCAGAGTAACTTCTTTTAAATTTCCTAAATACATTATCGATATTAATAAACCATGGGCCAAAATTGTTTGGGTTTAAAAGCACATTGCAAACACATAAATGTTAGGACGCATCGACCATTATATCAGGTTAGGTTGAACTTCGGTCACACTAGAACTACCTACACAAGGGTTATTGGCGATGGGCGTCATAATTTTGAAAAAAAAAAAAAGATAAGTGATATCAGAAAAAGAGGAAGGCAGTTAATTTTTTAAATAATTTCAAAGCATTAAGTACTTCCCATTGTAATTTATAGACTAATTAAAATTGGATTTGAGCATGAGCGATGACAAATGGCGAAGGACTCAAGAATTCGGAACGGCGCACAGTGGAGTATTTGGGTCCAAATCCTGGCCAAAAAGGTCAAAAAAAATTTTTAAGCTACAATTATGCAAGTAGTGATTTTTATTAGATTATTAACCAGTGCATTCATATTCATAAATTTCTGAAACTCAAATTATATTTATATTCTTCAAAAATTCAGTCAAAGGCAGTTTTTTATGTGGCGCGGCTAAATTTTTTCATGAATTTTTGCTTTTTTGTTTGATGTAGTATTTAATTTTTTGTGAATTTCTAACTAACCAATTTTGTTACTATTTCATGATTAAAATTTTGTTTAAAAATTCATATCATTGTAATGCAATTTGCGTTCAAAATATATATTTGCAAAATTTTGTACTATCATGTCGTTTTTCCTGTTATAAAAATGTTGACTTTGTTGACTAACTTATTAAAGCACTTTCTATATGATATTTCCATGTTTCTACACTGCTCAAAACAATTAGGGGAGCACGTTTTACTTCCAACTTTTACTTCACTCCCAACTTTTTAATTTTTGTTCTAAAAATCTAAAATTGGTGAAATAGTTTCATTATGTATCCGGAATTAAATAGTAAAAAACAGGAGAAAAAACTTTGTCTTTTTAAATTAAAATTTAAGGGAAAAATTGGAATCATAACTTTTTTTTAATAAATTCTAACAAATTGTTTTTCAAAACTTTATTTGTTAAAAAAAAGTTAATATATTTTTTAACATCTAAAAAATGCAAGCATGAAAAATTTAGGGTCAATTTATTTTTCTAAAACTGTTTTTGAGTGAATTTTATTTTGCCATATTTTTCATATTATCACTTACTAAAAAAACAAAAATTATTAAATTCTTCAAAGACATGATTCCTTCATCTCACGATACATAAGTAGCTAACTAAACTTAGTCAGAAAAAAAATCGCAAGCTGATTATTTGGAATGGAATCATTCGGATTGAAAGGGTTTAAACTAAGCCATGCACTCCCCTAATTGTTTTGAGCAGTGTAGTTATCGATATTCACATTCCAGTTTAGTATTGTTGAAGGGGCAAGAGACAGGGGAAGCCGCCCCGATCTCCTGCCCACAAGACGGCCCTGCTTTATTCCATAAAAGAGAGAAAATACAAAAATTATTTCTACTCTTTAAAACAAACAGTTTTTGCTTGTAAATTTCAAAACTTTAAACGTCTTAAAATGTATTTTATTTCATTAATTTCAAACAACACTATAGCCACGTGACGGCCCTGCTCATATTTTATCAAAAACTTTAAATTTAAAACTAATTAAGTGTTTTTATTGATATAAAGTAAAAACTAAAAAATCAGTCAATAAAACTGAAATCACCTAGAAAAATAATTTTGGCAAGGATTTAGGGTCAAATACTCCACTGTGCGGTGGTCAAGTGATAACGCTAGCACCTGAACCGGCGCTCAACGCATCTTTAGAGCAACATGGTACACGGCGTCAGGACTTAAGGACCACGAAAGACCGATCCCATGTGCATGGCATTATTTATTGACGAGATTTTTTTGGTCCAGCACAATCTGTCTATAGAATAACTAAGGCGAGGACAGACAAAAGAAATGTATCCTCATTTCATAACGCCTCAACCCACCGCACCACGCTAACGCATGGAAGATGTCAAAATCAAGACACCCAAGATAAAAGAAGCGATATATGTTGCAGTCATGGGAGGAAGAGGCCGGGAGGACACAAGATACATCGCTTCTTTGCCCCAACAAGGGGCGAAGATCAAGACAACAGATGCAAGAAAAGAAGCGATGTATGTTGCAGTCACGGGAGGAAGAGGCCGGGAGGCCACAGGATACATCGCTTCTTTGCCCCAACTAGGGGCGAAGATCAAGACAACAGATGCAAGAAAAGAAGCGATGTATGTTGCAGTCATGGGAGGAAGAGGCCGGGAGGCCACAAGATACATCGCTTCTTTGCCCCAACAAGGGGCGAAGATCAAGACAACAGATGCAAGAAAAGAAGCGATGTATGTTGCAGTCATGGGAGGAAGAGGCCGGGAGGCCACAAGATACATCGCTTCTTTGCCCCAACAAGGGGCGAAGATCAAGACAACAGATGCAAGAAAAGAAGCGATGTATGTTGCAGTCATGGGAGGAAGAGGCCGGGAGGCCACAAGATACATCGCTTCTTTGCCCCAACAAGGGGCGAAGATCAAGACAACAGATGCAAGAAAAGAAGCGATGTATGTTGCAGTCATGGGAGGAAGAGGCCGGGAGGCCACAGGATACATCGCTTCTTTGCCCCAACAAGGGGCGTAGATCAAGACAACAGATGCAAGAAAAGAAGCGATGTATGTTGCAGTCATGGGAGGAAGAGGCCGGGAGGCCACAGGATACATCGCTTCTTTGCCCCAACAAGGGGCGAAGATCAAGACAACAGATGCAAGAAAAGAAGCGATGTATGTTGCAGTCATGGGAGGAAGAGGCCGGGAGGCCACAAGATACATCGCTTCTTTGCCCCAACAAGGGGCGAAGATCAAGACAACAGATGCAAGAAAAGAAGCGATGTATGTTGCAGTCATGGGAGGAAGAGGCGGGGAGGCCACAAGATACATCGCTTCTTTGCCCCAACAAGGGGCGAATATCAAGACAACAGATGCAAGAAAAGAAGCGATGTATGTTGCAGTCATGGGAGGAAGAGGCCGGGAGGCCACAAGATACATCGCTTCTTTGCCCCAACAAGGGGCGAAGATCAAGACAACAGATGCAAGAAAAGAAGCGATGTATGTTGCAGTCATGGGAGGAAGAGGCCGGGAGGCCACAAGATACATCGCTTCTTTGCCCCAACAAGGGGCGAAGATCAAGACAACAAATGCAAGAAAAGAAGCGATGTATGTTGCAGTCATGGGAGGAAGAGGCCGGGAGGCCACAGGATACATCGCTTCTTTGCCCCAACAAGGGGCGAAGATCAAGACAACAGATGCAAGAAAAGAAGCGATGTATGTTGCAGTCATGGGAGGAAGAGGCCGGGAGGCCAACAAGATACATCGCTTCTTTGCCCCAACAAGGGGCGAAGATCAAGACAACAGATGCAAGAAAAGAAGCGATGTATGTTGCAGTCATGGGAGGAAGAGGCCGGGAGGCTTCAAGATACATCGCTTCTTTGCCCCAACAAGGGGCGAAGATCAAGACAACAGATGCAAGAAAAGAAGCGATGTATGTTGCAGTCATGGGAGGAAGAGGCGGGGAGGCCACAAGATACATCGCTTCTTTGCCCCAACAAGGGGCGAAGATCAAGACAACAGATGCAAGAAAAGAAGCGATGTATGTTGCAGTCATGGGAGGAAGAGGCGGGGAGGCCACAAGATACATCGCTTCTTTGCCCCAACAAGGGGCGAAGATTAAGACAACAGATGCAAGAAATATATAAACAGATACAAGAAAATAAGTGATATATGTTGCAGTCTTGGGTGGCCACAAGATATATCGCTTGTTAGCCCATCTGTGGAACGCGTACAAATGAACACAAATTTTAGTTTTTTTGATTTGATGTGAATTCTGGAGCTACTTTTGAGAAGATAAACGGGGAAAGGTTTCGATCAAGTTGAGATAACTTAATTAGCGGCTCATGGTCCACTTAAATATCAGAGGCAATTTCGTCTGTACTTTCTCCATATAAATAATACAAATAGAGGTGCAGTAACCTCAATTTTATTTTTATTTTTCTGAACTTCATTTTTAACCTTTACATTCTAATTTGCAAATGAAGGAAGGTTGGGCTGACTATTGCCGAACTTTTGGTGCTACAAGAAAGCTATTGGCGTAACTTATAACCACAGACAAGTGATGAACAGACACTTAGAGATTACTCGGCTTAAGTGGTGGTAAGTGGTAAGTGGTTAAGTAATGTGGATTGACCTATCGTCGCACTAGAACTACAATCGGGCTATTGGCGACGGCGTAGTTTGTAACCACAATAATGTGATGATCCGACACGTGTGTACACTTGAGGCACTAAAGCAATTTTTTAAAGGTGACTTCGTACACCGAGTCGTTAATTCTGAGCATATTTAACGTGCACGCATCTACAAGGTGTCTATTCATCGGACTTTTTAGTTGCACAGACCGTGTATAGGTGGCCAGTTATTTTGGCAATGGCCGTGCCTGAACTTGGACCATTCACATACAAGGCCTTACCGACTGGGCTAACAAGCTCCAAAATATAAAATTTAAAACATTAAAATTTATAATGAAAAAAATGCAATTTTTATCCTGCCTCTCCCTATTTAGCCTTAGTTCTTAATAATAATGGAAACTTATAAGAAAAAAAGAAGCACCAAGGCCTTAGCTGTTGCTAATGAAGAAATTGGGAGCAATCAGGTTGATTGCTTTTTAATGGCTCATTTGCACCAGATGTTAAAAGAAAATGTTCTGTTTCAGTAGTGCATGCTAAAAACGGCCATTTGCAAACTTTGATTAGGTTATTTGAATAATTCTATCAAGCGCAATCATTCGCTTTTTACACATTTGCCAAAGTGCATGAAATTAACCTTTTAAGGGAAGTTAAAAGCTTCATCAATTCAATCAAAGTGTTTTAATACTCTTATAAAAATAATGTGTGAAATTGGTCGTAAGTATACGTAACTGTGATTCATTATAAATTCATCTTAATTATTGTATAATGTATATATCCATCAAAAATGGTACAAATAATTTCTTTAAAAGTAGGTTTGCGGATAAATGATATCATTGACTGTAAAACATAAACTGACTTATATTCTGTTATATATGCGCAGTGGAAAAAATAAGCCAGAGTTCAAACACATTAGATTTATTGATCCATGAGAAAGTCAGCTCGTTTTTCTATGTATATAAAATATATCACAAAACATAACACTGCAGAAAGATTGAAAGCAATATTAATCTTTGCAATATAATGAATGTGATAGTAATAATATCTCATAATATAATAAGTTAACTATAGCCGAAGCTTATATACAAATGGAGGCTAGAAATAGGCAGCACTCCACTACACATGACTGGGTGCCAACGTCAGCAATGCCCACCACGACGCTGTCCCGAACGCAATCAAAGCTAGTCCATGAAATCATGGGCAGTGCCGCAGCGAGACAACATAGCACCACGTAATTTGCTTGAAAAAGGTTATGCCAACAACTAAGTTCTTTTTTTGTCAAATATTTGTAGATAATTTGAAAACATATATTAGAAACCTTATTATAACATTACCACTACACTGCTTTATTGATCCAAACAATACCTTTAGCAGCGTTGAACTGACAATTTTATATTTAGAAACTTATTATTAGTTATAAAAATATGTTTTCATTAAATTATTGCCAAACAATATGCCTTATATTTGTGCAAGTTTTTAGCTTATACAATACAATTTTTAGCTTATGTAATCAAATTAATATTGTATATAGAAAAATATCAAAAGTCATTGCAACCACAAAGTTCTCTTTGAACAAATCCTAGTTGTATTAAATAAACTCGGAAACTAATTCAGGGGACTTTATTTATTCTTATTTTTTTAAAAATATATTTGATTCAAGAGTTGCTTTCTACATTTGTAAAATGAATATATGTTTTGAAATTAAATTTTCTTTGAATTCATAAGCGTAAGTTTGTACGATTGAATTGATGTTTTAAGAAAGAAAAAGTTCAAAGGATTGATGAATTTATGCATGAAACTTTATAACATTTTGTTTCAAAGTATGAAATGATGAGAAAAAGACAAAATCATTTCTTTTGATTTGTTAAACTTCTAAATTGTCAAATATTAGTTAATGTGTAGGCGTTAATTACACGTCCACTAATGCACAGAATTGATAAAAGATTCAAACTGAAATTTTATAAATTAAACTGCATTTCAAGACATGGAATAAATATGAAGTAGTATAAGAATACGAGAAGCCACAAAACTTTCAGAGATGCATAACATTCATTTCTTATCAAGAGATTACATTTCTAAAAGTTTCCTTCAATTACAACTGTGGGTTGTTTACTTTGAAAATTAGATGCGCATGTTTTCAAATATATTTCAATGGTACCGATGTCCAAAAACAGAATTTCTAAAAACTAATTTTAAAAAATTGCTAGCAAGTTTAATGTAAAATACTGTAACCCCATTCCTCAACTTTTTTTTTTATCTGAATCGACCATGTCTGACTTTATACTGCTTTGTAGCAATTTAAGGTTGGCAATTTAAAATCCATTATTTATCTTATTAATGTATAATATGACAAATGCACTAAATGCGCAAAAAAATCTTTTTTCCATGTTTTTCTTGGAAACTAAGAGCTTGAAGAAAACAATTCAATTTCTGCTGCGCAGTTTAAATCGACCAATGAAAGGATTATCAAAGTAATAAAGAGAAGCTTAGAGATGACGATTTCTCCCGGTTTATACTTAAGAAAAAAAAAACACGTCAATTAACTGCTAAATACATAATACAAAAAACTTTAAATATTTATTTATTGCCTTATTTTAAACATTAAGCAAAGAAAGTTATTTTTCGGAGTGACACCCTCAAAACTCATTTTTAAAAGAATATTTCTTAGGTACTTCCTTCCTTCATCAAGATAAAATATTTGGGACGAAAATTGTATAAATATATGCTCATAAGGAAAAACACTATAAAGTATGAGTATAAAAAAACGTAGATTTGTAATAGATTATATAAACATTTGTTTTTAAAAATACGTGTCGCAAAAAAAATTCGTAGTTAGTAAAATGTATTAAATGATGTTTAATTAGCTGTAATTATCATTAATATTTTGTTAGAAAAATTTGGCCACTTTCTGACGACTTTTTCAATTACCATCATTTTTAATCACTTGAAAATGATGTCTGAGCAATTATATCCGAAAAAATATCAAACGCATTAACAATTAAGAAATATTATAAACCAAAACAATTAGTTTACAGCAATTTATCTGGTTAATATAACTTAATTTTTGAAATTTAATTACTTTACACATCTGCAAGATATTTTTTAAAACCTCATTTGCTATATAAAGTAATGTATCAAATTTTATTTTGCATCGTATATTTTTAATTAAAATTCTTTCTGTTTATGCAATTTATAATTTAAGCTTACATTTTAATTATGTCGTAATTAATCGGTAAAGTCGTTCTTGGTCGAATTTTTCCTTTCTTTTACTTTGAAATAATTCAAGTAGGGGGAAAAGAGGTTATTGTATGGATATTTAGCAGTCCGTCCGTCCAACTTCCGTTATAACTCTCCACCCCCCCCCCCCCTCCACCCTCTTAAAACTTCCGTCTTAACTATCTGGTTTTCAAAATGTTTTTTTTTTTTTTTTTTGGAAATTTATATGATATCAAATTCCTATCCTTAATATTTTTTTCCATCTCTCCGCACTATAAGAATTCCTGTAATTGAGGTTATTACAGAAACAAAGTAATCTATTTTCCACCTCAGATATTCTTGCAATAAAAAAACTTTTGTTCCACTGTAATAAGTAAGGGTTTCGCATATCAAAAGTACCTCTTGAATAAATATTGAAGTTTTCCAAATCCATCTTGTTTTACCGAAAATTCCATCCCACGTAATTACTTTTAAAAATTGTTTTTCGAACCTTTAAAATTCCCCACAAAAAAGTATCTATACAAAATACCTTATTAAAGAGAAACTGCCACTAAAAGTGTTTGCTGTGTGGATCATTATTTTTAGAAAGTAGACTCTCGATAAAATATTATGTAGCTCAGAATAAGCCCCTTTTCAGTCTCAAAAAATATATTAAAAATTCAGTATGAAAAACCTCCAAAGTTATCTGTATCGGAAAATTGACAATTTAGTCGTAAGACGTCATATCTGACGTAGGTGAAGAATTTTTCTTAAAAAAACGCCTAAGCCAAGCTGGAAGTAAATTGTGGTATTTTTATTTTGTATACCTCTTACTAAGTCACCTCTTGTTGAATTCAAGTTCCATCCGCTTTAAAGTTGTAGTTCCAGGTCAAATTTGACTTTGTGTAGTAAAAGTTAGAACACTCTAAAAGTTAGCTAGTTAGCCAAACAAAACGTCCTATTATAACTTTTATCGGAAACGTCAGGAATTTATCCTCTACTTCGCTGGACCCCTAGTCTGTCTGTCCGTACTATAAAGGTAACACTAAAGTCTTCACACCAAAATCAATTCCACTAAGGCTTCCACAAGTTGCAGCAATTTGTTGTGTTTTCATAAAATACTATAATGTTTTTTTATTATTATCTTCTACTACATTTTGGTTTCCCGTGCTATATATTCCTAACCTTCAACGAGGTTCTCCCCCAATTTCTTCGGGGACCCTTTGTATAGTGGCTGACAATAAAGACATAGGCAGCCACGCAATATTTGAACAGATTTAGATATTCAATGAACATGTTATTGCCTCCTTTAAAAATGGCAAGATTTCCATTTCCACAAACCTCAAGATAAGTATATTATTTACCTTTTATAATTGTCGTTTTAACTTATCTAAGTGCAAATAAAAAACTTTAAAGCTCATTTCGTCACTTAAGTTCCCACATGTGCTATCTAACTTTGCAAAACAGTAGAGATCTATTGAAAGGAAACCCTTGGCGAACTTTCCAAAATCGCGCCAAAAGTCGGCCGATACCCCAACCGAAATGATAGGTTAGGATAGGTTTGAATTATCGTCGCATTAGAGCTACTCGAGGAAGAACCGGAAATACATTGTTACATAATATCGGTCTACATAATGTAATGCTGAGATATGCAACAAGAAAGTCAGAACAGCCGGTGTTATATAAACACGTTTTTCGGCTCTCCCTCGTGTAGCTCTAATGCGACGATAATTCAAACGTATCCTAACCTATCCTATAATTTCGTTTGGGTTTTCGGCCGACTTTTGGTGCCATTTTGGAAAGTTCGCCAAGGGTTACCTTTCAAAAAAAATTCTACTGTTTTGCAAAGTTAGATACCACGTGTGGGAACTTAAGAGCTCATTTTCTCTTTCTCACATATCCACCAGTGCACATTCTTCCACTAAGCTCTTCAATTGTGGTTTCATCAACTTTCCACTGCCTTTCGCTCTAAATTTTTGGCAACAGCAACAAATGTTAAACTTGTTGCTCCAATTTGAGAAGAGCAAGTTTGAGTTCTCTACAAACAACTCTTTGTCTACGTTTAGTTGTCAACCTAGGTGTAGAATAGTTTGAATATCTATGGCTAAACGTAGCAGAAAGTATGCTATCCCAGTTATTTCGGAACTTGTCTTTATGCTTTATCAAAATAGCCCACCTCCATTATTTACAAACTAAGTTGATGGCTTTTAAAAAAAATGAGTTCTTTGTTTACATTATTAGAAACGACCTTTCGATGATTATCTTGCTTGTTAAATACGCAAAAAAAAAACATAACAAACAATCAGAGCACGTTTAAATCAACCCACAAAAAATAATATCTTCAAAATAGTTTAAAGTATTCCAAAAAGGGCCTTAAATGAAAATAAAAATTTATTTTGAAGTTGCATTATTTATTCTTATTATCTGAAGGCAAAAAATGGTTAAATATGTTTAATTACAAGTAATTAGCCCTCTTTTGAGGATATTTAATGAAGAAATTGCTCATTTCTTCCAACTTTTTTTTTAAACAATTTCATAGAAAAAAGATGTTTACGTTAATTGTGCGACTTTTCGTTAAAAAGTATCAAATGGCACCAATTAAAAAAAAGGAAAGATTAAAAAGCAAAAATAGCAAGAAATTTTTTTCGGAAATCAGATTTATTCCTTTTATTTGAAAATAACTTATACGATTAAAAAAAGAATGTAATACATGAAAAGTTTTTCCCGACTCTATTTTAATTTAAAATAGGCAATTAAGATAAATTTAGAGCTTTCTTTAATTCATCTAAAAAATGGAGAAAATAAATTTGGTGAAAAGAAAAGGTATTTTTTAAAAAAAGTTTTATTCGTGTTCTGAAACGCAGATCTGATGATCAAACTATATGCCCGTCACTTTTCTCCTCTGCTCGATATTCTTTAAAAAAAACCATCTTAAGGTTTCTATTCCCACGAAAATAAATTTTATAGACAAGTCGTACCAACAGACATCGAACACACCCCCCGAGAGAGAATGAATCTCCCTTTTGGATGGATGTGGCTGTTCCATTAAAGAAGCCTTTTCCCCTTAACAAGACGAGGTAAAAAAAAAAAGTGACGCCATACCTATTTAGAAAGACTCGTGTTTTAGAAAAAAAAATGCGATGGTATAGAAGAATATAAAAATAGAATGTAACAAAATTTTAATGATGCAGTTGCTATGAAGGCCTAATGGCTTAGTGGTAATGATTCGCATTGCCAGGCTATTGGTCCAGGGTTCGAGTCCCGGATTGGGCGCCGTTGACACATCTTTTGATACCTTAAGAGGTACTTTTGACTTTTTAGCTGCACATACAGTTAATAGATCTGCACATATTTCGGCAATGCCAGGCTCCGAACCTGGGACCTTTCGCATGCAAGGCATGCGTTTTACAGTCTGGATACCCCAGCCCTTTAGGGGAGGAAAACGGGAACCCGCGAGAAAAATAAGCAATGTTTTCAAGCAAAAGAGCTTTCCGACTTTAGCACGGCAAAATTTAAACTAAATATTTGAATATATTTTTTATTAAAGGCATTCTTTAGAATAATTTTTTTAATAAACATTTAGGTAAACGCGTAACGTTTAGAAATTCAGAAAGCGAACAGTGAAGTCAGAAGTAATTCTTAATAAGCTTTTCGAAACACGTGAAACAGAATTTAAAGTGAAGATTTTTTTCCCCCACATTTTTAGTTGTTACAATAAATGTCCTTTAACAAAGGTTGTCTTTCTTTTTAACGTTATTAAGTAGCTAATTATATTCCCATAACAAACCGTTGTAAAAAAAACTTAATTTAAATTCAAGAGCTGTAAACTGTTTTGCAAAGACACTGCATTAAATTACATTAAAGCCCTTATTTAAATGACAGTCAAGTATTACAAGAAAATAAATAAATCTGAACCAAGATTTAAGAAAGGATAGTTTTTTTTATTAAAAAAAAGTTTTGTTTTGTATTTCGAAAATAATTATTTTAAATTTTAAACAAGTACTTTTTAAATAAAAAATATTTATCTCGTTGTTAGGAAAATTAGGCTAATAATCTTTTACATGTAAGGCAAAGTTTGTGTGTCTGTGGCGAATATACCATTAAGACTGTACTTCTTTTTCTTGTTAGTTAATGAGTAAACTTAAAGGATTTTTAGATTAAATTAAGCAAATACATAGCATTAAGTGACAGAGAGAAGTTATCTGGACGAAAATTCACAAGTTTCTCCTCTTTAAGATTAATGTAGTGACAGAGTGTACTATTCCTAGTTGCTCCTTGTATTTAATTGCTTAATTTTTGTAAGAGTCATTCTATTTAATAATTCATGCTACTCTTTCTGGTAGTTTCAGCATACTTTTTATGTTTTTTCGACGTTACTTAGCCAAAAACAAATTAAATACGACGTTTCAATATATTTGTCAAACCTTGCTCTTAAATAAGGACGCAAAATAAAAATGAATGTTTCTCGTGGGAATGGGCGCGCTGGATCGCGGGTCTCCAGAGCAAAGTAAATCAGTTGACACACTTGTAAGTAAAAATCAACAAACCATAGTCCGGAATTCATGCTGGACAAATGAAGTTACACAAAAACAAATAAAAAAACACCTCTGTAGTTAAGAGGGAATGAGCAAGCTGGATCGCGGGTTTTCAAATTAAAGTGCATTATTGTTAATCCAATGGAGAAAAAATATTTTCTCCGCCACATTTCTCTGGCTGTATTTAATATTTTTGCAAACTGATTTTTTATGTGATAAATGTAGCTGACTTACAAGTCCCGACAATACCACGTTTTGAAATTAGTTCGATTTTTTTTATTTTGAATAAATAACTTTACACTTCTATTTTTATACTAAGTATTCAAAACAATTTTAAAAAGTGGGATTACAGCCACCAGATTTATTATTAAAAAAAAAACAGCTTGCAAAAATATTCAATACAGCCAGAGAATTGTGGCAAACAATAGTGATTTCCCCATTGGATTAACATAGAGACCCCCAGTTCATCGCGCCCATTCCTCCCTAACCATTGAGAACAAATATTTTCACAAACTTTGAAATACCGTATTGGAATCTACTTTACCCAAATTTGAACTATCCTTGAAAAACTGCCTTCCATTATCTCTATAATCCTTATTTATATATATTATGTATATAAAAAAACATTTAAAAATTATTTTTAGCAATTACTTAAAGATTTATTTCGCAAAACCATTTGTAAAATTGTTATTTTTGAGGTTTCACTATAACTAAAATAATATTGGAAGGTATTTTAGCGATACAGACAAGTACCCTATAAATACACAAAAGTTTTATTATAATTTCAACAAGCTACAGTATTTTTTTTTATTAAAACAGCCCACCAAATAGCATTTATCGATTAAGCTTACACAATTCCACATAAAGATTCTACAACACATAGGTGCAACACCATAAAAAAAACAGCATACTCTTCGATGCAAACAACTATCAATTATTAACTGTTGAAAATTGTTTCATTTATACCCAGAATTACTTTTTGAAGAAAAAAAAAGTAGTTGAAGTATGCTGAAGTTACCGCAAAATGGTCATCACATTAATGATAATCGATGGAAATGAGCATTCAAAACACTTTTAACTCTGAACGGTGAAGAAAAGAATAATGGGCCTTTTACGGATTTTCAAGGAATTCCAATTGTTTAACCAAACAATTATTTTGTTTTCAATTGCTGGACTTTCATGTTTCGAAGTAGTTTCGAATTTTGAACACAAAAAAAGCCTGAGGCGACTCTGTTCCACGTACACAACCATATGTGCAATATTAATGCACATGCTATACTTAAGGGGGAATGGGCGTGCAGGACCGGGGGTCTCCAAACTCAAGTGTCTCAATGTTAATCCAATGGGAAAAAATTATTTTCTTTGCCACATTTCTCCGGCTGTATTGAATATTTTTACAAGCGGATTTTTTATGTGATAAATGTAGCTGACTTACAGGTCTCTATCTTCCCACTTTTTGAAATTAGTACGAATATTTTTTTTAATATTCAATAAATTATTTTACACAAAATATTCGACGCAATTTCAAAAAGTGGGAAGATAGAGACCTGTAAGTCAGCTACATTTATCACATAAAAAATCCGCTTGTAAAAATATTCAATACAGCCGGATGGATGGATGTTTGGGTTTTATGGCGCAAGGGCATCTAAGGCCATACTGCGCCCAATACAGCCGGAGAAATGTGGCAAAGAAAATAATTTTTTCCCATTGGATTAACATTGAGACACTTGAGTTTGGAGACCCCCGGTCCTGCACGCCCATTCCCCCTTAAACTCATAATTTCCTTGTACAGAAGCCACGACCATGGGCACAAAAATATAGGGCCTATAAAACGCGCTGAGCAATCAGATGAAGAGAAAATTTCAGCCGCTTTATTTTGTCTTCATCTGATTGTCCTGCGCTTTTTATAGCTCCGCCCATGGTCGTGGCTTCTGTGCAAGGAAACAATGAGTAAACTATAGAATACAATCTTATAAAAGAAACAATTCCACATGGCTTCATGTTTTTGTAATTTTAGAGAGAAACATGTGTAATTCCAAGATGACGCTGATGGTATGTTTTTACAATTAGTAATTTTTAAATCGTTTTATTCGTTATCAAATGTTAGTTTTCTAACTATGGTAAAGACAATTTTTTTTCTTTTTAAACTTAAAGAAGACTGAAAAAATTTTTAATATCAAGTATTCACATTGCATAAATACCCAAATAAGTACGCTTTGTCAAACAAAATCATATTTTGCTACGATATACACTTTTTAATCTGACGAATGTTATACATTCTAACTATTTTAAATTACCGGATATAATCTTGATTATAAATATCTTAAAAAATTGAAACTTAAAGCAAACAAAGTATTTTATAAAATCTCAAATACATTTTTAAAGTTTATTTTCAGCGTTTCTTTTCATAGGCAAAATTATTTTCCACGTGTAGTTTTCCCCATGACATATTTACTATATTAATATAGTGTCAATATTTATGTTTCGTAAAATATTGTATCTGCATAGGTGTCAGCAGGGAACTAAACTTTTACAGAAAAGATAATTTAAAAAACAAATAGTTTATATTTAGTACAAACTAAAAGCAACTCCAAAGACACATTTCAAAATATAGAAAAGAATTCACAACAAGTAAACAAAGAATATTTGCCTTGTTACGTTAGTTTGGAAAAAAAATATATAATTCAACTACCTGAATCTGTACATAATGTCGGACTGCAATTTAAGAATTGAAATAAAAAATTGAATACATGCAGACTTAGGATAAACTCAATTATCTAATGTTATTTAGTGCTATAGAATTGCCCTTTTTATTAGCATAAACCTTAAACCTAACAGTTGCACTGTTCTTTATTTCAAAAAGAGGTATCATGAAAAATAGACTTCGCTTCGTGAAAAACTAGATTCGCTTTTCTAACTAGGCTGTTTGTTACAATTCTGATTCAATTTCGAGGATGAGAAAAGTAAAAATCAGATGACTTTCATTGAAATTTTTTTTCTGCAAAAATGTTTGAAAAAATGTAGCCCAAAACAAACTTTGATTTCGTGTTTTTCATGAAAAAGATTTTTCGTACTCTTTTTTTTTTTTTATCTTTAACCAAATATTTATTTTTTTAAAAAAAAATTTTTCGTTGTGGGTACTTACGGAATAAAAAAAATTCTCCGTAGGTATGGCGACGGATTTAGAATTCGGCTTCGGAATTCTTTTTTTAGAAAGTTGTTACCAAAGAAGAAACTTGCAATGAAGGAGCAAGAAGATTTTGAAGAAAAGGCATTTTAGATAGACGATAAATGAAAAATTCTTTTGGAAATTTCAAAAATGAAAACAACAAATAGATAAAAGTACCAAGTAAGTTGAATTTAATACAATAGATATAAGCATTTTATAAAATCCTTTTGCTAGATATTGCTTATGTAATGTTTTCAATGTATCCAATGAGGGTAAATGGATTTGTTCATAAAGGTGTCTATAGGTAAATTCACAACTTTTAGTAAAATACATGAAGTTATATAAAGACAAGCGGCTCAGTGGCTGAGAGGTCTAACGTGTTCGCATCGTAAGCCCAAGAACGCGGGTTCGAGCCCAAGTTGAGTTGTCGTATTTTCTGGATGGGAAAATATTGTTCACGCATGCCATATGATTAAGGGGCATGTAAAAGATCCATGGAGAGCCCATTTGGCTTGGGTTCTCTCGGCATACTATAACATCCACGGAGAGCTCAGATTCATTGTAATCTGGGGGGTCAAAATTGGTGCAAGAGTCTTCTAAATGCTGCCACAAAAAAAAATGCTCTCAGTTCTGCGGAATATGCTGAGTCTGCAAAGGCTTGACCGGCAATAATGCAGCCCCATTAGAGAGAAAACAGATACACAAAGAAAATTACCAAATAGATGCGGTTAGTTTTTATAAAATTAAAAAAAAAATGTTTTATGTTTTTTGTTGAAAAAAAAAATTAACCGAAAAATGAATAATTCATGTACTTATTAATTCATTCTTTTGGTAATGTATTAATAAATTATTATAACTACAAAGTGTATGGATGCCAAGGATTAAAAATTTCAATTTTTTCCATTTTCTTAAAACTTTAATATGGGTTTCGTAATAGTTAAATATTTTTATTTATTTATTTATTTTCGGTTATTTATTTATTAATAGGTTTCTCGTATACTTTTAATTGTTCTTTTTTCAATCGGCTGTAATTATCAGAGAAAAAAATATCAATTATTCTATAAGCATCGTTTTGAACTCCTTATCTCACCAAAGTTATGACGTGAGAACATTTTATGGCGATTTTTTTTTCTCTCGTTTCATGGACACCCGCCGTTACAATCTACATTCACAAAGGCTCAAAGGGGAAAAAACGTTGGTATGATTGATACTATTGAAATGAAGCTATGTTTCAAAAGTTTTGAAACCACAAAAGTCAGTTGGCGAAGTTTTGAATCAAAACTTCGCCAAACTGTGCAGGATTCGTTCAAAGATAAGAGCATCACACATATTAATTCCATTCATCTCCCCATTACAACCAAATTTTATTTTTCAAAGAGGAACTAAGTAAACTTTTTACCCAAACTGCGTTAAAATAAAGTAATCATCGTTATGTCCAAAGTATTGTCTTTGATAACTAATACTCAAGGTCAAAAACATTCAAAAATGGAGAGAAAACATTTATGTATTTATGTGGTATCTGTAAAATTCCATTGTTACTAAACTTCCCACTCTGGACAAGGCCTTTTAGAACATCAAGGCTTTGTTTAAAAATGTTGACAGTAAAGGCAGAATTATATAAATTTTTACCAAACAATATTGGTCTCATCTTCAATTTACCATTCACAAAAGTTAAGTACAAACTCTATACTCCCCCCAACCAAATAAGATCAAGTGTGATTGCTCGACTGAGAGGATCCTTCCGCGGATGTAAATAGTTCCTTTTAAAACGAGATAATTTATTTAAATATATTTCTTAAAAACATGAATATTGTTTAGGATTCATTAAGTACACGGCAGTATTGTAAAATTCAATGAATTATGGGTTGTTTATAGGTGTCCATTTTAAAAGATTACCACCCTATTCCATAGAACGCAATTATTCAAAATATAGTTTGGGTGCTCAATTCTTTTTTGAATAAACCCATTCATTATTGATATTCAAAAATTCAAAGATTTTCAATCTATATGCTAATGAACACTAAAAAGGCTCCCTACTTAAGAGAAGGAGAGAGAAAAGAGATATTATTAAATCGAGAAGGATCGAAGAGATTGAGGGTGATTAAATAGCCGTTTCATCACCAAGGGATTGTGGGAATAGATTTTAAACAAAATAACACCAGTGTCTCCTTACATGTTCCTTAACATAAAACGATTCACCACGTAAACGGTTAAATTGGCACAGGATTTCACCGGAATGCTGGAACTTTCTAGCTGCCACCACTATTTGGGGCATGTATTCACCACTGTATCGAAGTTATGGTTTTACCACAAAATTGGTAAATCCACGCTCCAAATAGTGGTGGCAGCTAGAAAGTTCCAGCATTCCGGTGAAATCCTGCACCAACATTTGTAACAGTGTAGCGCAAATAGTTTAGTGTCACTGAACTGAACTGAAACTCTGGAAGAATCATCCCATGATAAGTTGGTGAAGCTTTTTTTTGGGTCACTTGGCGACAGCTTTAGGGAGAATATGTGCCATATTTGGCATAACCTCGCCGATCAAAATGGACACTTGACTTGCAGTTTGCATTGGATGTCGCCAATCGCTCGCCAAGAATAGTACTCCAAGGAATTTAAGTTTTAAAGATTGTTGCCGCAATTCTATTTTTTTAAAAGTACATGTTTCCGAAACTTCATTATGTAAAGAACCTCCTAAAGCAATAATCTATCAATTTTCTGCTTAAAAAATTCTTGAAAAAGTTGGTTTAAAATGTCTATTTTAACAGGTAAAGTATAGGATTGGCGGCAAAAGTTGGGTTACTCTTACAGGGTTGCCGGGCTTCACCGACCCGTTTGACGAGTGTTTCGATACTCCTTCCAGAGTTTCAGTTCAGTTCAGTGTTTAGTGTCACTAATTTGCATGTTACAGTGAGACTAGAAACGCTCACCTTCATTAGAATGACGCTCAACACAAAGTAACAGTTGACAACGGGAAGTTGTGAAACATGATATTCGGAAAAGGGGTGCAGATAAACGAAACGTTATTCTGTTGCTACGAGGCTTTTCCAAATTGGGGAGAATAGGGTGTAAATTTGTACCAATCACCTATTTGCGAAAATAATCTACTTTGTTAACTTAGCGAATGGTATATGAAGTGGTTCATTAAGTTGAATACACTTTCTGAATATATTCCTAACGTTGGGGGTTAGGCTGATTTTTTGTCACACTAGATCTACCCGAGGGCCAATTGGCGACGCGAAACACACAGTCAAATGACCTAGGTTAACACCCGAGTAGATTATCCAACTGAACTTTTCAGGGCGACATTGTGCGTAGCTTGTGGTATATTTAGCGTGTGTTCCCTCGGGGTATTATTCGTTGTACTTTTTTGGCTGCACGTGATCCTTAACGAAAGAAGTTTGTTGATATTTGGATTTTACATTTTATATATTACATTAGTAAGATCTGTTCGTATTAATGCAGTAAAATGATGAGGCCGACACCGGAACTGGCACTCAACCAACCTTCATCAAGCATCAAGCTTAAAAAATAAGTGGATAAGTGTAGCGTCGTGTAGATAAATGATGGTAGCGATTTCCAGTTTATTATGGTCATCAAAGTTGCAGTTACTATTTACAGAATTAATGCATGTTTATACATAAGTTAGGGACTCGACACACCACTCACGCGTCTGGCGTTCCAAAATCAAGCCCTTCTCTCTAATGAAGTCCATCTCCCAATGCCCCCCTCTTATTGCCCCCTTAGCAAGTGAACCCCCACATCCGTTTTTCCCCCACTGAGAAACCACAAGGGGTCATGGGGTTATCTCTGGCATTCCTCGATGGGAGTTGATTCCCCCAACGGTACATAAGGTACAAATTTAGCATTTACAGCTTAATTACACAATGAGTTTAATGTACATTTTTCTTTGTAGGATTTCATCTGATATTTTTTTCTAATCTGATACTCAATCTCTGAGCATTTATTACAAACCTCCTGGTTTAATCATCTTTAAAAATGTAGTTCTGTTGACAAGAATAAGTTTAACCCTTTCAGTCCCAGTGATGCCATTTGGCATCATCAGAAAAAAAACCCCTCTAAAATGGTGATGTCAAATTGTCATTGGCAGCTTAACCCATTCAGTCCCATAGTTAAAAATACAACTGGAATAGAGGGTAACTATACATTTAAAAGTTTTGGTTTTCCTACCATGTACTTAAATCAATCAAGGATGTATCGAACTTTATTAACAAAGACGCTAACGCATTTTTGGGTTCATTTTAACGAAACATGCAGCGCATGCTAAAGGGGGAGTGATTAGTCTTTTGAACAAACGAGATTTGTTTTGAGAGAAAATCCAATCACGGCGGCTAATTGGTTATTTATCGATAATGTGGGGACTCATTGTTGCCGCACTCACGTTATTAAAATAAGTAATTTCATTGTTTTAAAGATTTCATTATCGCCGGTGAAACTTGAAGTGATTAGAAGCAGATTGGAATAAATCCTAGGATTATACAGTGATCCCCATTGACTTACACTGGGTTTATATACGTCTAGCGGCCGCTGAACGTAACGCTGGAAGCGCTTTGACCTCTAGCGATTCGACCTTTGGTTGGCGAGAATTTGGCGAGTGAGATTGTAGCTCGGCGATTTTATTCATTGTTTAAAATCAACTAGATTATGGATGACGAAATTTTGATTGCTGCTTGTGTTTTACATTTAGAGAGCTTAGATAATTATCTAGAGGTAATTAGAAAATCCCCATGTCTCGGATTGTTTATAAACAGAGGAGGTTATTCACCACTCCATATTCTTTTGAAAGCCCCCGCCCCCGTAAATTTCGCTCCCCGACACGTCAAATTTCGATGGGGAGAAAGGCTAAAAAGCCACAGCGTTCTAGACTGGTACCAGTATTTGTGCCCCTCTACTAGAATAAGATATACCCTATGCTGCAAAAAAAACCCTGTAAATTTACTTATTTTTAATTTTTAAGTGCAACAGCCGTATTTGGTGGAAAACGGTTTGACCCACTAAATAAAGGGCCTTATCTCAAATCTCCGTATTTTTACAGTTTTTAACTGTTTATACCATCTTTAAGGGACATGACTGTTTGAAAAAACAAAAAAAAAAAAAAAAAAAAAAAAACAGGACATGACTGTTTTTTAACGGGGCATGACTGGTATCTTTGCTGCCGGTCCCTGCCCATTACTAATATTTTACGGGGATTTTTTTTTGTTTTTAAGTGTATAGGAAAGTGCATTTTTTTCTGGATTGTTTTTTTGATGACTGTCCTTTTCCGTACTTATATTTAAAACTTTTAATGCCGGAGTATTACTGATTAAAATCAGGTCAAATAAAAAAGTGTTTTCAGTATTGTCTGCCAAAAATTTAGAAATTATATGTATTAAAATAACTGATTAAGCTATTAACTCCAACCAGGTTTCAGTATTTTAATACAAAATCTTGTTTAAAAATTAATTGTATTGATTACGGGTAAGATATAAATAAGAGTTTCAATACTTTTATTAACATAGAAAGCATTTTATCATCAACATATTTTACAGTGTCAAATTTTGAATTTCATTCATTTATGTGATTGAATTTTATTTTATCAAAATATTGAATGCGTCCTGCTTTAAGTAAAAAAAATTAAGAAAAACTCAATACAATTCAATTCGATGTTTACATACTTTTTCGAAGGATCACTTAAAAAAGAGATAACACGCCAATATGTTTGCTATTTTCCTTATGGCAACCTTTCCTTTGATCTTGACCAAAAAAACCGACAAAAGTTGGGTTGGTGGCCTTGAGATCCAACTTCAGCGAGCTTTCGAATAAATACGCATAAAGCGGTTACCTTGAGATTCTCAAGGTAACCGCTCGAGCAAGTTGCTAGACGTATATAACGCCGGTATTAAAAATCTATATATACACAAAGAATTAAAGACCGAGAGGCAAAGTGGTTTAACCATGTAATTGTGAATAAATTACTTTTTTTTGTCTAGAAATATCTTTACAAAGTGTAATTAGATCATGTCATATTAACATTATACTAGTTAACATTATACTTGATACTTAGCTATTATAATTCAGCCATAGAAACTTAAAAATGATATACAATGCAGCAAAAAAATATCCCTCCTTTTTCCAAGTAAAAAATTGGCAAAAATCGAAGGTAAGTAGGGAATTATGGTCGCACTAGAGCTACACGAGGGCTATTGGCGACGGACGTCGTAATTTAGAACCGCAGTCAAGTGATGAGCCGACACCAGAGTAAAGCCCCAACACAACAGTTAAGAGCGACATCGCACGGAGCGTTAGGACTTTGAGGGATAATTTAACGGCACTCCCTCTACACGGGGTATTATTCGTTGAACATTTTTGGCTGCACGGGTTGTTTATAGGTAGGCGGTTATTTTGAGATGCCCGGGCCCGAACCTGGGACCTTCCTCATGCTAGGCGAATGCCTAACCGACTGGGCTCACCTGCCCCTGCAAAAATCAAACAAACGGAAATTGCAGCAGGGCTATCACAATTCATATTAAATGTGATGTGCTGACTAAAATATATATTTTAAAAAAGTGACAGTCATTGCATAAATTCTCTAAAGCAAAAAGTCGTATTGTTATCTACAAAACAGGTTTGGTTTGAATTATCGTCGCACTAGAGCTACACGAGGGCTATTGGCGACGGGCGTCGTATTTTAGAACCACAGTCATCTACAAAACAAGAATTTCTTACATTTTGCAAAAGTATGCTACATTTTTGTTTTATATGGATTGGATTTTGCATGCCATTAAATAAAAGTTGAAATACTTTTTTATAATACTACTTCGTAACATAAGCATCATAACAGGTAAGTATGAGTATTTGAGGGTGGCTATATTCAGTTGTTAGTTTACACAGTTTGTATAAAAAGCTCCTTTTCAAAAAGAAATACTTTTCCCATAATATGGAACTTTCCAAATCATATTTAAAGTATAGGCGTGTAATAATAGTATAGTTTATCCCCAAGATTCAAATGCACTAGCTAAATATAATTTAAGAGAAAAGTCTATTCAAACGGAGCATATTCTTTGTAATTTAAATGCAGATTGGCCCATCACAAAAACCATTGCCAGACCAAGAACCAATCACCTTAGAGGCATGAAGATAGACAAAGAGGGCAGAAAGGTGAATAGAAACTGTGACAACTGCCCGGATACGCAGCTTACACCAAACCCCATTTTGAATGCCCGGCAATGAGTGCCAATTTAAGAGATATTGGAGTTCTGCCATCATTAATGGATCCTTGTGACAGTAATATCCAAATAATTGCAGACGCGTTTATCAAAACACATGGTTTCATTTAGCTTAACTTTCACACTTCGGCAACGTCATACACGCGACAAAAAAAAAGTATAGGCATGGATATAGTCAGATATTAGATTCTAACAGATCTATAGATTAGATATTATATTAATCTAACAATCTATCAATTGAATCTAACAATCTATTAGATTAGAAATTAGATAAAAGATTCAAAAAGTATCATAATATCTCTTTAAGGGTTCTTTTACGATAGAGAGAACACATGATAAACCCTTTTATGTATCACAAAAGATTCCAAGAGCAATTCAAATGAATGATACATATTCGATCACCAACTTATAGAAAATATTTAGATCCAAGGTATAATAGTTAGCTTAAGTAAATTCTTAAAGGGATATTATATAATATCGTGGCTAAATCGGTATTGACTTTTGTAACTATATTACGATGGGACTTTTTATGTTTATCGATATGTGGCTTCACTGCATCGATTCAAAATTTCAAAGCAGAGAGAGCGGCTTAGGAAAATATAAAATTAATACAATTCACTTTTTTAAACTGCAAATCGTAACAAAGTTTCTTTGCAAATTAAAGTTTGTTTGGGAAATATATATATATTTTTTTGAAATCTGTTTTTTATGGTAATAAAAACAGATATTTTTTCCATAAATACAAAATTTAGCCAGTGATATTTTTCGCAGTTCCATCGTTCTTCGTAAAGAGGGGACGCACATAAATTACGTCACGATCAGAGGGGGGAGGGAGGGGTATGCGCCAACGTGACGGATTGTGACATGGAGGGGGTAATCGCTTGCTTAACGTAACGATTCAGAAAATTTCAGTTTTGTAAGTAAACATCCTTTCCAACAAACAGGGGGAGGGAGGGGGTAAAGAAAAGGTCAAAATTTTGCGTGACGTAATTTATGTGCGTCTCCAGAGTATACCGTTGCAGTGTGGTATACTAATTAATCATGTACTGCTTTTTCGAAACATTTTGGCAAGTCGAAAAATTACAGATCGTTTTTAGATGGAAAAAACGTTTAACTAGAAACTCCTGGATATATATCGCATGAATACTAGTTATATATATCGGTTACCTTGACCTGCCGCCCCGGTGGCACACTCGTTAGGATTCTAGCCTTTGGAGCTGCTGGGGTCGGGTTCGAATCCCGGTCAGGCATGGATGTTTGTGACCGTCAATAAATGTTGTTATTTGTCTATGTGTTTGTGTCGTCTCTTTCTTTGTGTGTCTCTTGTGCTTCTTGTGCTTGTGTCATTTCTGGGGCTTAGTACAATAGACTTAAAGTCGCAGTGCTTGGCGATCTTGCCCCCACCAAGAAAGTCATAAGTCATACCTTGACCTCTGATTTTCATGAGTTGAATAAAAAATTAAAATTTTTAAAAAAATGTAAGACACTTATAATTTAATGAAATTAACTAGATTAAAAATGTATTCAATGTAAAGAATTGTTCTCACTCTGAAAATGGAATTACAAATAAACGCTAAGTGTAATTGAAAATCAAAATAAATCAAACTGTTCAGTTTTAAGCTTATTCCCCTTGGAAGTCCGAGTTAAGACAGTTTCATCACGTTCAAAGTTCCCACTCAAAAATGTTGCTGCGAATATTTTCAATGTATGTATTTAGTTAACCCTCTAATGCATACTGTTACCGTTTGGTAACAAGTAACAAAATCCACTTTATTCTATTAAATTAGAGCTTTTCCTAGACAAATCTGTGTTTTTTCATCTATTACATTTCCTTTTAAAGTTTTAGTTACTAATAATCCTCATAGATGACAGTAGTAAAAGTGTATTCAAAATTAAAGAGTGGAGTCATTAACTTTTGTGAAATTACGTTTTTGGCAGTATTCAAAGAATAATAATATTAGTACTAAATACTAATAAAATGTTTTGAAAAATTAATTCTAGTTAAAAAGGGTTATTTTGAAATAATGTCAGTAGTTTTTTAGTCATTATTATCAAAATTGGAATTTTGCAGTTGGTTTTTGTCTTATGGAAAAAAATTAAAAAATTGAAATTATTTAAATTCTAATGCAGTTAAATTTTTTTTAGTATTTTTCCCATAATGTGTGAGTATTAAAGATACATATATATATATTTTTTGGGATGAAAATAAAAATTCATGCATTAGAGGGTTAAAAAAATTATGAATTCCGATGGAAAAAAACATAAACCAACTTTGAACTCAGATATGTAATTTTGAGGCATAAAAAAATATTCGACTTGTTTCAGTACTGAGCATTGATCCATAGTCGAGCGCATATAAAACCCCATGAAACAACGGGCTTTTCCGCAAAGAATATTTCATGTCCAAGAAGAAATCAAATAGAATATTTTACTCAGATAAATAGAGCTTAGTGTTCACGAAACTGAAAAGAAAACTTCGTATTGAGTTGAATAGCAAAAAACAGAAAACAATCCTCGAAATCGAATTTTTTTTTAAAAAAAAAGAGAGTTGCTCATGTAAAAACATTCACTCAACCAAAAAGAGACTTTTTGTATAAACGAATTTATTATGTTCCCTTATTGTTTAGCTGAAACAATGTTGGACATTTATTTATGGCAATGTTCTTAGTCTAAAATACGTACAAAAAACCTTTGCGTTATGAATAGAAGTTCAAAAAGCGCAGAGTATTCAAACGCAAAGTAAAAGTTAAAAGATTTTTAAAAGAAAAAACATTTTGGAACCCCAAACCGTTTTGAGACCTAAACGAGGTCCCGTTTTTAGAGCATAAAAACCGATGAATGACAAGCGGAACGTGGGCAATATCCAGTATATAAACGCAGTATACATTAAACATGCCATAGAATTAAAGTCGAATGTAGCGTATTCTAACATATTTTGCACTGAGCATAGAACGAAACTGTCTATCAACTTAAAACCTAACACAAGTGCACCGTAGCATTGATATGCAGAGTGAAAATACAATATATACAAAGTTAAAATGTAACTGTAAATATATGAGATCTTTTGTACCATATGTATAATATGAAACTGTCAATCAACCTTACCCCCAGACAGCAACACAATAACAACTCACGCTTTCTTTGGGTTCTAAAAAAATTAAAATCTAGCACAAGACGAGTAAAGAAAGTTTCATTTCAAAATATGCAGAAGGAAATGAATACCTGACAAAGAAAGAAGGAAAAAAAAATATCTGATTCTCATTTAGTTTGCGAGTTTGATAGTTGACAGTTATAAAAACTTTTTGAATATAGCTATGTGTGGTGAGTGGATCTGATAAAGGCGAGTTTTGGTGATCCTGAAAAGTTAAAGTAAGCTTGCTATACGTATCACGTTTTGTTGAAATCGAATGTTTATCACATCAGGTTTCATTACGTAGAGCAAATCATCAAATTAAAACCGGTCGCTACATTATAGTTATTTCGAGCATTATTAAGGTACACCAGTACAACGACGAATATATAAAGGTTTAAACATTGTAGCATTAAATATTAAATTATTTTATACACAAAATGTTTTGCGCAGTCTATAAAATGAAACTGTCACTCAACCCCACCTGAAAGAAACGACAAAACTATTCACGCTTTCTCCCAAGAAAAAGAAACTGTTCCGAAGAGAGAGACAACTTTCATAAACGTATCGCACAAGAAGTTTCATCTCGAGACATGCAGAAGAGATGGAAATCTGACAACAGAAAGAAGAAAAAAGATAAGAAATGGATAAAGTAGGTCTTTTTGAATAAAAGTTATTTGTTAACACTGTTATATTCTTTTACTGTTTGATTCTAAAATAGAGTGAATCGCAGTTGTTGATAACTTTTTGAAGAACGTAGGGTCAACGGATAATCTTACACATCCCATGCGTACACATCTATAATAATAAAAGAGTATGTCTGTGTATATGTCTGTGGATCGCAAAATACCTACTTAGACTGCTCTAAAAAATTCGAAATTTTTAATATAGATTCCTTTTACGTGTGCACTTCCCTTTACGTGTGCACCAGAGGCTTAGTTTTCTCATATTTGATTGTGATTTTTAATTAATATAATTAGTTTAAAAAAACGTCATCCACGTGGGATTGCGGGACCGTAACAGGGCTTGAAAATACATGGACCGGGTCGAAACGTGGGCTTGACGCCATCCTCTATTAGTTTGATTGATTGAATTTGGTTGAGATATGCGCTCGCCCTAAGGCTGCTTCATTCTCTATTAGTGTTTGCTTTTTTAAGTGTGCATGCGCCAACACGAATTTAATTTTTTTTTATTTCAAGTGTATTTTCACAAGTAAGCAATGCGAAGTTAACGGGTTCCCAGTAAGGCGGGACCATACTGCAAGTTAAGCTAAATGCTTATCTGTTAGTTTCGACGCCTTATTCTGCCGTGGGCAGGTAAACTGCAGTGACTTCAATAATGACTTGAACCATTGCTGCAAGCAATCAACTGGTCTAACAATTAAGAAAACAAAATGTATATTTTTTTCAGATCATAAATGGTACAACTCATGGTTGAGATTACTGCAGTTTACCTGCCCACGGCAGTATGGTATTATGCCCGTGTTTGAAAAAGCCATCTACAATGCTTGAGTGGCAGCAGCTCCAAAGGTATCGATTTAGTTGTCAGGTTGGTATTCACGAAAATGAGTTGTGTACTAACTTTTCTATCAGTGGAAACTAAAACATTTACTCTGTTCGTGAATGAAAAATTTTAAGAGTTACGTCAAGTGAAATAACCCAATTTATTACATTTAAAGGCAATAATATTTTAATAAATCAATTTAGTAAAAAAAAACACCTATAAAAGCAGCAAAGTACAGGCTACACAACCCATAAAAAAAATCCGATAATTCAACCTCTTGCGACATGGGGTCCCTATTTGGGGACATTTTTTAAAACCTCCCCACCAGGGGCGGCGGCAGCGGTGGGACTAGGGGGGCTCAAGCCCCCCTGTCGGGGAAGGCTAGCCCCCCCGTCGGGGAAATTTTAAATTTCGTCGGGGTAAAACTAACTTACGATATCGGAAAAATTTGAGTCGGAAAAAAAAAAGTTTTCAACGGTTTGAAAACTCAACACTGTTTCGCATTTTCCAAAACTGTCATCTCAAGTCGTGGTTCGTAGGGGGTATGCACTCAAGGTCTTCTTCAATTGACCTTGAGTGCATACCCCCTAAGCGGCGAAATGTAACTTCTCTTTTATCGTCCCACCAATCCAAACAGGGGGGGGGGGGGGGGTAGCTGTTGAAACCCTCTAAACGCTGGGAAAACAAAACCCCACCACTGACAAATTTATGGGTTCGGGGAACTTTTCGTGGGGGGTGCATAGCCTCCTTCGCAAGAGGGTTCATTACCACCAAGAGATCTCTTCCGAACAGATTTACTTGGTGCACTTTTAAACGATTTGCTTTTTCGTCAGAATAAATAATAAGTATGTAAGGGAACGCACTACTTGTGGTATGTTTAACCTCAATTAATTTTATTGGATTTTTTTTGAAGTATTTTAATACATATTTTTTATTTTAAAAATAATGGATTTCCTCGATTATTGATATGTTTTGTGCTAAAATTGAAGAAAAAGCTGTAAATTTGTTGTTTGTGCTCGTCTCCGCACGTAAAAAATACTACGCAATTTGAAATCCCTTTAATTGTTGTTTTCAAAACTGCTTTCAAATTTTGTACGTTTTTATAAAATATAAAATATGAAAATCCTAATTGTTTTATTACTCTCAATTGTCAAAGTGTAAATAATGAGTATATATGGCTCTTTTTTTCTAAACATTGAAAAAAACACTCAGTTTAATGACTCTTATGAACTAATCAAAGTAAAATAATGCCTTTTTTGACAATTTATTTAGACCATGCAGCTTTCGAAGAATTATAATTGGAGCTAAAAAATGTAGTAATTTTAGCCTAAATTAGTTTAAATAAAGAAAAATGGGGCTTCATACTTCTAAAAACAGGTACTAAAACTAGACGTTTTTAGTCAATTGGAAAATTTCAGAGCCATGTTTGTACCCCTTTTGGCAAAATGTGCATCCTTAAAAAATTATTCGGCAAAGCATCCTACTGTTTGTTTTGTGGAAATTTTTGAGGATTTGTATAGAGTTGAAAAAACATCCGAATAGTAGCGCATTTAGCTTTAAAAAGACAGTTTGAAATCGAATTTTATAATTGAACAAAGGTATTAATCAATTTATAAATTTTTTAGATTGTGTTTTTTGTTTCATGTGTGAACATTAATAATAACCGTGCGAAGTGTTTACGGTTTGATGTTGATTGTTGGTTATATTTGGACCTCTTCGAGAATGAATATGCTAAAAAAAAACTTTAATTTTGAATTATACCGAAGCCCCCCCGTCGGGGAATTCCTAGCGCCACCACTGCTCCCCACTAACAATTAACACGTTAATTAGTTCCGAATCTGACCTGGTATGATAGAAGAAGATCCAAATATCAGTTTTCAGCCTTTGATTACAGGTATCAGTCATTTATTTCTATAATAAAATGAAGTTGAACGAGGGTCAATACGATGTTAGAGTTCTTTAAAAAAATATTTCAAATAGTTTTCAAGTGAATTTTCAAGGCATTTTGAAATAACAGATTAATTTATCATTGTTTTTAACAACAAATAAGTGATATGGCCTTTTTAGTTTTTTGTTGCATTTATAGCACAAAAAAATGTGTATTTCTAGAGTTTAAGGCGTGTCCCTAAGTAACTATTAAAAGACAAGAGGCTAAAGTCTATAATTAAAATTCTTAAAAGGGGTGAAGAATACCAAAATTTTCTCCTAAAGGATGGTGTGTTTGTTATACAAGAGAAATTTTGACCCGATGGAACAACCATGTCTTTTAGTAGTGCCAAAACAACTTCGTGGCGATATCTTGAAAAGTCTTCATGACGCACCTACCGCCGGTCACTTGGGATTTGCCAAGACCTACGGCAGAATAAGACGGAAATACTATTGGCCAGGGTTGTATGGCAGCACTCGTCGATATGTGTCACACTGTAGAGACTGCCAGAGACGCAAAACACCACCCCAGTTACCTTCAGGACAGCTTCATCCTATTGAACCCCCTGATCTTCCCTTTGCTAAGATTGGCATCGATCTCCTTGGACGTTTCCCAGTCAGCCAAAGTGGAAACCGATGGATAATCGTTTGCACGGATTATCTAACAAGATTTACGGTGACTAAAGCCTTGCCAACGGCTGAAGCGACAGAAGTTGCCAAGTTTATTGTCGAAGAAGTCATTCTGAAGCATGGTGCACCAAGGAAACTGATTAGCGATCGGGGACGACCCTTTTTGTCCAACCTTGTGAAGGATATAAATCAATTGTGCCAAACTTCTCACCTACTTACGACGGCTTATCACCCACAAACCAATGGGCTGACTGAAAGGTTTAACAAAACACTCGCCGATATGTTATCCATGTACAGTCCTGCACAAAAGTTTAGGCACAGACGAAATTCATGAAAAAATCGTCAATGTTACTATTTTCAGTGGTTTCTTTTTTAAATATATCTTCTTTAGGCAGCAGGAAAAATAATAAGGTGAAAATTTTTGCCAAAAAATAAAATAAATTTGACTTCCATCAACAAATTAAAAATATCATTACTTTCCTTGCCACAAAAGTATAGGCACAAGTTTCAGTTTTATGCAAATTCTTTACATGAAGTGATTGCGTCATCAAAGGGGAGGGGTTTTAAGTTGCTTTAAAAGATTGAAGGTAATTTTCAATGGTTAGAATCATTCTGAAATCAATAGAATTTTCGTAGGAAGAGATTTTAAGGATATGGAGATTAAAATTCAGAGCTAAATCTGTTTCTGATATTTTTACTGAGTTAAAGCGTTCGAAACGAGGTATTTATCGAGTGTTAGCACGTTGCGATCAATATCTACCAAAATTTTGGTCTCTAAGACCTCGAATCACCATAAAACGAGAAGACAAACAAATAAGAAAATTGGCTTCAGACAAACATTGCTCTTCAAATCAAATTAAAATCCCAATTGTGGCTAACTTTTCACGTAAACCTATCATTAGGTGAATCAATGAATCTGGATACTTGTTAAAATCTAAGCTGAAGCGCAAACCCAGCTTGCTATCTCATCATAAAGATGCAAGACTGCAATGGATAGCTGTAACACATGTGTTGTATAGTCCATTGCAGTCTTGCATCTTAATGATGAGATAGCAAGCTAGGTTTGCGCTTCAGCTTGGATTTTATCAAGTATAAAGATTCATTGATTCACCTAATGATAGATTTACGTGAAAAGTTAGCCACAATTGGGATTTTAATTAGATTTGAAGAGCAATGTTTGTCTGAAGCCAATTTTCTTACTTGTTAGTCCTCTCGCTTGCTGGTGATTCGAGGTCTTCCAGACCGAGATTTTGGTAGATATTGATCGCAACGTGCTAACATTCTATAAATACCTCGTTTCGAACGCTTTAATTCAGTAGAAATATCAGAAACAAACTTAGCTCTGAATTTTAATCTCCATATCCTTAAAATATCTTCCTACGAAAATTCTATTGACTTCAGAATGGTTCTAAGCATCGAAAATTACCTTCAACCTTTTAAAGCAACTTAAAACCCCTCAACTTTGATGACGCAATCACTTCATGTAAAGAATTTGCATAAAACTGAAACTTGTGCCTATACTTTTGTGGCAAGGAAAGTAATGATATTTTTAATTTGTTGATGGAAGTCAAATTTATTTTATTTTTTGGCAAAAATGTTCACCTTATTATTTTTCATGCTGCCTAAAGAATATATAATTAAAAAAGAAACCACTGAAAATAGTAACATTGACGATTTTTTCATGAATTGCGTATGTGCCTAAACTTTTGTGCAGGACTGTATGTTGATGTCGAACAAAGAAACTGGGATACCATTCTCCCCTTCGTAACATTTGCCTACAATTCTGCCAAGCAAGACACGACAGGGTTCAGCCCCTTCTTTCTAGAACATGGGCGAGATATTATGACTCCCCTCGACGTCATTCTGCCTCACAATAATGATGGTCATGATGACAAATACGTTCAACAACTTGTCACAAGAGCCGAAGAAGCCAGGCAGCTAGCCAAACTCCACATACGCAACGCCCAAACTTCCGATAAACGACGATACGACACAAAGCACAGACATGTGTCCTATGCCATTGGGGACTTAGTCTGGGTTTACACACCAATTAGAAAAGTTGGACTATCGGAGAAGCTATTGAGGCGCTACTTCGGACCATACAAAATAACGAGACGAATTTCCGATGTTAACTATGAAGTCGAAAGCTTAGAAAAAGATAGAAAAAGGCGTAATATCAAAGATGTCGTCCACGTCCTCAGGATGAAACCCTACCACAAACCAGAAGAACAGTTAAGAGAAAAGGAAACCGAGATAGTTTCTAGAGGACCGGTGACTAGGAGTCAAACAAAACTGCAGCGGGACGCTGCCCTCTGAGGGAGGAGAGATGTAGCGAAGTAAGACTTGAACCGATAGGAATCCATAGCTCAGTGGTAAAGAACGATACCGCAAACCAGAAGATTGTGGGATCGATCCCAGGCATGGCTTATAAATTTATAATTTCATTATGTCTTAATTTGAATTGTTTTTCTTTATTTCTCTATTTATGTAAATTAGTTAATTTCTAGAACCTTCTAGGCCAGAAGGTTCTACCGCTCTATATAAAGGAATGTAATCATCCAGTTGGGTTATTAAAAAGTCTCGAGCTGAGATATAGCTGACTTGTCGTTTCTTGTATACAACTAATTACACCAGTTACCGTATTTCCCCCCTCGTCTACGCGACAATATTTAAAGGAAATAATATTTTAATAAATCAATTTAGTAAAAAAAAAACACCTATAAAAGCAGCAAAGTACAGGCTACACAACCCATAAAAAAAATCCGATAATTCAACCTCTTGCGACATGAGGTCCCTATTTGGGGACATTTTTTAAAACCTCCCCACTAACAATTAACACGTTAATTAGTTCCGAATCTGACCTGGTATGATAGAAGAAGATCCAAATATCAGTTTTCAGCCTTTGATTACAGGTATCAGTCATTTATTTCTATAATAAAATGAAGTTGAACGAGGGTCAATACGATGTTAGAGTTCTTTAAAAAAATATTTCAAATAGTTTTCAAGTGAATTTTCAAGGCATTTTGAAATAACAGATTAATTTATCATTGTTTTTAACAACAAATAAGTGATATGGCCTTTTTAGTTTTTTGTTGCATTTATAGCACAAAAAAATGTGTATTTCTAGAGTTTAAGGCGTGTCCCTAAGTAACTATTAAACATTTTTTAAAGAAATTTTTTTGCAAAACATACTTTTAAGTATATATTTTTGTATAAAAAGTTAAAAGAATGTTTAGATTAAAAATAAACTTGTAGGATTTTGCTCGGGTCTTAAGAAGCAAAAAGAGCCGAATTTCTGTTAAAAAGGACTGTATTATTTAACAAGAGAAAAATAACCATGCGTTTTCCTTCTTTCGCATCGATAAGAGAGAGCACCGCGTATATCCAAATACCGAGAGCTCGTATCTAAAGAACACCATGCCAGCCAAAAAAAGAATAGGGACATTCAAATCGTCAAGGAAAAGTATAGACCACGCAGAAATTGTTTGAAGCCTTTTGAAGTACAAGATAGTGATACGATGTGCGCAAATAACCATGACAAAGCTGTTGTAGCAAACAATTAAATAAGTCATTGCTGAAATTTTTCATTTTCAACAATGATTCTAAGTATAATAATGATAACTTTTATTATCACAAAAACAATAATAATGCAAACGAACGCCAAGGAGAAACATGGATATCCCATACAGGCGAAATATATATAAAAAAAATATTATATAATTTAAACAGACACACACAAGACATGAAGAGATTCTCAGTGCATTCGAAATTTAACACAATACATAGAAAAGGAGTACATCAGAATCCATTCGTTATGCTACTTAAAAATATACATAATAACGTTGCTTTTTTGCTTAAAAATATATACACAATAACGTCTTTTTAATAATAAACTTCATATTCATACCATAATTTACTATTCAAATGAAATCAGTCCAGCAGAGTCAACTTCAATCTTAGATAGCCTTGATTTTTAGCAACCTTTATATTTTAGGAAAATTATTTTTCAATGATTCAATGAACAAAAATCCAAATGGACTAAAGTATTTACTTTATTTGTGGTTCCGAAGACAATTCTAAGATTTGATTACTTATAAATAAGCGACAAATGGCTATTTGTAACACATATGCACACCAATGTTGATGAGGCGCGATTTTAATCTCGCAGAAGTCAAATGAAAATAAATTCAGTAGCTTGAGTCTTGAATCTTAATATTGATAGAAATTGAGTCAGAAATTTTTTAAGTGTTATTTCAAGCTTATTTAAAGTTAAGTTATAGTTTGAATTTTTTTTTTTAATTGGCATTGTTTAGTGAACTAAAATGTAATAAAATAGAGTCGAATTTGAAGCAAATAACACAGCCATGTTATTCTGCTAGGCACTAAAAATATTTCTGGAAGTTTTAATCGTAAAATCCACACAACACATCTTGAAAGAAATTGCAAAAGGTTTGATTTGTTAATGCCGAAAAATCATTCAAATATCGGCATTTTTGTCGGGAGATTTTTTATGAAATTTGGCTATTTGTGCTCGATGCCCGAAACTTGAACCACTACTATAATAAGCAATTCTTTAAATAAAAAAAACTGCTTTGCTGTTAACATCCTTTAACACAAAGAGAAACATAACTAATTAAAAACAAAAAAAACTTTTTTCCTTCAAACTCTTCAACTTTTAAAACAATAAAAAAAAGTCTCAAAAGAAACTGACGCAGATAAGTAAAAATCGGCAGTTAATTAAATTTTTCGCGGCACCGACATCTTACTTTCAAACAAAAGAAGTCCAACTTTTTTAACAGGTTTAAAGGAAGGTATTAAGATTCGATAATTTCCTGGTCGAAAAGAGGATCTTAAGTTTCAAAAGAAATAAATTTTGACACCTCAAGTGGAATGTCAGATCCAGAAAAGCGGTGTTTGATATTTCGACATGCCCCGAGGAGGGAAATAATAGTTAAAAGTACTATTTAATAGCGAGCTGTAAAATTTCGCAAACACTTTCAAATTATGACACGAAAAAAATATTGCGTAATATGTAAAAATGGAGCTCATTAACTATTCTTTCGATAGAAATATTAACTTTAAGTTAGCTAGTTAACGGAATCGATACCCAGCGGCTTAGTGGTAGTGCTTCGCATTTCCACGCCACAGGTCCGGGGATCGAGTCCCGGGTTGGGCGTTGTTGACTCAGCCTTTCATTCCTAAAGTGGGTCAATAAAATGAGTACCAAGTATGCTTGAGAACTAAACACTGAGGGTATCGCGTGAGGCTGACCACCTCATTGGGACACATACATAGCACCCCAGAGCCCATGGTCAAGTAAGCTGGGATGGGCACGGAAGGCCTTGGCCCTCTAACGGGCTTTTGCGCCGATGAGTTTAGTTTAGTTAACGGAATCAGTCACTGACTAGTACAACATATTGTTCAATTTGCTAGATAATACTAATGTATAATTTAGCAATATTCTTGTAAAAAAAACAGTTAACGAATAAGGTTTCTGTTTTAATAACGGTTAATCTTTGGAGTATATAACAAATTTACCCTTATAACAATTTTTACAATATGTATTTTTATTAATAGTATTCCAAAATTGGATAAACAAAATGTGTAGTATTTATTTTTCTTCTTAATAATAGTGATTTTTGGATAATGTCAACGTTGTAATGTATCTCTTTTTATGCACCTGTCATTAAAGTTATGCACAGGCGAAAAAATAATTATTAAAAAATTATTTAATGTTATAGGTTCAAGGCGATCATGTGGTATGTATCAAAGGCGATATATGTGTTCAAAGTATAATGTAGTTTTTAATAATTTTTTCGAACGAACTATTGTATTACAAACGCTTAAATAGTAAATTGTTCGATTATTTGCTGGAAGCTGATGTCGTAATAATTAAAATATTTTAATTAAATTAAGTATTACATAAACCCGCATTAATTGCCAAGACCCTCATGTGAATAATTATATTAATGCACACTTCCACTTGGCTAAACTTAATTAAAATATTAAATTATGCTGAGAATATGAAGTTTAAATGAACAAAGGCAATAAGTGACACAAAATCTTCGTATTTTCGACCCCATCAATACCTTACATCTCATATTAATTGAAACTAAATAAAATGGCATTTTTAAATATAAAATGCCATTTTATTTAGTTCAAATTTAAATCACAATTTCTCTGATAATTCCTTCGAAAAACATGAATACAAAAAAAATTAGAAATAAACAAGAGAAATTTTTCTCGATGGGGGGATTAAATAAGGAAGCTAGTTTTTGAAAGTCTTTTTTGAGGGACAAAATATGTTTTTATTTGAACCGTAATTGGTCGTTAAAAGGAAGGATTAGGTAGTTTACCGATAAAGTATGCTCCCGAAGAAAAAATGTGGCTAAATAAAAAGAACGTGAAAACTAATTGAATTCCAATAACAATTGCTTGTTCGTGCTATTTAAAAGCAGACATTTTGTAAAACTTGTAAATAAAAGAAAAAGTTACTTTTCCACCTAATTTACAACATATTTAAAAAATATTTAAATTTTATAAATAGTTAATATTTATAGACATTCTATTCTTGTTCAACTGGCAAAGGATTTTTAAATCATATCTTCAAAAATAAACCAAATTTTGAATTTTTAAGCCATTTGTTACTTTAAAAAATTACATTTTAAATTCACACATAGAAAACAAAAATACGTTTTCAACCACTCACATTCCCACAGATAAAATTAAGAGTTATTTGACGAGGTCTTTGAACGCCATCCAATTAATCCGCCAGACTCCGAACATCAAATGAAGAGCTTAGAGGAAGAACGTGTTAAGTGACAAAAAGGTGAAAACGTGAAAATGAGTTTTTAAAGTCTTTAGTTTACATTCATCTGTTGAAAACGTTGCTTGCAAATCGTAATAAATGTACTTAATTTAAAATTGATGAAAAGTTGGAATTTTGTTGGCTTCAAAACGGGGGAATAACATGTTGATTTACATAAAAATCCCAATTTTTCAAAGAATGTCACTTAGCACGTTATTCCACTAAGCTCCTCAAATGTGCTGTCGTCCATCAACGGAATTATTGAGTCCCGGACATCCCCCACGACATGTCAGCCGGAATTTCGGAACCAAATTCCTGAATTCTGGAGTGATCCCAAATTGTTCGACGTAAATCTATTATCATAACTTCTGGGATATTAACAAGGGGAAGAAAACAGAGGATACATCGAAAAAATAGTTATCTCTAAAATACGCTATCGTGTTTTATTAACAAATCAAGTTAACTTTAATTACATGCTGTAACAATTTAATGCTTTATAATTTAATGATTTTTCTTGAAGATGTGATGGAGATAATGTTTAGGCATTCTAATGTTATTATAATACAACTCAGTTCTGGACTCCTTTTCCCAGAAAAAGATATAGAGTTGCTTAAAAAAAGTTCAGCAAGGCTTCAAAAATGTTTAAGGGTCTGTCTGTTATTGATTATGATAACAGATTGCGATCTTTAAACGTGTATTCTCTGGAAAATAGAAGATCTAGAGGTGATTTAATTCAGTTATTCAAGTTCATAAAACTAGGAGGCATAGAGGGCTTAGGTTTTGCCCTAAATAGCCGGACCAGAGGACATGATAAGGAATTGAATAAATCTTGCGTTAGAAGGGAGGTAGGAAGACATTGTTTTTACAATAGAGTTGTCAATGAGTGGAATGCTTTACCAGAATACGTTGTGTATTCGAAGACAGTAATAGATTTTAAGAAGAATCTTGATAGTCATTGGAAACTGGTAAAGTATTAGATTTATTTTCTACCAACCTTGCTGGGCATCTGGCCTGTTGTTGGTCGACTAGTTTTGTATTTGTAATTGTTATTTTTAAAAATCTGCAACCATTGCAGTGCTAAATTTAATTATACATATTAGTATTGTTCATGCATGAAATATATTGATGCATGAGTCTATAAAAACCCTTGTTCTTCTAATGGGGAAAATGTAAAAGTAAAAATGTCTTTATTAACACTTCATAATTCCCAGAATTTCAAGTTGTACTAAATATTAAAAAAAAACAGGTGTAACATTATTGATTTCTTGTAAGGAAACAAAGTCGAAGGCAATATTGAAAACGAAAATTTGTATTGGTCAACTTCAGTCATTTCTAAAGAACAACGGGTGAAAAATAACAGGGATATCTTTTGAAAGAAAGTCTTAGAAGAATTAGAGCTCTTTGTCGTCTTGTTTACGCCCACTTAGGTTGTGGCAAGGGAAATAAAATAGAAAAGTTGGACACTGACAGGTAAAAAATTAATATATTTTTCTTCTGAAATGGTTGATCGCCGGAATATAATTATCACTACAATTTCGCATTGTCTTAGGGGAAAAAATACATAAACGCCTTATCAGTAACGTTGAATATTCGTTAAAATGATGTTGTGTCTGAATTCGTTTACCGTTTCAGAAACTTCTCAGAAACTAATAACCGTTCTTTTTCCTAACAGACTTGGATTAAATAGTGCGTAAAACAATATTAACCTGTGGCGACATGAACAAGAGCAGTTCAAGTACTATCTATTTCTACAACCACTAATAATTGTATGACTTATCAGGGCTGGATTTAAAGATTTGCCTCCAGTAGGCTACAATTGATTTTCCTACCGTCACAAAATTCTTCATTTACAAAATAGGGTTACATGCAATGTTTCACATGCGATTGGTGCTCTTTCCCATGTGGCATTGATTCAACAATTGAAAGGCTATTCAAAGCTAATACTTATAGAGAATCACAATGTACCCTAACGCCAATCGAAATATAAATAAATATAACTATTATTGCCATTTGAAAAAATAAATTATTTACAAAATTATTTATTGTGTGCTCGAAAAATAAAAATAAAAAGTTGAAGAAAGTAATGAAAGGAAGAATATAAATGTTTAACATTCAACGGGAAAAAAATTTGGAGTTTTTTTTATCATAAAATACTTCTTAAAATTTTGATTTTCATTGAAATAGTTAAGGAATATCATTCTCCAGTTTTTCATCCTACATTAATCTCAGATATTTATTGCTCATTAATTATTGTACTTATTTAGTTAATTCAATACAACTTTAAAAGAAAAGCATTATTAAAAAATAATAATAATCAAGAAAACTTTGAAGTACCAGAAAATCTGCTAAATAAATACAAAGCAAAACACATCTAAAAGAAAAAAAATATGTGATAAACAAACCCAATGCAAACCTTTTTTTAAAATCCCTCCACAAAATCAATTTTAAATAATAAATCTTACATAAAAGTTATGAAATACTTATATTTTGGATATACTGACACCTTTTCACTAAGAAATATCCCAAATAATCATAAAAACACATAAGAAACCCGCCTAACACCCCCTACTCCAGGAAAGTTGATGGGGAACATCTTTTTGCACTTTGCTGCATTTCTTTAGTTCTCCATCAATTTGCTGAATGTGCAAAAAACAGAAAACACAAAAGAAAAAGTTTTCAGAAAGATCGGGAAAGTATTTTCAATTTGTATTTCAGTTTCTATGTCCTTAGAATACTTTTTAATAAAACTGCATTTTTCTACTAAGTAATTAGTAGTTTCTTTCGGAGAATTTACGAATCGGTAATGTACCTATCGGCATGCTCATCTTACAATAAATTACAAAAATAAATTAAAAATGCAACATAACCACACAGTATATGCGTTTAAAAAAGAACACGAAAGAACGGATTTGATCGACATTAATTAGTATTAAACTGAATAGAAAAATTACCTAAAATAAATTAGAGAAAAAAATTTATATCCTTGCAAGATACGCATATATATAATTTAACTATATTTCTTACGGATAACTTCAGTGTTTCCATTTCCCCAAAAAAACTAGCAAGGCCATATTAGTTAATTATTTTTTAGACTAATAATGATTTTCTCAAATTATATTTTGTTTAAGTTGTATTTGTTTTAAAAAAAACATTATACTATTAAACAGAAACTTTTTACATACAAAATTTTTATGCCTATATAGTTAAATAATAAACTAAACTAAATGCCAACTAATGCTAAGCTAAAAATGCGAAATGTTTTACGTCTGGTAGCACTACCAAAAGCAATATTATAAACCAGTTTTAAAAAAAACTATCCCCAATTATGTAACATTGCAAGAGAGGCACACAATATTTCTAATAAAAATTAACATAACAGAACGCATTTCATTGACACTAATTAACATTTACCTGAATAGAAAAAACACTTAAAAATTTAATATCCTTGTAAGATATGCTTATAAATTGATTACAGTCCATGGAGAAATTTCCCATTTTCCTCTAACAAAGAATATCATAAACCCGTAAATAAAACTCACCGCCCAAAACATCGAACATTACATCACACAGACGACTATTAACTGGGAACATGTGTGTGCACTTTCTTCATCCATATCCATCAGTGGCGAGGAGCAAACACAAAAGCAAAGTGTCGCAGGAGGGGGGAAGAGAAGTTTATGTGCTCCCCCACTGGGGGCGCCCCCACGTGGTGCGGAGAGTGCGACGCGGAAAAAAAACTATTTCAGGAAATTTTTGGAAAAGGTGCTGCTCACTCATGACGGCAATATTTTTTTTACGAAAGGGCTGCTTTATTCGCGGTCAAGCCTTTGCACACTCGGCAAATTCCACGGAACTCACTACCAATTAGAATTACGTAAGAGCCTTTTTTTGGCACTATTTATGCAGCTCTCACTACCAATTTCAGTAGGTATGTTTGAATTATCATCGCACTAAAGGTACATGAGGGCGTTGTAATTTAGAACCACAGTCAAGTGACAACCCGATACCTGAGTAAGCACCCAACGCAGCAGTTAAGGGCGACATCGTACGCAGCGTTAAGACTTTGGAGCGTATTTAACGTGCACCCTCTCTACACGGGGTTATTATTCGTCGGACATTTTTGGCTGCACGGGCAGTTATTTTGGCGATGCCCGGACTCGAATCTGGGATCTTCCTCATGCTAGGCGAATGCCTAGCTGACTGGGCTCCCCAGATCCACTACCAATTTCGACGTTCATATTAAAAATGAATCTGAGCACCATGGATGCAAATGGAACTCGTAAATATAGGAGAAAGTTGGCGTCGGTCGTAACAAACTTGTAAGCATGGGAATTTGAAAAAATCTGCTATTGTATATTTTCTTATTTAATTCCTGCTTTGGTTTCCAATTTGTACCCGGGCTCCGGGCAGTATGTGTTTGTTCCCTTTATCTTTGCCCGTTTTTTTTTTTAAAGATCCTTTAAATGTGGTTGTGGATTTAATAGCACAACCACTTTCAAAGGATGTTCAGTTTTTAGAAAAAAATGCAGTTTAACTGGTACAGCTTTTTAAGAAGTAGTGTTGGCCGGTGAAACTGAAGCCAAATACCGGCTTGTCCGTTTAAGCGCTTCTTGTTCCCAGGGCCGGACTGGCTCCCTGACAAAGGCGCAGTTTTACCTGCCACTCCGACTCCCCCCCCCCTGCTTTACTTTTATTTAATTTGTTAAAATTCAAATTACAAAAATATACTAAATGCAAAACTAATTGCACAAAAATTAAATGTTATTTATTTTTAATTAATTTTACGACCTCGTACAGGCGTGTGTGAATCGCTGATGTGAAATAATTTTATAAAGTTGTGTGCATTTATGTCTTTAGGTAAATAATGTAACTAATTTTCATAAAGCATGGTTTGAATAAACATTAATTGAAAATTAATGAAGCAGAACTAAACAGATCTTCCTATATTTGTGTTAAGCAATCATCAGATAAAAACGGTAAAAAGGGTGCCTTGCATGCGGAAGGTCAAAGGATCGGTTCCGGGCATCGCCAAAATTACTGCCGACCTATATACGCCCCCTTCCTTCCCGTGTAGAGGAAGTGCACGTTAAATATGTTCCCAAAGTCCCAACGCTGCGTTCGATGTCGCTCTTAACGGTTGCGTTGGGTGCCTACTTAGGTGTCGGCTTGTCACTTGAATGTGGTTCTGAATAATGACGCCCGTCGCCAATAGCCCTAGTACGACGATAATTCGAACTAAATAACCCACATGATAGTCCTTAAAATGCCATCTTTACAAAGATAGTCAGCAACTTTAGTAGAAACTTAAAAAAAGTCGACAACTTCAGCAAAATTTTAACGTATTATATTTAGTTTTTAGTATAATTGAGGCAATTGCAAGAAAATTTTATAAATAAGAGCTCACCTGTACAATATTTTTTTTATGAAATTTAATGGTATAAATATATGAAATTGAATAACATGTACTTCACAGAAGAGCCTACGATTTGTGTCTAGTTAATTCTAAAAATAAAGGATATAAATAAGACGTCCATATCTTTATTAGTTCATGTTAAACATCCAAAGTAGTCAAGCGTAAGCCATTAAGGACAAGGCTGTTAAAGACTTAAAGAGGGCTAAGAAAGGCCGCCAAAGCACACAGAACCTCACATCACGAGGTCTCATTACTATTAGAAAGCTGGGGTGCAACTCGAAAAAAATTCTGGCGGGGGGGGGGGGGGGGGGGGGTCCATTATTCAATTTATTTTTCTAATTAAAATTATTTTTAATTATAAATTTTTGAATTGATTTTTTTGTTGGAAAATTTTAATGGGCTTGTTTGCTTGTTTCACGTAGTACGGAAGGACAACAAAACAACCAATAAAATCGCAGTACGGAGAGCCGAGAGCTTTTAATTTTACATAACTAATTATTGTATTAATAGATATTTAAAGGTTCATTTTTTAAATTAAAAATAAGTGTAATGGGCTTGTTGCAACACTTTGTCAAAGAAACCAAAATAACCAATGAAATCGCAGCATGGAGAGTGAGACATCATAAGAAATATTCCCATAGTAACAAATAACTTATTTGTAGATTTTTTTTAAAAATTTATCTGTACTTGAATAATTCAAATATCCTGATTTGAAATCCTGATTGACAAGTTCCAAATATTAAATTTAATTAAAAAATATATTGGTGTTAAGATACATTTTAACATTCATTTAATTTGTAAAAATTTAATAAAAATATTCGAACTACAAAAATATTTGCATGAAAAAACAAATTTTTAAGAAATTGGTGAAAACAATAACATTTGAAACAAGTGTAGTTAAAATATTTCATAATTAAATAATCAATGAAGTTCTAATCTCATCAACCGAAGTGACGCCTTTCGCACGGAGGCTGGAATCAATGTTCTTTCTCATATATAAATCTATCTCATAGATCTCTTTCAATATTTTAATTTATTCACCCCGTGCTAGTCGTTAAAGTGCCACCTTTACAAATATTCTAAGTTCAACAATTTCACAAAATTTTAAAGTATATTATACATTTTTACTATTATTAAGGTGCCAGAAAATTTTATAATTTAGAACTTACTTATTGATTAAATGTAGAAACCAATATATTTTTCCTTTGAATATCTTCTTCTCAATAGAAACCTATCTTTTCACATAAAGCCACATATGACATCCTACTTGCTCATGTAATATCGAGAGAAAAAGGCGCGAAACTCATGCGCACACTGATCTAACTGCCATAATAAGCAAAATAAAACTGTAAAAGCCATAACAAAAAAGATGAAAACAATATTCATCCTTGATAGCAGGTGTCAGTAGCTTCAGTGATTCATAAGGCGCCACCCCTCCACACTTTATTCCCAAAGAAAAATATGCATGTAAAATTGCGCAATATCGCGATCTTGATAGATTTGTGACCATTGAGACTAGACGCTATAAACGACCGGCGCTGATCGTTATTGAATACGAGCGGGAAAGAAACAAATAATAAAAAAGGCTTTTTTGTATCGCCGTTTCCAATTTGCCTATTTCTAGAGGAATCGAAGACAAAACATAAGAGCCTGTATAAAACTTTAATCAATATTAACTTTTTTACATAAAAGTATTTAAATCTGGTACATTATGAAGGAATTTTTAAAACCAAATTTTCTCATATATTTAGGTAACATTAATACAAACTTCTCAAAAAATCCCGTGTATCTTATTTTAATTATATTTCTTACAAACTGTAGATTAAAGCCTGTATCAAAATATAAACGGATCGATTATTACCGGTGATGGGGCCAACACCTAACCTAGCACCCTACACTGTAGATAACGACATTTTTAGCGTGCACCGGTCTTATATAAAGTGAGCTATTTTACTCAGAAAATTGAGAAATGCATAATGCATGCACTATAAAAGCGGTATGTGATATTAAAAGCATTTCAATACTCCTTGGCGCATTATTTTTAGATCACTCATTTAAAACCAACTGGCTGAAACACCTAAAATATATTTTGACACCCGGTATCGAAACGGTATACAAATTACTAAGATGAGTGACCAGGTTGTTTCATTGAAGCGCCTGTGACATCACATGAGGCGCTGTTGGACTTGGTTGTTTGCAATTATTATTTATTTCTTGGTGCATGAAGCCATATGGCGCTTTTATGAAAAGGAAGGCACCCTATTTAGATCCGTTTTTGATAGTTTTTGTCAAAATGTCAGATTTTAAATTGATTCTGTCGGGTGTGTTAAGGTAAGGAGTCAAGCCATGGCGGCAACCTTGGGAGGTTCCGTTTCCTCCAAACATCTCTAAACGGAACGCGTAGGACCAAACATTTCACACCTTTTTTTTTTTTAGAGAGGCGCACCGGCCCGAGGGCCGATGGGCCGGCGGGCCAGTCCGGGCCTGCTTGTTCCCCATCTGTAATCCACCCCTCTTCCCTAAACCTGACTCGTTTTGAAGAACTTTTTTCCCGCCCAGGAGAACAATAACGGTTGACACACTACCCCTTTTCGGCCACTAGAATCCCTCCAAGGGCTCCATGACGTATTTCTACAGTAAGGAGAAACGATCCCAAATTCAATAAGTCGAAAACCGGCTAACGAAATACCGAAGGAGAAGTTTTCTCGCAGTCCCCCAGGGGGCGTCCGTGTAGTAGAAAGAGAAGTGCCGCCGGAAAAACTACTTCCAGGACATTTTTCACCGTAACTTGTTGCTGTGTTTTTTGTTATGCGATAGCATTTTGCTTTTACTGTGACATAATTTTTTATGTGGACATAAAATGTATCTGAGGCATGGAGTTTTCATGGGAATAGAAGCTTAATCTACAGAAGGTTTTTCGTTTTTATTTTACGTCGACACAATGAATAATTAAAGGGATATGTTTAGACGTTGTTTCGAAGGAATCGAGATCTTATTGTAATTAACTTATTTAAATATAAGAAATTGAAAGTAATTTCTACAAATGAAAAATAAAAACAGGGTTCTGGAGACGCAACTTATTTTTAATTCGTCATTTTATAAGAAATGTTTTTGCACTCAATATTTGTGTTTCCAGATTTTTTGTAACATATATACTTAACTAATAAATGTTATGTTTAATACCACTTCAATAAGTCAATCGAACAAATGATAATACATTTTTTTAAAAATCTCATTTTGATATTAATAGTATTCAGTTTCAGAACTTACCGTACTGCTGAATTGTGTCAGTTATTTCAGCTTATAAACCTTCACATCACTCAGATTTTCTCAACCTGAAGCATTGAGAGAACTAAATTAGTTCGACAGGAAATGGTAATTTAGACTAATTTTGTGTACAGACAATTTACAAATTAGTTTTATAATTTGCAATGTTAAATAACTTAAAACAATTTGCACCAATCGATCGCAGACCAAAATACAAAAGAAGTTTGTGTTACTTTTCCAGAATAATCCTTTATAAATAATTACATTTTTGTAAACATATGTTCTATAACTATCATAAAGAAAAAAATAATTCCAACTGCTGATGCTTACTTGTAATTAAATCAATTTGCACTTTAGATTAAAAAAACTATTTAATGGTTTGAAGAATAAATCTAATAAGATTTTCAAAGCCACCTCCCTACTTTATCCTGTCCCCCTCCCCCTCCCCAAAAAAAAGACCACAGGATCGTGATCATATCCACAGGAATGACTTAAGAGGACTCTCTTTGGAATTCCACATCTTGAAAATCGTAATGTTATTCCTATAGAAAACATTTGCAAGTCAATTACCACCACAATTTTATTAAAAGGTTACTAGTTTCTTGTATCATTGTAAAGAACGAAAGGAACTGAAAGGATATAACTAATTTGTTTTGTGAAAATCACATATTTAGTATTTTTAATATTTTTTTTAAAATTAGAACTTAATGCTTACTCCATTTTTTACTAACTTCAAAAAAATATTAAAAATACTAAATATGTGATTTTCACAAAACAAATTAGTTATATCCTTTCAGTTCCTTTCGTTCTTTACAATGATACAAGAAACTAGTAACCTTTTAATAAAATTGTGGTGGTAATTGACTTGCAAATGTTTTCTATAGGAATAACATTACGATTTTCAAGATGTGGAATTCCAAAGAGAGTCCTCTTAAAGTTTATTGTTCTTATAGTCTCGCAAATTGGACGCAATTTCACATGTTGACGCAGCAATTGAGACAGGTGGCGAGTACCACCATAAACACCTCCTCGAGAGCTTGCCGTCGGACATCTTGGAGAGGGACGATCAATTGAGCTCCAAAGTTAGAAATATATCGCACTGTACGCGGAAAAGAGACCTATCGCCAAAATACAAGTTTTTCAGAAAAATCGTCTGAAGTTTATTTTGTCCATTGCATTGCATTGCATAACATAATAAACAACGATTCTACTAATGCATTCCAGCTGTTCCACCAATTGATTTATTTTTTGAATTAATCACTAGATATATAAATTTTAATTATAATAGTATTTGCAACTCGAAAAGTCATATTTGAGCGATAGATCCCTTTTCTGCGTGCGATATGGCCTGGATGCGGCTGTCTGGACATCTGGGACAAAGAGTCAAAAAGCCAGAGTGTCCTTCAGCCAACCGAAGGAAAGTTTTATATCAGAATCTAAACAGTGAAATACTACTAACAAAAAACAAATGTTGTCTGTTTAGCATGGATTACTTTAAATACGAAAAAAAGAGCCCCACACTTCTAAAAACACATTAAATATATAAACTTATACTGTTTTTTAGCTAATTGGAAAAAATTTCGGAATTGTGACCAGGGACTTACCCTTTCTGCCCCACTGAGTCATCCGTCGGGAAAATGTCATAGAAAAATTATTTAGGAGAAACTTTTCCTGGCTTTAGACACACTTATGAATTTGACATTTTTTCTACGCTATTTTTTTTATAGTTTTTGAAAAAGCAATAACTATGAAAGTGCCAAGACGTTAACCAACTAGAACTAATGAAATCTTCGGAGCAATCTGCTGATTGTTTTTCAATGGCTCATTAGCACAAGATGTTGAATTAGATTTTTTTTTGTTAAGTACTGGGCGAGCGAATACTAAAAACAGCCATTTGCGAGCTGTGATTAGGTTATTTAAATAATGCACTACGTAGTTCTTCGCTTTTTATTCATTGGCAAAGTACCTCTTCGAAAAAGCGGAAAGCTTCATCCATTCCATAAGAGCAGGTTAGAGCCATTAAGTATGGGCTTTTAACATTATTTTACTCATTAATATATAAATAATTGTCCTTTGTCATAAATTCATAGTAAAATTATGTACAAAAGCATATTCAATAGTATAAATAAGATATTTACTCAACAAGTATAAGATTTAATTTTAATTTTGAATGAAGCGTTCTTTAGAACTACATCAATCGATATAATTGGATTTTATAAGCAAGATTATTGAAAAAGTCAACCTTACTTTAGCTTTAAATTTGGAAAAAAAGAGTAGTATCTAACCTGAGGCCCAGGTATTTAAAAAGAGTAGTTTTGGTTTGGTTTGAATTATCGTCGCACTAGAGCTACACGAGGGCTATTGGCGACGGGCGTCGTATTTTAGAACCACAGTCAGGTGACGAGCCAACACCTGAATAGGCACCCAACGCAACCGTTAAGGGCGTTAAAAAGAGTAGTATCTAACCCGAGGCCCAGTGGCTTAGTCGAAGTGTTTCTCATTGCCACGCCTCAAGTCCGGCGATCGAGTCCCACAGATTTGGGAAGGTTGACCTTCCCAATGGGGACCAAGCATGCTTGAGCACTAAACACTGGTTGGTTCCGCGTGATGCTGACCACCTTGTCGGGGCATATGTACCACAGAACCCAAAATCACGAAAGCTGAAATGGGTGCGGCAGGCCTTGGCCCACTAATGAGCTGTTGCGCCGAGTTTTAGTTTTTTTTTTATCTAACCTGACTGAGAGATAAATTATTCGACATAATTATGGCAAAAGCTGGACTTATTAAACCTTAGATTCTGATGAATTTCACGGTACGTTTTGAGTTTCGCGAAATAACAATAATTTCCTTCTGAATTTTTCGCCTCCGTGATTGTGCTCGTGACAAAATGAAGATCTTCATTTCCTATTTTTTTTAATTTTAAGAAAACTGTTAATTTGATAACGGGTAATTATTTACTATGTAAAAAGGTTTAAGTAACTTTCACTAAAATTTACATAATGTAACCAAGTGGATATTTAACAAGTCAAGAATAGAAAGACGCTTAAAGCTAATAAATACGAAACACTAAATTTACTTCCTTTCACGTAATTTTTTCAATCCAATTCACAAGTGTATTGGCACTGTAAACTAGAAAATTACAATAGCCCAAATATAGTCTATGAATGTGATGTTTGGGTGCATTCTCCACATTCTCGGGTTGAGAAATACTGTATTACAAAGTAAACCAACTATGTTCACTGCGTGAAATTGCTTTTCACCATTGAAAATTATGGGATAAACCCCAAACCCTGAACTGGATGAAAAGAGGACAAAATTTAAAAAATGATCCCAAGAAAGTGAATCGTTGAAATAGAATCCTAAAAGAAAATCTTGTTGTAGCGGGAAAAAACTAAATGGAATTCTTTTGAAAGCGGTTTCCAATTCCAATGGATACCTCAAATATTAAGAAAACATCAACACAAATTTTCTAGCGAAACTCATAAAAGTTTACAAATCAGTAAAAATTTACCATACTGCAGTATTCCTCTACGATAAAATAGGGCAATGAAGATACCTCCGATGGGTTCGAAAATAGCAATTTTTATGTGTTTTATACACGTCTTGGAGGGTTTTTATTACGAAAAACCGATGGTTTTCTAACGCTGTTCTTGTCTGCATGAAACCACTTTACAGATGGAACTAAAAGAGCCTTTACTGATTTAAAATTTGGTTTCACGAATTCCTAGAGCTTGTCGGACGTCATAATAAGGTTTTTGAGAATATCGCGCTTGTGCAGCTGTTGTGGTAGATGCAGTAAATTTTCGGATTTAAAATTATTATCTTATATGGTATGTTTCCTTTAAATGTATCGATTTATTAAGCAGAAATCAAAAATATTGTATTGTGACACCCCTTAGTTTTTCAAATAAAGTTTTTGATATTGATAATTTATCACAATTTATTGCATTTCCATCCTCATAACGTGAAAAACGGTTGTTTTATTTTATTCTCGAAATTGTATTTTGAAGCTTTACTCTTTTAAGATAGAGAAAGATCTATTTTTCAAAGGATTTAATCAATGTCACGTGAAAGCCGGAGAAAAATTCATTCAGTCTGAAACAAAATACAGAAAACTTATAGCTCTCTCCCTTTTTCCCAAATATATATCGGAGGGTCTACACACAGACAAGATGGCGAGGATTTGATCAGCCGAGTCCAACCCAGAAAAAGAATTCGGTTAAACACTTCTCGAAATTCAAACAAATCGAAATGCTCAATCGAAGAAAAAAGCCCATAAATCTCATTTGAGAGATTGGTGGAAAATAAGGTTGCATGAGAACTATAAACAGCTTTTTTTTTTGTAAACGGCGACGCACAAACAAATTGAAGTGAAAAACCGAAGAAAAATATCGATAGATATTTTTCTAATGAAAGAAAAATACGCAAAGAGTTTGGTTTGAATAACTATCTTCTAACTAACTTTAATAACTAATATTAAGTTTAATTATAGTTACATAGTTTAGTTTGAATTATCGTCACACTAGAGCTACACAAGGGCTATTGACGACGGGCGTCATATTTTAGAACCACAGTCGAGCCGACAACTGTGTAGGCACCCAATGCAACAATTAAGGGCGGCATCGTGCACAGGGTTAGGAACTTAGGAGGATATTTAACTCCCTCCACACGGGGTATTATTCGTCGGACATTTTTGGCTGCACGGACCGTTTATAGGTCAGCAGTTATTTTGGCGATGCCCGGACCCGAACCTGGGACCTTTCGCATGCTGGGCGAATGCCTAACAGACTGGGCTCCTTAGCCTTGCAGTGTTTTTTTTTTTTTGTAAACGGCGAAGTTATACTAATTCTTAAGTTTAATAATTATAATAAACTTAGTACTACAAAAAATCTCTTAAATATTCGGCACATTTGACTCATGTTTCCAACACTTTCTGCTGTATTTAAATGCAGCTGCCGCAGTAAACACACTTCACAACAATGTTGCTGAATTTTCTCAGCTCATCTGCTTGAATATTACATGAAATTTGTCTTATGTTAGTATACAGAACCCGTGCTGGTATATGTAACTGGTATTTTTTTTACCGTGGTGTAATTATTAACTTTGTTTCGTAAAGTAATACTAACCATAATGCATTTAAACCATGCAAACAAAACTATGTATTTATTATAATTTTGAAACAGAACTTCTAATTTTGTAACAGAAACTACACAAATAAAAAATACTACGCAAAAGTGAAAACGTTTCTTAAAAAAAGTGTTGGTAAACCTTTAGAATTATCCTTTTCAAACTTACGTTTCTGAATCATAGTCAAACTGGAAAGTATTCACAATAATTGCAAACGAACACACAATCACATTTTATCAAATCCAGCATACATGGAATTAAATGAACTATGAAACTTATTCAGAGATATCGCAGTTATTGCTTTTCCAAGTCATTTGATGAAAGAGGAAAAATCGTTTGATATTCAAATTTTCGCAGTTTATGACGTAACTTTGAATATTGGAATTGAAAGTCTAGACGGAAAAAAAATAAACTTCAAAGGAATACTAAAAATATGCATGAGGCTTTACATGATTTGGTTTCAAAATGCGGATGGATATAGAAAATTTAGCTTCATTTTTCATGGATGTCATATTTTTTTAACTAGTTAAATAAGAGTTAAATGTGTGGGCGTAGTAGATGCAAGGCATTCACAAACAAGGCTTGAAATAGGTTAAAAACGGTGTTGCAAGTAAGAAGTTGCAAATGATCAAAATAAAATAAGTAGTTTAAAAAAAATAGCAACTCAGTGGCTGAGAGGTTAAACGTGTCCGCCTCGTAAGCCCAAGATCGCGGGTTCGAGCCCCGGCCGAGTCGTCGGATTTTCTGGATGGGAAAATTCTGGGCACGCATGTCATATGATTATGTGGCATGTAAAAGATCCCTGGAGGGCCCATTTTGGCCTGGGTTCTCTCGGTAAAATTAAATCTGGGCATACTTTAACATCCACAGAGAGCTCAGATTCATGTAATCTGTGTGTCAAAATTGCTAGCGAAAGCCGCCTAGGTGGTGCCACAAAAAATGGCTATCAGTTCTAAAGGGGAATATGCCGAGTCTGATAAGGCTTGACCGCCAATGTTGCAGCCCCATTAGAGAAAAAAAAAGTTTTAGAAATTGACCTTGTAATTCTCCAAACTTACTTAACACGTTCGCGCTGGTGTGATCCACCGGTGGGTCACACTTTACTGTTCTGTGGGGCGGCGTGACCCACTTGTGAGACAACGTGCATCACAGGTGAGTCACTTGTTTTCAGAAAAGAGAAGTCGTTAATCAAATATTAATTTTAAATAATGTTTTGCATGCCATTCTTAATGTGGCAACAGCAATTAGATGACTAAATTTAAATTTCAATGATAATGAAATAGGTAGTGTTTAGACAAGCAGGTGTTCGTCTGTCCGGACGTACGTACAGTTCGATGGTAAAAAGTATATAAAGGTCTCTGATGTCATTCATTTGTAACACACAAAAAAAGATCTTTTGGACGGAAGAGATAGTTGGTTGATTGGTAGATGTATATTCAGGTTTGTTTGCTTGCGTCAGAGACCCGCTTATAAACCTTCGTCAAGTACGACAGACAGAACACACATAAGTGATAGATCCTGACATCTACCGCCACCTCCGCAATTTAGACATGTCCCTGAAATAGAGGGAAATAGTCTCCAGGGACCTGTACCCGTGGGTAACTGCGCCATGACCACCCACAGGACATTCGGTCCCACAGATTTAACAAGCACGTACTCCGCATAGATTCGGTGGGTCTTCAGTGGTATCAGAACTCGATCGCGGGACCTTCCGAATCCGAGAACGAGATCTTGACCTCAAGGCTACCCACAGCCCCATGGAAGAGATTTTGGTCAGGGCGGATTGGCAGACATCTTCAGCGTGAAAATACCTACTTTTCCCTTTTTTGTAATTCGTTCAAATTACAAAAAAGGAAAGTAGGTTTTAAAAAAAATTAACATTACTTAAGACAACATTAATCGAGAACAATTGTGCCCACCATTTCCACTGCCATCCACCCCATTAATTACCCTGTGCCGCATCAGAATAGTCATTTCACCCACGTTAAGACTCGTTTCCCCTAATACTAATGCCAAACGAGTGTTCGAGTAATAGTTAACGAGACATGGAACGCTAGAAATTACGTAGAATGAATTTTCAAGCGAACCGATTCAAGAAAATATTCTCTTGAAAGGCGCTGTAAATTCATTATCCTTCCCTCGGTTGTAATTGCCGTCATTTAACATTCATTAGCGTCGAGGGTGGTGTAACGACGAAGCTATACTGTTGCCAACACTTGTTTTGGTATAATCACAGAAAATTCCTTTATAGAAACTAATTGCAAATCCTACTTTAAGATAGGGTAGACGGTGAATGAACGTTTAAGGCGCTGCGTTCGCCAGTGAATAAACACCAGGTCATAATGACCAGGACAACCAACCATATGTCAGATAGCTTCCTACTAGATGGGAGAAAGTCAGTGTTGCCAATCCATCTACACTCTTAAAACAAAAGAGTAAAATCCACTCCAGTTGGAGAAGTGCATTTTCGACACCGTAAAGGCACGCATATTAGCTGAGACTGAGTTAAAATCACTCGTTTGGAGTGATCCTGTCGAAGGTTTACAAAGTGTCCACTCCAAAAGAAGAAGTGCACTTTCCAGTCTGGAGGAGTGAATTTCACTCAGACTGAGTTAAATTAGGAGTGTTTGTTTAAAGAGTGAGTGGAATGATTTTCAATCCTTAATTTTTAATTAAATAAACCAAGTGTTCACTCACTGGTCAGTCTATACCCTAAGTGTGCTAAGTTGTGGTTGGTTAATTTAATTTCGTTCAATGCCCCATTTTGGGAATTGAAATTTTTTGCACACTCTCCGTTTCTCTGCACTAGAAACCAGTAAAATCACGAAATAAAAACAAAAATCTGTCACTCGAATTTGTCATTCAGCAGTTTAAGATCTAATATTCTTTCAACCAATTACTGCCCATTAAAAGCAGGGCCAACTCATTCCCAGTGAGATTCCAACCAAACAGTACACCACTATTTTGCACTTACTCTAAAAAGAACTCCGACGTCCTGAATAGCAATCTTTCTTATTGCAATTGTTATGCAGTTGTGTTGTAGTCCGAAATAAATGTATTAAACCTTCTGAACATCATATCATTATTACTTATCTACAACACCCCAGTCACCACGCCAAAGTACGATTGGATCGGGAAAGTGGGGGTAATAAGGCATCAAAATAGAAAAATATCAACAAAAATTGCAACAAGATGACAACAGATTTAAAAAGGAGTTCAACTATTTTAAATATGCAATAAAAAACGATATATAACCGATAGTGATAAATATATTTAAGCAAATAAAACTTCGTCAAAATGCTTTTGTTGAAGAAAACTTAAAACCTTTTGTGTACAACGTTAACCCTCTAATGCATACTGTTGCTGTTTGGTAACAAGTAACAAAATCCACTTTATTCTATTAAATTAGAGCTCCTCCTAGACAAATCTGTGTTTTTTCATCTATTACATTTCATTTCGAAGTTTTAGTTACTAATAATCCTCATAGATGACAGCTGTAAAAGTGCATTCAAAATTAAAGAGTGAGGTTATTAACTTTTGTGAAATTACGTTTTTGGCAGTATTCAAAGAATAATAATCTTAGTACTAAATACTAATAAATTGTTTTGAAAAATTAATCATAGTTAAAAAGGGTTATTTCGAAATATTTTTAGTAGTTTTCTAGTCATTATTATCAAAATTGGAATTTTGCAGTTGGTTTTTGTCAAATGGATAAAATTTTAAAAATTGAAATTATTTAAATTCTAATGCAGTTAATTTTTTTTAGTATTTTTCCCATAATGTGTGAGTATTAAAGATACAAATATATTTTTTTGGGCTGAAAATAAAAATTCATGCATTAGAGGGTTAAACACAAAAATGTAAGACAATTCATAAGAATTCATAAGGGAAAAAAATAGTCAATTGCAATAGTGGGATTCAGTTTAATACCCAAGCAACAAAATACAATAGTAACTAGAAATGTTATTAGTAATTACAGGAATGCAATCAGAGTTAGTGAAGCGAAGTAATTACTTCTTCGAAGATGTAACTTGTAGTTTTTGGCATTTTAAAGTGGCAATAATTAATTGTGCACTGTCACCGAACGAAGCGGAAAACAATATGCTGGATTAGGGCGGATAATGGATGTTTCAGGAGATGGTTGGAAAGGTATTGCTACTTTCGAACGACGAGATTTTAAATAACAATTGAAATAATTATATTGAAACTGTTTAAAACTTTTCTAAACATGAATATATTCGTGAATTAACATAGGATTTTCAAATTCAACTAAATGAAATATCCCAAGAGAGGTTAATCAAAATTCTCTAAAATAAGATTTGATTTAAATTCATGATACTGTGTGTCTAGCAGAAAACAGCAAATTTTAGTGGGAATAGCTTTTCCTTTTGATTTAAAAGTTCTTTTTTACTCACATATACAAAAAAGTTAAGCCACCGGTTACAAAAGAGATTTTCTTGATAATGGGATAGTTTGGTTGACATATACTTTCAGGTTTGTGTGCTTGGTAAGAGATCCACTTAAAAACCTTCGTCAAGTAAGACAGACACAGCACAACACACATTCATGCGCGACAGATGCTGCCATCTATCGCGGGCCGCCTTCACAATTTAGAGACGCGTCCCTGAAGGGGAGGAAAATAGTCTCCAGGGACCTGTACCCGTGGGAAACATGCGCATTGACCGCCCACAGGACTTTCGGACCCAACAGATTTAACGAGCATGTACTTTGATAAAGGGAGAAGTTCCAATTCTTAATGAATATGGGAATGAATTCCTAAATCGAAAGTATAGTTGTTTTTACACCACTCGCATTTAAAAGCATTCGCAATTAAAAGTTATCTTCTTTTCTGTTCTTTCCCAAAAATGTTTACACGTTCACATTATCAATATAATAAAATGGTTGGGATAAATATGTAGTTTGTTTTCTATAACTTGTAGAAACATTTTTAGCGGCTGAAACATACTTTAACTAAAGACTTAACTATGCTTGCTACTTAACTAACTATTCGCCAACCGGCAAAGGGTTGACATAAGATGACTATCTTTTATATTTTTTTGTTTTTCTATCTGTACTGAAAGAATCCCCTTGAGTGTTATAAGAAACAGGAAAATAAACTATTTTTTCTCCCAGAAATTCTTCTTATAAATTATGTTTCGTTCCACTGTAATAAACAAGAGTTTTGTATATCAAAAGTACCTCTTGAATAAATAATAAGGTATTCAAAATTCTTCCGAAAAACGTCCTATTTAATTACTTTAAAAATTAGTTTTACATGCTTTTAAAAATTCACATAGGAAAAAAAAATGCACCAACACAAAATAATATTATAGAGAAGAAACTACCACTAAACACTTTCTACTTGAATCTTCTTTTTTTCAAGCCTCACTTTTTTAAAAAGTGGTTTCTATAAAATATACCTTAGCTTTGGGAAAACCCATTCATTCTCAAAAATTCATTGAAAATTCATGATATGATAAGCCCCCATGGGGATTTGTATCGGAAAATTGGCAATTCAGTAGCAAACACATGTCGGATGTTTATGAAGTATTTTTTTCTTTTCTAAAGCACTAGCGCCGAACTTTAAACATTTTATGGTCTACTTTGATATCCAGGTTATACCCTTAAATTAGAAATACTGCCCTTTAAAAGTCTTTTTTGAGGTATTTTCAGTAATGTGTTCATCAGCTGTAGGTCCCGGTCAAGTTAGCTCTCTTGTAACTGAAGTTAGAGCTTGACACTTTCAAATATATCACAGAAATAGTCTAAGCATTCCTTTGAGTAAATTATTTATTTACTTTTTAAAACATCGCAATTGGAATGGAATGCAAATGCGCCCTCTAGAAGGGAAGGGCGTAGGCTATGTAGCCCATTACCCCGCTCGCCAGAAGGGACAGTCACAGGAGACACACAAAGAAAGGACGACGCAAACACATAGACAAATAACAACATTTATTGACAAGTACAAATATCCATGCCTGACCGGGATTCGAACCCGACCTCAGCAGCTCCAAAGGCCAGTACACTAACCATTCAGCCACCGAGGCGGCAACATCGCAATTACTCATCATTGAAATTATTATCACTATTTTTTGTTTACAGTTTTAAACTACTATTTATGCCTTGTTGTAGTAACTTTGAAGGTTTAGTTTTTTTTAATTATTGTCACACATGGTCGCACTAAACCTACACAAGGGCTATTGGAGACGGACGTAATAATTTAGAACCACAGTCAAGTGACGAATTTCATTAAAGTGTATATTATTTAAAGTACACTTTAATACACTTAAAAATCCAAAAATATGTTACACTATTTATTACCATCAGTTAGTAATCTAGTTTATTAAAAAACAAAAAATAATTTAAGAAAATAAAATATAAAAAAATCAGTGGCTTCTTTACTTAACCAACAAAAACAGATTTTTTAGTTAATTATTTATAAAAAATTCATGAAGGTTTTTATGGAAATAAAAAATTTGTTTCAACGATGTATTGTTAAATATTTTTGCACTGAAATACAGACATATGATGATAACTTGGAATTCCATCCACGCTATGCGTTCGATATTATTCTCTAAAAAACGTCTCGGGCTTCTCTTTCACGAGATAAATTGCAGACGAGTCGAACCAACATAGAATCCACCTAGACGAATGGAGGCAACAAAATTGGCGAGTTCTATATAGAGAGACTTCAACAATTTGTGAAAAAGATGTGTTTGCCGCGGATAAAAAAAAATATAGAGACATGAAATAACGTATAAAGCAATATAACGTATTAGTAACAGATTGTTTTAAAGCCTAGTACTATCTAGACTTCGATAAACTAAAAGCTGTAGCAAAAAGAGCAATCGTGCTTCAGAAATGAGGTAGGAAAACATTTTTAGAATCGAGTTATCAATGAGTGGAATGCTTTACCGGATTATGTTGTGTATTCGAGAGTAGAAGAATTTAGGAAGAATCTAGATAGTTATTGGACACTAGAAAAGGAATAGATATGTTTTAGACCAACCTTGCTGGGCCTGTTGTTGATCGACAATTTTTGTACTTGTATGTTTGTACTTTCAACTTTTAAAGTTATATGGTCTTTCGGTTTAGAAAAAGGTAAAAAGAAGGGATAAAAGTTTGTTTTCAAATATAGTTTTCTACCCCCTCCCCCTCAATCTATACTGCGACCCGTTTCTGAAATATAAAATTTTATGTTATGTGATATGAAACTATATGAAATAGTCTAAAAGTTATCTAAAGAAAACCAAACATTAATAATAAAGTATTTTTAAAATTCCCATCCAGCTTTAAAAAGGAGTGACATCGCTTTAGGACGTGTTGCACTTTTAACGTTTCGTATCTATCTTGAAGCCTTGCATTTTTGAACTAAAAAGATACTCTTTCAGACACTTTTATTGCATTTTGTGGGTTTCAAACTTCAGGAAAATCGTAGTTGCATTTTTACACCAAGAAAAATAATTCCTCCAAAAGATATCTCACAGCTATATGCAAATTTTTCCAAGGTGTTTTGGGAATTTTCGTCGACACGTGTCGCCCTTTTGCGGAATTAAAATTTAATTTAAGATATAATATGAATACAAGTTACGGTTATGACAACAGTTAACTTTCACAGTTATACCGTTCGAACAGAGCTATTGAATTTCGTTAAGTCAAATTAAAGTAGCTTCTAAATGAAGAGTACACGGGAAAAACCGATTGATTTTGCAGAGAAGTTTCCTTAGCAGGCCACTTTGGCGATGATAGCGAGTGATCGCCTAAACTTGTGTAAGGAAACCAGTTCCTACCACAGATATCATAGTTAAAGTAATAGAGTGGCAGATCACATGACCTCCAATGCTAACGACGGGACGCGCAAGGAGCAGCCAGAAGAGCCCCAATGAAGTCAGTGTTGTAGGTCACGTGATATGCCACGCTAATACTTTAACTAATATCTCTGCGGTTCCTACCTACCAAGATTCAGGCGATTGGCGATCCCAACGCTTGGACCAAGCGAAGAAGAAAGAGAGAAACAGGTTTTCTGCCGCCAAGCAGACAATTGCGGGCGTCCGCCCAACAAATCAATCGGTTCTTCCCGTCGTACTCTTCATATTTTATCTGCTTACGGGAGATCTGGTTTGGTTGGAAGAGAATTTTGTGACAGGCCTCGTAATTTCGAACCTTGATCAAGTGACGATTCCATACAAGAATAGGTGAAAGCTAGTAAACTAAATGACGTTCCGGGCATCGTAATTTGCTAAGCGGCTTCTTTCTGACCATTTTTTTAAAAAAAAGATGATATTTATTAGCAAACAAAAATCTAAATTTTACACATTTACTTTTAATCGTGCTAAAATTGACAACGACACTATTGTAACATAATAGTGTATTTGACTAACTTTTTTTATTGGCTTGAAATATTCTTATACCCAAAATATTAGACCCTTACTTTTTGTTTTTGTTTTTCAAATACCTCATTAAAAGTGAGAAAACTAAATTTTAAAATCAGAACGAAAAATTACACTCGAAAATGCTTTGTGGCTGTCACGTGATCTATCCATGACGTATCTATGACGTTACTTCTTAAATGATAATTTAACTGAAATATTTTGAATTCTTCATTAAATCCTTGTAAAATGAGCATGCTGTGTTTGTTTAATGTGTTTTTTGTTATCTAACGTATATATTTAAATATGTTTTATTAATTAAATTAAAGAGAAAGCAACGTGAATATAGTTATTTAATTAAATTGGAAATTTTAAGTGATTTTATAGAATTAAAACAATAATTTCTCTTAATTTTACAAAACTAAAGATATTATTAACTTTTATGTAAATATAAATTTCGAGTGTTTCATTGTAGAAAATTTTAAGAGAAGAGTTTTGCAATAATTAATTCCTAAAGTTTATTTAACTAAGTGAAGCAGAAATAAAAAAGAAAAACACTAATTTCTAGTAAGAAAATTTTCTTTTTCATAACCTGTCCTTTTTTTCAATTGTTCAATCAAACAAGCTAAAGAAAATACCTGAATCAACAATTATGGCAAACTAGAGCGTTTTAGAGTTGGAGGAGATAACTGACACTTAATCACCGTTTAATTACATAGCAACACTTTAATTCAAACGACACTTAAGAATTTCTACAAGAACAAAGGTTAACAACAAAAAACTTCACAGTTTGTTAAATATTTTAAGGAGAGATTGTTCTTTTTTTAGTTTAATATTTGATATACTTAAAATGATCACTTATTATTTGAAGCAGGTATACGTACATGTTGATCAATCGAGAAAATCTATCTCCGAGTACCACTTAGTTTAAAACAGGAAGTACGTGCTTGAGCTTAATTATTTCTAATGAGAGAAAAAAAATATGTTTTGATTGTTTTTGTACAAAAAATCAAATAAAAGTAAAATAAAATAATAAATTAAACTTCGATTATCATAATAAAAGATTTTTTTTCACATTATAAATTCACGAAAGGATTTATTATTAGAACATTAAATATCCCACTTTTGTCAATACTTTTATATACATACACATATTTGAAAAAACTGTCACTTATTCACGCATTAACTAATAATTTTTATGGATAAAGTTGACATTTCACTAATGGACAATTCCGTTAAAACCAATTTTACAGATTAAAGCAGAACAGCTAAGATTAAAACAACAAACAACATTCTGTCTGTAAACAGTAAAAAATAGATAAAGAAAGGCCGTTAAAAACTTTTTATTTTATGTCAGCCATACGAAAATAAGTTGAAGCAAGTGAAATTATCCTCAAAACAATAATCAATTAATGAAAATCGATAGAAACAGTTATTCGAAACAAAACTCCTCTCTCTCTCTGAAAATAGAAAAAGGAAGAAAAGTGTGATACTTTTACCTGTTAACAATGAATGGTAAGTGTGGTTATGACAAACTATACGTTGTGTAAGTGCGATTATAATGGACGTTCTAGAAAAATGTCATCTAATCCTTTTTGTTGATTTTTAAGAATTTTTGAAATCCCTTCTAGTTTTACCTTTTGTATATTTTTACAAAATTTTGAATGTAACATCTCTGATAAATTTAAATCTGAATGCATACGTTTCTTTAAGTATTAAGTGAATAATTTATAAAAAAAAATTACAAAATTTGACGAAAAAAGTATGAAAAAAGTGAATTTTCAACTTTGAAGGTCATTTATAAAAAATTGGTAGAAAAAAATAGGAATGCTTACATCTATTTAGTATACATTTATAATAATAAAAACATTTTTTTTAATCCTGAGTAATTTTGAAAAGCCTTAGCATTTTGAATGTTCTCAAAATACAAAAACGACGAACAGAGGTATGAGCTTTCAAAGTTTTGGATCATTGAAGATCAGGATTAAAAATTGATTGCCGTGTCCCTTTAAAAAATTCATGACTAAAGAAGTAATAGGAATTTCTTAAAATCTGATAATTATGATCTATCTTCTGATAATTATTAAGAAAGGTTTAAATATTATTTTAAAAATATAATTAAACATTATTTTTTTAAAGATTTTTCTTTGGTATGGGACCCATTAACGCGCAACTCTACCCTCCATAACTTAAAAACGATTTTCATTCAAAATATCAAATCAAAATTTAATCTAATAATATAATTTTACGGAAAAAAGCTATTCCATAAAATAGCACTTCTCTTATAGAAACCGCTTAAAGCAGTAGCCCTCAGAAACTATTCTATAAATACAACTATTTAATTATCTCCCATTCAGTAGCTTCTAAACGATCCCATTAAATGCAATAATACAATTACTGAAACGCTTTTACAAATGCTATGTAGATCATTATTGGAATTTTTATATGATTTTACTGTTGCAATTAACTTGTTTCTTTGATTTCTTATTATTAAACCAACAGTGCTACCAGAATATGTTTGTCGACCAAAAGTGTTAATTATTTTTGCGCAGTATGATTTTAAGAAGAGAAAAATTTAATTAATTTAAAAACTATTTATTAGTAGCTCTGAAAACAAAAATAAATTAATATTACAAGCACAATTATTTGCGTACCTACATTTAAAAAAAAAATTGGTCAGAAATTTATTTCGATATCCTTATTGCATTATAACTTCGCTTAAATGACTTTTCTAAATGCGTCGCAATAAACAGTGAAAAAAAAAAGCAAAATGAAGAGTTTCAGTTCGTTTAGAGAAAACCGGATAATCGCTTTAATGACGTAGTTTTTTTAATTTAAAATAAAGTGGCTATGGTTTTCTGAAATTTCGTGATGAACACATTTAAGCATTTGTTCCTATAATTTAGGAGTTCTTCCTTTAAGGGTATTCAAACACAGTTGTGCCAACCCAATATAGTTTTCTACTTAGTTTTTTTTTCAATATCAAGTACTGTTAACTTTGCAAATAAGAATGCGCTTTTAATGCTGCTTTCCTCAGTATTGATACTTAAAGGAATTATTTGTAGTGATTGAATGGGTTGCATTTTTAAAATATTTTCAAGAAGTTCGTAATGTAACAACATTATGACTGGTAAAGTGTTCTAATTATTTTTTTTCAATTAATCGAAAAATATATATAGCAGTATCGAAAAATAGTTTTTTAGTTGCGTATTTATTATTGAAATTATTCTTCGAGCATTTGTAATTGAATTATTAAGGGGACTGGGGAGTCAAAAAATATCAAAAATATCGATTTTGGTATTTTAATAAAAAGTTATAGCTTGAACTTTTATCTTTAAGAACATATCTTACTTTTAAGGATCCGAAAAGAATTCGAAATACAGTTGGAGTTTTCGCAATCACTGAAATCCGAAAATCGTACGTTAAGTGGAAGTTATTATTTTCTTTACTTGCCTTTTTCTCCATAAGTGATTTTAGTGGTTTGTCGTACATTCGAATTGTTCCTTGCAATTTAAAAATTTGGGTATTGCTTTGAAATTGTGGAAAATTGTTATTTATAATCTTTCAAACATAATTGTGCATGGATTTTGAAATCTGATAACATTTTTTAATATTTTACCCAGTTTTACTTTTAGCATATCAGGAAAAAAATCAAAAATTTCCAAGTAACTTAAATTTTTAATTCTAATTAATTAACCAATAGGACAAATAAAAAATCCATGCACAGTTTTGTGAGCATATATTTAAATATCTTATATAAAAAATTGGACATTTTAGAAAAAAATTGAATATCAAGGAGCATTTTTAAAAACAGTTTAAAAAAAGTAATTTTTTTATTAAAAAAAACTATTGCATATTTGTCTTATTATTTTGTATTTTCTTTAAATTTTATGTACCTGAGCTATAAAAAAAATTCACCCATTTCGGTCTGTAACTTTAAAAAAAAAATTAATTTGCCTCCCCGGTCCCCTTAAATGATTGAATAAAAATATCAACATTGCTGAATTATTAAAGCAGACGCAACTGAAAATATGGCAATTATTTAGAAAATATGGCAATTTATTAAGTTTATTATTTATTAAGTCTGTTATTTTTTATTATTTTTTAGTGTTTTATATTAATAGAGAAACAATTTCAAAATTGATGCAATGCTTAAATGTAAGACAGTCGCAGTTTTGAATGTTATTTACGAATTAAAAAAGGAAATTACATGACGACTCTGCCGTTACATTTTTACAATTATTGTTGAACCTATTTAAACTAGTCAAAATTTTGATTTTAAGACACACATTCATACGAATATTCATTTTAAAAGGCAATTTTAAAATGTAGAAAACAGTCGAAACCATGAATATTTACCTTGCAATATTGTTTTGAAAAATGATAATCCAATTACAAAATAAATACCTACACACGCACAAAAAAAAAAAAAATACCTGAAAGCAATTTAATGGATCTAGTCAAATATAAATAAAGCAGTAGAATCTAAATCCCTGTAGGAGAATGCTTATTTTCCAAAGTTTTTAAATGCAAAATAACTACATTTTTGATTGAGTTTCAAATATTGAAACTCGTTAAAAAATTATCCAATAGGATGAAACTAAATATAATGATTTCTATTCCAAAAAGAATTACCAGTAAAATAGCACAACTAGCGACATCATTTCACAAAAAAAAAAAAAAACGAATGATTTTTCTAAAAAAAGACATTCTAATATTGTCTGTTACTCTAATAATATAATTTTGAAGAATAAAAAGTTTAAATCAGAATTCCTTCCGGAACATGTTTTCATATAAATTTATTTGAAAAATATAACAAAAAAACAAAGTTTAATTTCATGTATTTCAAAATATTTTTTTAAAATCTTCAATCAAATGTCCTTTTTTTTTTTTTGCTATATGAAACATTGTTGAGTTTTTTTTCTATTCTTTAGCAATAACGATGAGTTTGACTTTGGTTCCATATTCCTTTTTAGTAATAATCAAAAAGGAATGACAAAAAAAGAAATCCGGAAAACAGGAATTTGACGAAATTGCATTGTAGATTGACAATTGGAAATCGCAAATAATGAAACAAGAAAACACACAAGTTTCTTGGAAATATGATTAAAAAATGTCCCAGTTTGGGAAGTTATTTAAAAAAAAAAATTTATATAACATCATTTCTACAAATTTTATTTCAAAAAAATAAATAGCTTATATATTGAATTTAACCATTAGGGGTCATATACAAATAATTTCTTAAGGAATCATACATGCATGTTGCATATTTGCCTTTTGATTTGAAAATTGAAGGCAATGAATACAACGATACAAAAATATATACTTCTTAACAGACTACATTCCTTGCCAACCTAAGTTGGGTAAATAGAAATATGCTATGGAGAAGATTCTTCCGCGGATGTACAGAGTTCCATAAATTATTTGTGAATCTTTCCAGAAAACATGTTTCAAACATTAATTTCATTTAAGGTCCAACAGATTTGAATATTATTTGAGAAAGTTTTGCAATTTCATCTGAATGAAAAGTATTTTACAAATACAAATACAAAAATTGTCGACCAACAACAGGCCAGAGGCCCAGCAAGGTTGGTCCAAAATATATCTAATTCCTTACCACTTTCCAATAGTTATAGAGATTCTTCTTAAAATCTTCCACTCTCTTCGAATACACAACATATTCTGGTAAAGCATTCCACTCATTGACAACTCTATTGTAAAAATAATGTTTTCTAACCTCCCTTCTAAAGCATGATTTATTCAATTTCTGACCATGCCCTCTGGTCCGGCTATTTAAGGTAAAACCAAAGCCATCCATGTCTCCCTGTTTAATGAACTTGAACAACTATAGCCCTTTTCAAACATTTCAATATCTTTTCTGAGAAAGGGGGACCAAAACTGAACAGCATACTCCAGATGTGGCGTTACCAATCCCCTATACAATGGCAAAATAATCTCTTTAGATTTTGAAGTGATACTTCTTCTATCTTCTTTTGGTTTCTTCTTTTGGTTAAGGGGTCACAGGAGTCTTAAAAATGTGCAAAGAAGATACTACAAAGCATAGTTTGATCTTTCATGTCATTTTTGAACTACTTAATGTATAAGTATAATGTTTTTATATGTAATTCTGCAGGATTTATTTATTATAAAATAAATTTTAAAATTTATGAAACTTTAGCCAAAACTGAAATAAGTGATATTAAACATGAAGCTATTTGAACACATTGTGATTAGGCTTGCGCGGCAAATTGTGAGGTCAAAATTGAAAAAATGACCAAGAAAATGACTTCATATTGTACAAATATGTACAAACAAGGACTTATACCTAAATTCTCAGCTCAATTTTAATGAGAAAATATTTTTAAAAAAATTTAAAATCAAAATTTTTAAATTTTTATTAATTTTTTTAGAAAAAAGTTCTTAAAATAATTTCTAATTAAAATTGAGCCGATAATTTAGGTATAAGTCTTTGTTTGTACATATTTGTTCAATATAAAGTCATTTTCTTGGTCATTTTTTTCAATTTTGACCTCACAATTTGCCGCGCAAGCCTAATCACAATGTGTTCAAATAGTTTCATGTTTAATATCATTTATTTTAGTTTTAGCTAAAGTTTCATAAATTTTAAAACTTGTTTTATAATAAATATATCCTGTAGAATTACATATAAAAGAATTATACTCATTTATTGAGTAGTTAAAAAATGACATGAAAGATCAAACTATTCTTTGTAGTATCTTCTTTGCACATTTTTAAGACTCCTGTGACCCCTTAAATTGCATTCAAATCACCAATCGCGCTTTTCCTCCTGCCTTTTTACTATTTGTTTTTACTCAAGTTAGGTTGGCACGGAGAGTAACTTAGAAAGAGTGAACTGAAAAATAGACATAATTAGCCCTCTGAGGGATAAGCTAATTGCTTGAAGTGTAAACATGTTTTCTATGCATGAAAGGAAATAAATATTCGTAATTGAAAATTTAATTTATTTTGATTTTTTTTCAATTATATTTCTTTAGCTGTTTTGTTGATTATTAACGAATGTTCATATTCCAAAATTTAGCAAAATTACAAATTTATAAATTAACAGAAAATGGGAGTGTTGTCGGAAACCTTACTGTTAGGTGGATAGGTTTATGCGTTTGTATACCTCCGAGGGTAAACATTCTCTCATATATACATCAACATCTTTTTTTAATATCTTTCTCACTAAATATAAATGTTGTGGTGTTGTTTCTAATAGCACTCGGTAACCGAGCCCAGAGTTGAGAACTACCCGATTTTAAGGCGAAGTGGGGTGGCTTCCGTTTTTATTGAGCGCAACCAGGGAGGAAGTCCGAATATTTGCTCATCAGCGTCGCACATCTGTTTTACAGGAAGGCCCCTTTCTCGCATCCATTCTCACTCACATATAGGAACTTTTATCCAGATCAAAGGCCGATAACCCCTTGATCTGGTACCACCAGTTTGGTATGGGAGCATATGGATGACTTTATGACCACGGCATATTTAACGTGCCCCCAGCCACCATTAGCAACACGGCAGTCTTTAGTCGAATACAAGGGTCGACCTAGAAACCATCAGAATTGCGAGCACCGCCGAAAATATAAACGTAAGTTGCGATTAGAGAAAATTACCTGGTGATTTAATTCTAGTTTTACGAGCACCCGATAAAATCTAGAGTAGAACATACTAATGTTTACCAAGCAATATTCGTTGCACACATTACTATCAACTAAATTGTTTTTCAGCAACTGGAATCGGGTTTAGGCTGCTGACGGATGTCCATTAAAAGTTTTCTAACCCTACTTTATCACGCAAATAATGAAAATGTGGTCTGGGCTCTTACGAGAGGAATGAGACTGCTGGACCGTGGGTCTCCAAACATAAGTGCCTCAGTGTTATCTAATAGAGAAAAAAATATTCTCCAAGCCACGTTTCTCCGTCTGTAGTAGAAAGATAAAAAAAAATTCTTAGGATAAAAAAAAAATATTTAGGACTATTTTTTTCCTGATAATGGAACTCGATCGCTTAGAAATTGTCTAGTCAAAATTAACAAAAAATTGCTTAAAACTTCTAACTAAACTAACAAAATTACTAAACTAACACACTAAAACTAATATAACTTTGGAGACAAGAATAGTCTTAATGGGGAGTGGTAGCGCGTCTCTAAAGTCTCTCTGTGTAAATTCAATTAAAAAATTAATTTTCTCAGGCAAATTACTCCGGATGTATTGAATATTATTTTGAAGTGTTTTTTTATTTATACAAGATAAATGTAATTATTTATTGATTTTTTTTTAAATAATTGAATTTTTTTTTAATTAGTTGTTCCATAAAGCCTTATTTGTAAGCCAGCTACATCTATTAGATAAAAAAATCTGCTTATAAATTATTCAACGGAGACTAAGTAATTTGGTTCAGAACATATTTTTGGCTAATGTATATATACAGAGAGTTTAAAAAAATAATTATTGAATTTAGTTTTTAAAAAATAACTAGAATGGAGAGTGTGGTTGTTACACAGACAATCTGGCAACAGCTTTGCGTTCTAGTTTACCAACTTTAGAAACTTTAGAAGTTCTAATGCGGTGTCCTGACTACGACATCAACGACCACACCTGCGCGTGCATCAAAATAGGTGGGCGCGCATCAAAGTTGTTGCCTGCGCTTGCGTTACACATTGTATATGCATGCGCGCGCAGGTGTTGTCGTTGATGTCGTAGCCCGGACACTGCTTTAGAATTACTTTTGTTTTGGTAAAATTGGTTGGTTGGTAGACCTATGTTCAGGTTAGTGTGCTTGGTCAGCAAACAAACCTGATAATCTCTAGCAACCAACCAGCCAATTTAACCCAAACAAAAGAAATTCTAAAGTTTCCAAAAATTCTAAAGTAGGAAAATATGAATGAGAAGCTGTTGCCAAATTCTCCGTGAAACAACCCCATAACGACTTAACGAAATTTTTTGTTTCACCATCATAAATTGAATCACAAAAGTAGTACCGATCTTGAACAAACGTAATCACATTTTCCGGTTGGTTTTGATAAAACGTGCCAAGTGCGCCTAAAGGCATAATTAGACTCTTGAGACAAACGAGATTTGTTTTGCTCATCAGTCCACAATCACGCGGGCTCATTAGTTATTTATCGAGAAGCTACGAGAAACGGCGGTCGCACTCACGTTCTTAAAATAATAAGCACTGTTCGTTTAAAAAGATTTCATTATATTAACGAAACCATAATTTGTGGAAAGCCGTATCGAATAGCTCCCAAAAGTTAAACAATAAACTATATTAGATTAGCCTCAGAAGTTATTAGCTAAAAGGTAGGGTGGATTTAAGTTTAAAAAGTTGTGAATATTATATTATAAATATTAAATATCTATCTTTAGTTCAATCCCGTTTTTGTATGCGTTACCATTTTCTATACTCTTGAAAATAACATACTCCTTAAATATTTAATCTATAAACAAAATATAAACTTATATATTTTAAGTGTAAGCTAAGGTTTTTAAAATTAAAAGTAAGTTATGTTTGCTAATTTTTCGATTAACCGTTGCTACATGTCAATTAAAAAAATATCGTGAAATTTTTATCAATGTCTAATTTACTTAAAAAAGTATTGTTAAATTTAGGGCAAGTCTCAACCGCTGTTTTGTTGACCATCTATCCTACAACTTCGACACTACTTTCTTTGTCTTTTAACGACAAAGTCAGACAAAATACTATCCATCATAAAGAAACAATTCGTCATCCGAAACCATTCAATCCATTAAAAACTTTACAATATTTCATATAAGCATGCTAAATAAAAAGTATAAGGATTTAGCTCTTAAGAATTAAACATTTTTAGAAAGATAAAACATCTAGGTAAAATTTCCAACGTTCTTGTATTTAAAAACAGCTTTTTCTATGATATAATGGATCTTCTAAGTTACATAAAGGCAAGAGGGGAGCAAAAAAAATGCATTCCCAATGTTTTCAAAAAGTAGCATTCATGGATATTGTTTGATATCAAAACAAATACTTTATTTATAAAGTAACATAACAATAATCCCTCTCCAGGGGACCTTTTACGACAAAGGAAAAATATGTGGAATCCCTTTTATGTATCAAAAAGGATTCAGAGAGCAATTCGAATGAATTATACATATTCGATAACCAACCATCGACTGCAATATAACCTTATACCAAAGATTTAAAGCCAATTATAATAGTTAGCTTAAGGAAATTCCGAAGGGGATATTGGATAAGATAGTGGTGGAATCGGCTATCGTAACTATTACTCGATGGCTTTTATCTCTATCGATATGTGGCTTCACTGCATCGATTCGAAACAACAAGGCAGAAAGCAGCTTTGTAAAGAAATGAAAGATGCGATTTACTCAGAGCGTAACAAAGTTTCTTTGCGTTTTATGTTATTGGTTTAAGTTTGAGGGAAATATAAATACCGGAAAACGACGCGTACTTTTTTTTAAACTGTCATTTAACCCTTTCAGTACCAGTGATGCTATTTGACATCATCATGCTTCTGATCATAATTAAAAATAATAATAAGGCTGACATCTATTGGGAGTAATAAAAAAAATATTTTTTTTTTATTATTTCGGATAATTTGGGATTACTAAAAAAGTTTGAAGAATTGAATGATGTGCTTTTTGATATCAGAAATGGCTATAGATGATAAGAATTTTTTTTTCTAAAAGGATGATGCCAAATTGTCATTGTGATTGAAGGGTTAAACCCTCTTTCTTCCATCTTTTCTTTCCATATTTTGTGCATCATTCTTTCTTAGAATAACCTTGAATTTTAACATTTCAGAATTAAAAGATTTTTTAATCACAATGTTACTTTTTTATTTGGAAATATTTTCACGATCATCTCTTCAAAAATAAACCTATTTCTGATTCTCAAAACAAACATGTTATTTGAATTAAATTCAATTTCAAATTTATGCAGTGAAAACAACCATACATATTTACCCTTTTTTAACACATATTTGTCCATTTCTCCCTAGCCTCCCGATTTGTGTCAGTTATCCACTGAGCCATCCGAGTGGATATCTAGACTCCATGAAAACGAACTACCCATGTAGAAAACCCCATGAAACAATGAGATCAAGTATATTTCATGTCTAAAAAAATGTAAGAAGAAAGCAAATAGAATATTATTCAAAGAAACAGAGCTTAGCATTCACCGAACTGAAAAGAAAACTTTTGTATTGAGTTGATTGCTGCGAATAGCAAACCGCAGTAAACAATGTTTCAAGTCGAATTATTTTGAAGAGAGTTACTCATGTAAAAAACATTTACCCAACTAAAAAGGGAAATTTTGTATAAAAGAATTTATTACGTTGGATTATTGTTTAGAGGAAACAATGTTGGAAATTTATATACGATAAAGTTTTAAGAGCATTAAATAGTTCAAACTGTGTGATACAATTATACAGAGGAAAGAGAAAACTTAAACTACTTTTTAAATCCCCGTACGTGGAAGAGTGACCTATCGCACACGACTTTTGGAGTTGTGAATGCTTTAATATTCGAAATTTAAATATCTAGCTATTAAAGCAAAAATTAAATTAATTGGCAGAATAGTTGGAATGCAGTAAGCGAATAGTAAATTTTTGTATCATGGAATGCAATGGAAAATATAAACTTCTGACGATTTTTCTGAAAAACTTGTATTTTTGCGATAGGTCTCTTTTCCGCGTACAGTGCGATATTTTATTAAAATGTTTTTGTTTGAAAAAACTATGAAAAATTTAACGGGTACTATTTGCACAATTTGTATAGCTATAGATAGTTGAATAGCTAACTAAACTGTACTACAAAATACGCTAAGTCACCTTAATTATAGTTCGCGTAGACATGGAGTTAGTGACAACCATTCCTTTTTCATTTTATTATTATATATGGAGTTAACTACTCTGCCTTAATAAAAGAAAAATGTTTGAAAACCCCACGCATACATTCTTAACGACGCATTGAATATTAAAAAAAAAATATTTTGAACTATGTATAAAATGAAACTATCAATCAAATTTCTCCTTACCGAAAGGTTGCAAAAATAGCCATGAGAGTTTCTCGTCAGAAAGGAAAACTTCTTCGAAAGCAAACTTTCGGAAACCGCTCGGCAAAAGTTCCCTGTGAGAAAGTTTCATCTCAGCACGCGAATATTTGCATTGAAAGATGAAGACTTGACAGGGAATAAGAGGAAAATCAAATGGACTTAAAATTAAAGTTAAATTTCAAACAAGGTTATATTTTGTCAATATTTTTTTTATTCAGTTAGAAGTGACATCGTTTCTCTAGATATTTTTTTTAAATTCGCAAGTTAACGGATAACCCTACAAACCATCTACATAAATTAACCCTAAAATGCATACTGTTGCCGTTTGGCAATAAGTAACGTAATTCACTTTACTATATTATATTAGAGCTCCCTCTCGACAAATTTGTGTATTTTTTTATCTACTATTACATTCCATTTTGAAGTTTTACACTCTTAAAACAAACGAGCGATTTTAACTCAGTCTGAGTTATTTTCACTCCTACAGTCTTGAAAATGCACTTCTCCGAGAGGAGTGGATCCTTTGTGTGTTAAACCTCCGACAGGATCACTCCAAACGAGTGATTTTAACTCAGTCTGAGTTAATTTTCACTCCTTTCCAGTGTCGAAAATGCACTTCTCCAATCTGAGTGGATTTCACTCCTTTGTTTTAAGAGTGTAGTTACTAATAATCCTCATAGATGACAGTAGTAAAAGTGCATTTAAAATTAAAGAGTGAGGTTATTAAAAGTTGTGAAATTACGTTTTTGGCAGTATTCAAAGAAAATAATATTAGTACTACATACAACGACGCAATATGTTTACCCTTTTCCAGGCCTTAAGGAAGGTTATTGTTAATTAAATACTAGAATACTTAATTGGGAATACTTACAAGAATATAGAAAGTTCTATAAAAATTAAGCCCTCAATCAAGTTTCTCCTACTAGGGATACAAAAATAAACACGAAAGGTTTCTCGTCAGAAAAGAGATAACTTTTTCGAAAGCAAACTTTCATACACCGCTCGTAAAGTGCGAGAAAATTTCATCTCGGCACGGAATATTTGCATTGAAAGATGAAGACTTGACAGGCAAAGGGGAAAATCGTGTTCAATTAAAATGAGAGTTATATTTCAAGAAAGGTTATATTATGTCAATGTTCTGTTTTGGGAATCTATGGTTCCGGCAGAAAGTATGCAAAGTGCTGTCATTTCTCTAGAAATTTAGGAGAAATGGTAATGGATAATCATACGGAATACTTAAAAGCCACAAGTAATAACAAGAAATGGCAAAACATGCATAACACCTGGAACAAGTATAGTTTAAGACCAAGAAAAGAAGCAGTCGCCCATTTTAGACTAAGTACAGGCCACGACTGCATGGGAGAACATCTCCACTAGATTGGGATCATGAACACCAATGTATGCACAATCTGCAACTGTGGAGTTATGAACTCTGACCATCTACTAGACTGTGCAGGACTAAATAAAACTTCACAAGAGAAGAGAGAATTTGTCACGCTGTACTGGGAGGCAAGGGATATCATGGACAAATGAGAGACGACCATCTTCTCTTCCGCATTCATCATCCACCCTTATTCATTGGGATTTGCTTGTTATTATTATATTTTTTTGCATTTTTGTTCTATTGTTGTCGTCCTTTGTCATCGTCTGTTGTTTATATTATCCGTGATGTGATCCTGTATACTTTGTGGATTAAATTCCAATAAAATTGCCATATGTTAAAAAAAATTATACGGAATTAGCTAAATGAATTTATAATTAAATGCTTTTATTCTAAACTATCGTATCACAAAATGTTTAGTTGAACTGTTTATAAGACATTTTTTCTCACTAATTTCCAGTATAGCTAAAAAGTCCTTTGTGTAGAGAGAGTGAATATTAAATATGCTCCCAAACCCAACACTGAGCACGATGTCGTAAACATTTGCGATGAGTGCCTACTCAGACATCGAATTTTCACATGATGGTGGTTCTAACTATGACGCCCATCGCCAGGACCTTGTGTGGGTCTAGTGAGACGATATTCCAACTCAACCAAACTAATTCATTAAACCAAAGGTTACTTTAAAAAATAAAACTATGTTTTCTTAACAAAAACAAGAGATTTTTACACAATAACATATTAAAACAAGCGAATCATACGAGCTCTTTAAAAATAAGTAAATTTTATGTAATAATATATTATGAAACACACGAGTAATAAAGAACATCGGGTTCCCTTCTTTTTTACTGATCAAAAATGGCAGTCTCATCAAAATCTTTGGCATTTCGGAACATGAGGAAATCGATGTCTGCCAAAAAAGAGCGATTATCTTTTTGCTCCCCCGCAAATAAATATTGCGGCGGAAATCAAACGAAAATATAAGCTTTCAGGAATATCATTAAAGTTATTAAAAAGAGATTAAGAATTGATGCAAAAGTGGCTAGTAGAAAAGGTTAAAGTATTCTACAGAACCATTTTCGACATATAGTTTAGATGAGCACTAAATTACAATAAAATGTGGGCCGGTAATGAATAATAAATAAAATTTGAAGATGCAATTTATTGTTGCAAAAGCATAACGCAAACACACATTGGTCCTCTGCTTTGCATATGCTGAGTCATTTACAATTCAAATGGTGAAATTGAATGTACTAAACATACGTTTCATTTTATGAACACATATGTTATCATTGATAAACGAACCGATTAAATTAAACGAGTCTTTAATATCATTTCATTACCTTGGCCGTTCATTACGTTGATAGTGGGTACTTACAAGCATTATTACATTAAACCGATTATTAAGAGAAAAATCATCACACATTAAGATCGGGACTTAAGAGCATATTTAACCTTCCAATACACGGAGTATCATTCTTCGAACTTTTTGGCTGCTCAGACCATTTATAGGTCGGCAGTTATTCTGGTTTAGTTTGAATTATCGTAGCACTAGAGTAACACGAGGGCTATTGGTGACGGGCGTCATGTTTTAGAACCATAGTCAAGTGACGAGACGATACCCGAGTAGGCACTCAACGCAATTATTAAGGGTGACATCATACGCATAGGACGCATCATAGACTTTATAAGATATTTAACGTGCACTCCTCCACACGGGGTATTGTTCGTTTGAAATTTTTTGCTGCAACGAGCCGTTCCTAGGTCGGCAATTATTTTGGCGCAAAGTGCCTTGCCAACTGGGATCCCCATGCCTCGCAAAAAAATGCTATTTAAATGATTTAAAGACCCAGTGGCTTAGTGGAAGTGCTTCGCATATATTGCCACGCCACAGTTCCCGGATCGGGGGAGGTTGATCCATCCTTTCATCTCTTAAGTGGGTCGATAAAATGGGTACCAAGCATGCTTGGGAACTAAACACTGGGGGTTCCACGTGAGGCTGACCAACTTGCCGGGTCATATGCACATTAGCATCCCAGAGCCCTCCGTCACGAAAGCTGAATTGGGCACGGCAGGCCTTGGCCCATTAATGGGCTGTTGTGCCGAGGAGTTTAGTTTTTTAGTTTATTCAAATGATTTAAGTGCGCTAGCAAACCATTTTTGGCATTATATTGTTTAAAAGAGCATTAAATTCCAATAAAATAAGTATAATAAATCAAACGGGAAGATCCAATTAATAGTTACAACTCATAACACAAAGTACACACGTCCAATATATGTTAAGTAATTTACAATTTATAAATGGGGAAATGGAATTTAAATAAGTATTATTTTATAAACACACGCCATCCTTGATAATCGAACCGATTAAATAAAACGATTCCTTAATATCATTTCGGCACCAGTTCATTACTTTAATAGCGGGTGCTTACAAGCCTCCTATTACAACGGGGACATTAATACAGAACCGATTTATAAAGAGAAAAATTATTACACATTAAGTTTTCCTTATTATCTGCAAATAAACTTAGTGTATTAATGCGTGTAGTACAAAATTACATTAAGAGTAGACCATTTTACATTCTTCAAATCAAACGAATATTTTAGTACTTCCATGATGTATTGGATAAAAATTTACTAGTCGTATTTAAGCTTAGCATGTTTAGTTATTGTTCAGAAAAAAACACCATCATGCTAATTTTTTTTATATTTTTTACATTAAGAAGACTGTCGTAAGTTTCCTCATTGCACGCATATAGGGTAGACTAACCAGTGAATGAACGCTTAAGACGTCACGTTCGCCAGTGAATGAACACCAGGATATAATGACCAGGACAACCAAAGTTTGCCAGATAGCTTCCTACTACATGGGAGGAAGTCAGTGTTGCCAATCCATATAGGGGAATGATTTTCAATCCTTATTTTTTTAGTTCTATTTACTAAATGTTCATTCACTGGGGCCTGTTCACTCACTGGTCAGTCTACCCTACGTAGATACAAACACACACAAGCAAAGTTTTCAAAATAATTTACATACCAGCATAGATTTTTTCTTAACCAATGGGTCTGAAGGTTGGGTATTTCTTTATTTGAAGAAATTTTGCTTCTTCAGATATCTGAAAAAAAGATGAAAACTATAAATTTATATTCTGATAAAGTAGGGTAGACTAACCAGTGAATGAACGTTTAAGGCGCTGCGTTCGCCAGTGAATGAACACCAGTAATTAGTAAGTAGCACCAGAACACCAGAACCAGTAACACCAGAACACTAGTAATTACCAGGTAAACCAACCATATGTCAGATAGCTTGCTACTACATGGGAGGAAGTCAGTGTTGCCAATCCATCTAGTGGAGTGATTTTCAATCCTTATTTTTTAATTATATTTACCAAATGTTCATTCACTGGGGCCTGTTCAGTGTTCACTCACTGGTCAGTCTACCCTACTTCTTTTAACAGTAAATGAATTTTTAAAATATAGTTGCAAAAACAAAAATACATGAACACATTTCCAATAGATTGCAATATGTAACAATTGTGGGCCGGACCCAAGTAAATTGGAAAAAAACAGTATTCGATGACCAAATACGCGTTAAATGAATTAAGGGGTCACAGGAGTCTTAAAAATGTGCAAAGAAGGAACTACAAAGCATAGTTTGATCTTTCATGTAATTTTTTAACTACTCAATATATAAGTATAATTTTTTAATATGTAATTCTACAATATTTATTTATTATAAAACAAATTTTAAAATTTATGAAACTTTAGCCAAAACTAAATTAAATGATATTAAACATAAAGTTATTAGAACACATTGGGATTAGGCTTGCGCGGCAAATTGTGAGGTCAAAATTGAAAAAATGACCAGGAAAATGACTTTATATTGTACAAATATGTACAAACTAGGACTTATACCTAAATTATCAGCTCAATTTTAATTAGAAATTATTTTAAGAACTTTTTTCTAAAAAAATTAATAAAAATTTAAAAATTTTGATTTTAAATTATTTTTAAAATAATTTCTAATTAAAATTGAGCTGAGAATTTAGGTATAAGTCCTAGTTTGTACATATTTGTACAATATAAAGTCATTTTCTTGGTCATTTTTTCAATTTTGACCTCACAATTTGCCGCGCAAGCCAAATCACAATGTGTTCAAATAGCTTCATGTTTAATATGTGTATTTTAGTTTTGGCTAAAGTTACATAAATTTTAAAACTTGTTTTGTAATAAATAAATCTTGTAGAATTACATATGAAAAAATTATACTTATACATTGAGTAGTTCAAAAATGACATGAAAGATCAAACTATGTTTTGTAGTATCTTCTTTGCACATTTTTAAGACTCCTTAGACCCCTTAAACCTTCATTTGATTCGTCTTAATTTCAGAGGGAAAAAATGTGTGTGTGGAAAGTTTGAATTATCGGCACAATAGAGCTACAGTGGTGGAAATTGATTTATGAACTAACATTCTTTTCACCAGATATCGCTTTCTATTAAGTGCTAACAATTCAAATTTTGTGTGTTGGATATTCAGAGCACAATAAAGGAATTTCACACATAATTTTTTTCAAAAAATGATATTAAATAAAAATAAATATAATTTTAGTTTTTAAGCATGTCAAATGATGGAAATTGATTTATGAACTCAAATTTATTTTGAACCCAGGTTCCAAATATTTTAACTAGTTCTTCATTTGAACTTCAGGGGAGCTTACTATCAGTGTTAATGAATAAGATTAAGGCCAAATTTGTTGAAATTTATCTGTTTTATTCCCATTTTACTAAATAGGAAAGCTTGCGGGACTGCCTGAAACCAAAAAGGTAAAAAATGACACTTATATAATATTGTAACAAATCTGTAATGGAAATTAGCATATTAATTAAAAGATCAATAAATATAATTCATAAATATTTGAAGAATCATTCTGACTTCGGCAAAAACCATCATTAAAAAAGGTGCAACCCTCGTGGGACGAGGGACAAAAGCAGGATTATTGGACTGGTATCCCAAAAAGTTACCATTTGTGTCAGCATTTGTGCATTACAGGTCGAATTTGTTATGAATAATCACTTCCTGTAACTCCCAGAAGAGTAGGACAAATATTGATATCGTCGTCGAACTTGAAATGTTCCAAAATGAAGGCTGGTCCAAAGCTTACTCTTCACCATAAGAACAGGCTATTAAAATGTAGTCGTAACTACATGAAAATGGATTGGGTGGGGGTGGAGGGAGAGAAATAGAAAAAAAGTGAACTTTGCTGATGAAAAAATGTTCAATTTGGATGGGCGTGATGGTTTAAAATGTTATTGAAAGGATCTTCGGAAATAACCAAGATCTGTCTTCAGCAGAGATGTTAGTGGTGGAAGTTTGATGGTTTGGGCCCCGATATCTTATGATTGAAGAAACAAGGTTATGTTTCTGAATTGCTGACAAACATAACTTTATTGCAGATTAGTTCTAGAAAATTCTTTAATTCCTTTTTGCGTTGCAAAACTATGCTTTTGATTAGATTTTTATGCATGATAATGCAAGTATCCACATTTCAAACGAAATTAAAGACTGTTTAATGAACTAAGTGTTGTTCATTTAGATCACCCTGCCAATAGCCATGACTTAAACCCCAAGAATATTTTCTGATATCAATTGGTTTGAATAATTTACTCAAATGGAGTATGGTTTCAATGAAGTGTGCATCAGTTATGGAATAGAAGGACTTAATCATTAAAAACTGCAAATTGCTTGACCAAAACTTGACCCAAAGTTTTGTGTTGTCTATGAAAAACAAAATCAAGGAAGCATTAACGACAAAAAATAGTTTTAGCAATTATTAATTGAGATTGAATGCAAAAGTTCATAAATCAATTTCCCTATGCTAAAACTAAAATGTCAAAAAAATAAATTGTTTACGAATTTATATAAAATTTTATTTACGTGTATAGTTTATAATGCAAAGCCAGTATAGTATATAAAATTTAAATCGATAAAAATGCATTTAATAAAGAAATACTGTTAAAAAACTGTCAGTTCATAAATCAATTTCCACCACTGTACATGAGAGCCAATAGTGAAAAATGTGATTATACGGATGGCACCAGATTCAGAAACGACATCGCGTCATTTCAAAGATTTCAATCCTTACTCTAATGTAAAATACCGTCGATTGGTTTAATGTAAATTTCTACCGCTCAATGAATAAAAAATAGTTTTTTAAACACATTTTTAAATATTCAATGCTCCTTTGAGGGATTATTATTAATTATAATTGATTGAATTTTTACTTTTAAATCAATTTAGCAAGACCATTAAAGAAATTGAATAAGTAAATAGTTCCTTCAGGTGATGAGTTTTTTTAGAGAACAAAGTTTATACCGAAATTAAACATGAAGAACAAATTTGGTTATTATTAATTATAATTGATTGAATTTTTACTTTTAAATCAATTTAGCAAGACCATTAAAGAAATTGAATAAGTAAATAGTTCCTTCAGGTGATGAGTTTTTTTAGAGAACAAAGTTTAGACCGAAATTAAACATGAAGAACAAATTTGGTTATCATTTTAAGATTGTTTATTGGATGGCTAAAATAAAATAAAAAATACTGATGAGTCAAATTTGAATTCCCAGAGGGAAAATAGATTGGAAAAGTTTTCAGAATAAAAAAATAGTTGTTTGACGTCACCAAAAGAACACATTAATAAATTAGTAATACAGCTTCCCCTCAAACTATGGATAAAAATATATTTTGAATTCATTATTATCCCCTCTGCGGAAATTATGAAGGAGCAAAGTTATGTTAGTAAATAATTGATCCTTAAATGATTACTAGAGTACTGCATTTTACTACATTTTACAATAATTGATTTGAGCCTGAAGTTAATACTTCGATGGAATATTTAATGGACTCCATTCTTATCTATTTAAGTAAGAATTAAAAAATATCTGAATTTTAAAGTTTCACGGTTTTACTCTTCCGTGTACATGTACAGCCCTCCGTTACTATTTGTGCAGTATACAGTTTTTAAGTGTCATTATTTTGAAGGTGTTTGCGAAATTCGACAATTGACTATTAAATAGTTCTTTTGATAATTATTTAAAACTCTCTTCCAAAACAATTCTCCTCAGATTTCCTCCAATACCTCAGATAATAACCCCCCCCCCCCCAATAAATGAATCTTAATCCCTCTTAACTTGAATGCAGAGGGCTTTGGTTTGGTTGAGTTAATGCCACATTAGAGGTACTCTAAGAATTACTGGCGATAGGCCCCATGATTTCAAATTGTGAGCCTTCATTTTATAGCTTTTAGATCGAGTTTAGAAAAGATGCATGGAAGATATTGAATTGTACTAAATCCAAATTTATGTATAAAGTAATTTTCCTCAAAATTGTAATGCGCCTCAAAACTTTCCTAGAAAACAACCGACACATTGAAAAGATTATCCTTATATTTATTATCCATCTTTTGAATCCTCAATCTCAATCCATATTAACTTGAATAACGAGGAATTTGGTTTGGCTGAGTTAATGCCGCATTAGGGCTGTTCCAAGACTTTTGGCGAGAGCAGGCTTCGTAATTTTGCACTTCAGTAATTGTGAAAATCTCCGAATTCTCAATCGGCACGTGAAAAATAATATCGATGGAATAATAGATCGGACCTTAATCGATATCATCTTGAAATGAAGGAGTGGGAAGGAGATTAATGTTCCCACTTTTGCTTTCTTTGCTCTTGACAAAACACACATTCTTCACCCTCTGTTTTCTTCCCATTTATTTCATTCATTACATAAACATCTGGTCAATGCTTAGGTCAATTATGTCGTGGGGAAAAGTTATTTATTAGGAACTAAAAAATTCCAAATGTAATATGTAAATCTTAAAGTTCACATCACGTTGTAAGTTTATTACAAAAAAAAGTGTTTTTTAACAAAAAAATATTATTTTGAAATTAAAATAATCCTTTTTTATTTAAAAAAAAAAGCATCAACACCACCTTTCTCTTTATTTCTCAACAGTAACAATGTAAAGCACATTTTCCTTTTAAAATACTCCCGAAAATAAAACTTTTTCTTCGCAATATTTTGAGAAGACAGATTGAAAAAAGTCTGGAGTTTACTCGCTTGTTGTTACTTTGATGCAATACATGTACTAGTACTACCGAAGTGAAGATGAATCTTGATACATTTTTGACATCTGCAACAAAAAAAAAAGCTCGATTTTCATTATTTTACAAAATAAAACGGTTCTTTGAGTATTATTATTTATGTTAGGTAGTGCTTTTCATTGGATGGAGACAAATATTAAGTTTCTAACAGTTACTGTTAATTATACTTATAGAACCGATTCCACAATCCACACTCCATTTATAAAAAAAGAAAAAAAGTCGAACACAGTATTTGGTTTTAAGTTAAACTTTTAGTCGCCAAATTGAACTATTTTCATAAACCATAACTTGAAATCTAAAGCATGTCAACAAATACTGTTTATTCAAAAAAAAGTAAGCTAATAAAAATAACAAGTAACGGGTAAAAGTTTTTATGAAATAATGCAAAACCAAAATTTTGCGGGAACATTAAGCAAAATAGATGGGTTAAGCTGAAAAATATATTTGGAAATGCACGTGGTTTTTTCATAAATATTTTATGGTTTTGAAATTTACCTTAGGAGACCAAGATAAGGTTTGGTTTGGTTTGAATTATCGTCGCACTAGAGCTACACGAGGGCTATTGGCGACGGGCGTCGTATTTTAGAACCACAGTCAGGTGACACCAAGATAAGGATAAATGTTTCTTGCTTTTTGCTTTCACATTTAAGAATATTCCATGGCAGTTATTTATAACGTGGTTTTGCTCGAAATTTAAAATGTAGGTAAAAATTGAGAGCTGATAAATGGGCAACGATAAGATTTTCAGCAAAAACCCAAATATGTTTCGAAAACACATACATTTTTATTCTTGATAATAAAAGTGAATTTAGCATACTATCAAAAGCTGAAAATGCTAATTCCTGTATTATGGCATTTGAAATCCAATATAACAAACAAACAAAAATCTATAAAAAGTATTAATTATCATAGTATCAAAAGTTAGAATATTTACATTTCAAACAATAATTTCTACAACATTACAACTATTATTTTCTTAGAATGTCATTTTAAAACATTTGTTTGCTTTCTGGCATAACTAAACCAAATGGGGGACTTATTTATATATTTAAATGGTATACTTCATTTACAATAGGATGAAACGCGTTAAATTGCCTAAGATGCATCAAAATAAATGAAAATATTGAAAAAATTCGAAGTTAATCACAATTTGAGCTCAGATAGAGTTTGTGTGTGATACAACCCATTCATACCTTTTCAAAAAAAACTTAACAAATGGAACTTTTAAAAAATAATAGTATATTTTTTGGGGAAATACTAAGCTTTCGTAAAAAATTTCTTGTAATTATAAAAGTGGCTATCTGTTAGCATTAAAGATTTCACTATTTAGGAAGGACGTTAAAGAAATGTCTTTTTGAAGACAAGGCTTCTCTTGAAATAAAATAATGTTAAAAAATGCATTTTGGACATCACAATTCTTTTAGTTAGTTCGGGAAACATTGATGACATTTAAAATTATGTTTAACCAAAATCGGAAATGAAGTATCTAGATATATATCTAGATTATAAACATAACTTTTCAAGTTTTTTTAGCAGTTCTTGTTGAGGATTATTACAATTTAAACTTATATTAATGTAACGGAATACTTTTCTAAACGACAATATAAGATTAACCTTGTTAAATGTTAAAAATGGTAGTTAATTATCTTACAAAATTACTAATTAAAATTAAGGACACTGTTATGAACTTTATAAAACATATGCTTTGAAAATTATTAACTGTAATGTAAAAAAACATCCTTTTAACAGTGTTAGTTACGTCTTCCGTTAGAAGTTTACAATCAGTGCTGTTTTTATTCCTTAAATTAGCAATTGTTTTTTAAAAATAAACATGATAACCTAATCTCCCCCATGTTCCACAATTAGAAAATATTTATTTCTAATAAAACAAACTGTACTACTTAATTAAAGAATAAACTCCTTGTTTCATATAAAGCTAAACATACTAAAAAAATGAAGAAAAAAAACTTAGAAAACCTTTTTAAGTATTCTTTGGAAAAAGATTCTTTAGACAAAATTTTATAGGCAACACGATAAAAATAAACAATGCTTAACGGGAGTTAAATTTGTTTGACTAATTCCTAAGCTACACAGAACACAATAATAGTAGTGTCATAGAAAATACCCTAATTGGATATATATGTAAATTTCAAGGAAAACAAATGTTGTCTAATGGAAATAAGAACAAACCCTGAAAGGAAGAAGTCAACTTTCTTAATTTCAATCTTTTTTAAAGTTAAGTTGTAAATCTTTTCAGACCTACAAAAAAGCTAACCTTATTAGTATGGCTTTCAGATTTTAAACATGTTTCTCTTATTTAATTTCAACTTAACGTGTTTGTTTAGCTTAGAAGGCACGATTTAGTCATATTTTTTAAAAGGTGGTTGCTTTTTTTGGTAGTATTCTAAGCGATTGAACGGAAAGATTACCAAAGCCTTGACCATTTAAACTATGGACAATTAAAGGTAAGACTACTGCTCAAACGCATTTAGAATTTGTTATTTTTTTAAATCTTAACAATAACACTTATTAGTCCGTGATAATACCATCAAAATTGTATATTAAAAGAAAATTAGTAACACTTGTATAGATGGTCACCAGTTGTAGTTTTGTAGCTATTATGGCCTTTGAAACTATCGTAAAAAATCGTAAGCTTCAGCAACATTAAGTGACAGATTCTGTTACAAACTCAATTGTGTTTAAGAATAAGAAGCTGGCATCGGTCGTTTAGATCGTTGGCGATATTGTTCAAAAATCACCAAATGTCGCTATAACAGATGCTATGATTGAATATTATCATCTGCACTAGAAATTTAAAATAATTTTCATCGAACAGCAAAGAAATTCAACAAACGATAAAGAAAAACTATTTAATTTGCAATGGGAAATGAATGAAACGAGGCAATGTTTGCTTTAAAATGTTAAAATTACTACTGAATTCTGTGTTTGACGATTTTTTTAAATGTGTATAAATCCAGTGTAAAAGCGTTTCTATGTGTGACAGTTACTGTTACAAACCTACTATTGTTTTGATAAGAATTTTCAGTAAGTACTTAAATAATTGGAAATTAGTAGTATATTTTAGAACGTCTAAAAAGTGGCTGAAATAACTTTTTATTTATGGCCAAGTTATGACTACTTTTATCAAATTACTAAAAATAATAAATTACTTTGAAACTAACAAATAAATTCTATATTTTATATTGTTAATGTTTGAGAAATTCATTTAGAACCTAATGTTAAACAGAATGTTGTTGTAATGATAAATGATGAGCGATTGTTATCCAAAACTCGGACACAACTTTTCGAAGTATCTCTGAGGTCCCAGAAAAACAAAAATCTTCGGACCACGAAGTACATAAAGAGTACTTCCAGACAGAAATGGTGCACCAAACACCGAGTTTATGATACCCATTATTATTAATGGTCCCTTTTCTACTATGGTCGACCGTTGTTCTTATGCTATAATATTCCTGGAACAAAAAAAAAGTTTTTTTCTATCCTCAGAAAGTTTACCTCCGGATGTCTTTTAGTCAATAAAATACAGACTTTCTTTCCTTTCCTGCTTTCTAACAAGGAATAAAAGGTAAGGAATTGATGATTAGGAGATTTTTAGGAGAAAATTTTCGTTAATGTGGTTGTGACCTTTGGTAAAGAAAATATTTTTGTATGTGTTATTCTGGGGGACAATGGCTTTCAGAAGAATTTAGACCCACAGTGAAGTGACAAGTCAACATCGTACGCAAACGACTTCAATGATGACCGAAAGCAAATGGTGTATAAAATCCACTCAATTCTAAAATATGAAAAAAGGAATCACACGATATGCTTTGATTTTAGGAAATGAAAAAATTTAATCAGTATGCAATAATGGTTTTCTGAATATGGCACCAAATGTTACGTATTAGATGAAAAACAATTCTGGATAACTTGAAAGGCAATGAATGCGCATTTATCCTAAATTCTCCATAAATAGAGCTGCATCACTACTAAAAAATAATAAGGCGGTAAAAAGGATTCTATGGTAAAGGGATGCGCTGTTTTTTTTTCCTATAAATGTGGCTACGGTTTTTCCCCAAAAAAAAGGAGGCATAACTATCAATATTTTAGATTCTCAATATTTTCAAGATATTAATATAAAGATGACGACCATTACCATAATGGCCGCTATAAATCTTCAATATTTAAAGAAGGATCAAAATCATTCTAATACAACGTAATTTCGTGAAATCGCAGTATATAGTAATAATACTTAAAAAAAAATACCAATACGTTTAAATATTTTAACTTTTGAGCATTTGTTTCAAGGAGAATTGACGCGGTTCTTCAAATGAGGTAAAATAATTTTCTAAGCACATTTCTCAGGCTGTATTTAATATTTTTACGGTATACAAAATTTTTTTTATGCGACAAATGTAGCTATGTTACAGGGCTCCATAATTCCAATTTTTTTTGCATTGATTAGCATGCGTTTTTAATTACAATTTTTTTCAATAAAATATTTGTACCGATTACAGAGGAATGGAGAAATTTGGCTTAGAATTTATCCTTTCATTGGATTTACACAAAGACACTTTGATTTATCCACCCCCTTAAGGCGGGATCATACCGAGCAGGCAACTCATTGTGGCCGAGGGCGACATCTGGTGAAGATATCGGAACTGCTATAGGGGGAGGTTCAGAGAATTCGGAAACTAGCAAATCAAAATGCTTAATTCATTGATTGACGTTTTCATCTTATTTTTCAATCCTTCTATAAATAGCTGATTGGTCAGTTTTAAACTACCTTTCCTAAGCTCCTCCCCTTGTCAACGTATCTCACACCTCCTTCGAGAAATTCCCGCCGTCGCCCTGGGTGCAATTCCTCTCTATCTGTGTGCCAGTAAAAAATCTGTCTATGTCTGTCTTACTTGACGAGGTTTATAGGTGGGTATCTGATCAAGCACACAACCCGGAAATACATGTACCAACCAACCATTTTCCCTATGAGAAGACGGGATGACTCACTTTGCAGGTTATTTGAATAACGTCGCACGAAAGCTACGCCGGATCTTTAAGGGGTCTAAGGAGTCTTAAAAATGTGCAAAGAAGATACTACAAAGCAAAGTTTGATCTTTCCTGTCATTTTTTAACTACTCAATGTATAAGTATAATTTTTTATATGTAATTCTACAAGATTTATTTATTATAAAACAAGTTTTAAAATTTATGAAACTTTAGCCAAAACTAAAATAAATGATATTAAACATGAAGCTATTTGAACACATTGTGATTAGGCTTGCGCGGCAAATTGTGAGGTCAAAATTGAAAAAATGACCAAGAAAATGACTTTATATTGTACAAATATGTACAAACAAAGACTTATACCTAAATTCTCAGCTCAATTTTCATTAGAAATTATTTTAAGAACTTTTTTTCTAAAAAAATTAATAAAATATTAAAAATTTTGATTTTAAATTATTTTTTAAATAATTTCTAATTAAAATTGAGCTGAGAATTTAGGTATAAGTCTTTGTTTGTACATATTTGTACAATATAAAATCATTTTCTTGGTCATTATTTCAATTTTGACCTCACAATTTGCCGCGCAAGACTAATCACACTGTGTTCAAATAGCTTTATGTTTAATATCATTTATTTTAGTTTTGGCTAAAGTTTCATAAATTTTAAAACTTGTTTTATAATAAATAAATCTTGTAGAATTACATATAAAAAAATTATAATTATACATTATAATTATACAAGGGGGGAAAATTATCAAGAACAATGGGCATTTCTCAGGTCTAGGATGGCAGCAAATGCTGAATATGTGCGTGTGAAAATAAATTCTCGCTCGAGCTTCGATTGGCGAATCATTGTCATGAGGAAAGAGCACCAAACGAAGCAATAACTGGAATTAAAGTTGGAAGAATTACGTCATCCGAAACAAACCAATTAAATAAAATGAAGTTTTTGAAAAAAATTAAAATCTTTTTTTTATAAGAGGCACTATTATAGTTGTGTAGTGTTTTTCTGAAGAAGACGAGCCGAAACTTGTATAATTTGTTCAGCAACAAATAAACTATTTGCGCAAATAACGTGGTTTCTTTAGTAAATCCTCTCATGCTTGTTTCAAACTCAAAATGGAAGACACTTTAGAATAAATTCACATTACTAAATATCTGTGATTTTTATCGAGCATTTAGAGTAAAATTGAAACAATAAATAAAATCACGATGGACAAAAATGAAAACTGGAAACTTATATAATCTAAAACAACCAAATTGCAATTTTCTTTGAAAATAATTCGGCAATCTGGATTTGAAGGATGCTACCTCGAATAATTAGCTATCTTCTAGGAGTTAGGGAAAATTTAATCTAATTGAAACTAATAAGGTTGAATGCTGTTGTTGTGATCATGGATATCCTATTTAAGAATGTTACCAGAGCGTCCGGAGAGGATGGACATCTTTTTACACAAATTAAGACCAACATGTAGACAATTAACATTGTATTGAACGCTGAGTACGATGTCGCCCTTAGCGGTTGCGTTGGGTGCCTATTCAAGTGATGGCTCGTCACCTGACTGTGGTTCCAAAATACGATGCCCGTTCTCCAATAGCCCTCGTGTAGCTGTAGTGCGACGATAATTCAAACCTTACCTAACCTAACATTGTATTGACAAGTCAATCATCCATGCGCTTACCAACCGGGATTCGAACGCGGAAACTACTGGTTGGGATTCATACGGGATATTCGGTATGCCGAGTATGCAGCGATAAAGGTTTAATAAATTACAGGAATAAGAAAATGATGCACATAAAGAAGACAGAACAGATCAGTCGGTTAAGGCATTTTTTTTTTTTTTTTGCCTTAAATGTGAAAGGTCCCAGGTTCAATCCGGGCATCGCCAAATCAACCGCCGACCTATAAGTCGTCCGTGAAGAAAAATGTCCGACGAATAATACCCCTTCCATTGGGAATGCACGCTAAATATTCTTATTAGTCCCAACACTGCGTACGATGGCTCCTTGAACAGTTACATTGGGTGCATACCCTGATGTCGACTCGTTACTTGACCGCGGTTGTAAACGCCCGTCGCCAATAGCCATCATATAGCTCTAGTGCGAAGATATTTCAAACTAACTTTACTAAACTATATTAGAGGGGCTGGGGAGCCCAGTCGGTCGAGCACACGCTTAGCACACTGAAGGTCCCAGGTTCGGGTCCGGGCATCACCAAAAAGTAGCTGCCGACCAATAAACGGCCCGTGCAGCAAAAAATGTCCGACGAATAATACCCCGTGTAAGGGAGTGCACGTTAAATATCCTTTAAGTCCTAACGCTTCGTACGATGTCACCCTTAACGGTTGCGTTGGGTGCCTACTCAGGTGCTGGCTCGTCACCTGACTGTGGTTCTAAAATACGACGCCCGTCGCCAATAGCACTCGTGTAGCTCCAGTGCGACGATCATTCAAACCTAAAACTAAACTATATTAGAACACAACAAGACCTCGCATTGAGAGTGGAGCTGAATCATTAATTAAAATCGCGGAAGGTCAAATAGAAAAACTGAAAAAAGTTACCTAATATAAAACACGCCAATACTGCTATCTAATGCCAAAACAGATTTAAAACGTTATGCAAAAATCCTTTTTGAAAGAAATGGTAAATTATACAACAAAAACTTCAAGAAGTACATGTTTTTCGGATTTTAACTTAAATTAATACAAAAATATACAAGTCAAAATTTGTGCAATTGTTCACACTTTGTAATGCCTTTTTCTGAACTTCAAGTCCCCAAAGCATATTTCAAACTCTTTAAAATAAATCATTTGGAAGAAATTAAAAAAGATTTTTTTTTTTTTTTGCTAATTAAGAATTAGAATCCAATAGAATGAATCAATGTCACTTAATTTTTTTTAAAGCTTTTAAACTGGACGCTATAGTAAAAAATCCATTTGTATTTTCGAAATCGGCGTCCAAAAACACACAATGAATTTAAACTTTAGCTTACGGAGCAGAAATTAAAATTCGCAGACTCTTGAAATTGAACTACACGTACCTTATCTTATCTGAGTTTCAGCATCTTTCACTAAAAGGGGAGGAGCTAACTTTAAGGGGAGGAGCTTAATTTCTACTCCTAGGGGGCGCTACTTCCTGGATAAGACTGGATATTGAAAATTTCATAATTTCGCTGCCACTTTTCTACCCCAAAAATGCAAATAATTGCGAACTTTTTTTTTTCAATGCGAATGAAATTTAAAGTTCTACGTCTCTATCTTTTCAGTTTTTCAAATTTCGACCTAGTTCATATTGTAAAATGATTTATTAATAATCAAAAAATTATTTTAACCAATTTCAAAAAAGTGAAAAGATAGAGACCGGCAAATCAACTGCATGTATCACATAAAAAAAACCGTTTGTAAAAATATTCAATACAGCCGGAGAAATGTGGCAGACTTTTTATTTTTTCCCCATAGGATTAACATTGAGAGAAGCCTTCGCTTGAGAAGCCGATTCTCGGTACTATTCCCCCTTAAGGAGGAATGGGTGCGCTGTACCGCACAAACTAAAGTGCCTCAGTGGTAATCCTATGGGAAAACATTTCTAAACCACATTTTTCTGGCTATTGTGGATATATTAACAAACATTTTTTTTAATGATAAATGTAGATAACTTACAGGTCTCTATAGTCTATAATCCCCCTTTTTGAAATAGCTTAAAATATCTCGTGGAATATTATTTATTGAAAATTAAAAAATATATTCGAACTAATTTGAAAAAGTGGGATAGCAGGGACCTGTGAAGCAGCCTCATTTATCCAAAAAAAAAAAAAAAACGTTTGTAAAAATATTCAATACAGCCAAAGATATGTGGCTAAGAGAATATTTTTTACTCCATTGGATTAACACTGGGACACTTAACTTTTAGGACTCGCGGTCCAGCGCGTCTCGAATGCGACTTCCAAAGTCATCTTCTAAGAATATCCATGAGGCGCTTAGCAAAAGAATCCCATAACTTGACGACTATTAGAGAGCAAAAGGGATTTCCACGAGAAATTCCCCAAAGCACTTCTGCCTCGATGTATTGACTCGACCCAAAGTAGAAGCAAGAAAGGAAAGAGGATAATGTGGACAATCCTTTGTCCAACTTCAAGTAAGTTCGGGCATTAAACTTTCTATCGGGAGGTTGTCTTATAATGACAAAAGTTAAACTGCTCTCGAAATATTCCGAGAATGGAGTTTGTGTTTACAGAAAGGTTAAATATTTATATACTTTAGATTTAATGTATATTATTTGTGTGAATAAACTTTAATTATTAAAATTTCTATTTATCTAAGCTTAATAAGGGTGCTGACAGAATAGGGAAAAGCGGAAAAATACTCGAAATTTGAAAGGGATCAAAATAAATGTAGAGCCAAATATAGATACCAATACCAATACAATAAACATCTACTTTCACAAATGTACTTTTTCCAGAGCCTCTAGCAACTGGATCTAGTTAAAGAAGGCATAAGATAGTATGAAGTGTTACTAAAATGTTTGCAAAATAAGTTATAAATAACACTCAAAGAGTTTGGGAAACTATCATTCTTGAGAGTTGAGTGCATTTCACTAGATCCTTAATATTTTTTTTCAACGTATTAAACAGGTTAATTATAAATATATTTTACAACATTTGGCATATTATTATATTATTATTGCATCATCATTATTATATTATTATAATTAAACTATTATTTTACAATATTATTTTAATTAATAGCACTTACCAATTAAAACCTTCTCTTAGAAAAATCCAGACTAACCATTTGAAAATAGCAACTGCAAAAAGAGAAATGAAATAGGCCTGTTCTTGATTTCCACTCGATAACTAGAAATGGACAGTTCTCAACTGTATACCGAAATAGAGAGGTCGGTAATTAAATAAAGTGAGCGATTAGCCCGCAATCGTGGTCCTAACAATAGGACTAGTAACAATAATAAAAATAACATCGTGACGTCCTTTCTCTTTTGATAAATGGCTCCTTTGAGAAGTCAATTAGAAATATCGCCGAAAGGGGGCAAAATGTTTTCTTTGATTGGGATAAAAATATAAGTTAGAAATGACGTAGACGTTTATTTTTACTTTCAAGGTTGCACTGACCTATCATGAAGCAAAAGTTTGTGAGCGAGTAATTTCTGGTGAATCAAACATATTTTTAAGAACAAAAACATTGATATGAAGAACGAAATGAACATAAATAACTCGTAAAAGGACACAACTCACAGAAATTCCTAAAGTACGGAAATACATAGTAGAACAAATATTAAAAAAAAAAGGTGGATTTATGCTGTCTAGTCTAACCTTTCCAAAAAAAAAAAAAATTTGAAATTCCAATGATAAAAATGGTATTTTAAAGAGAAAGTACATTTTTGCTAACTCTATATTTGGGCAAAGGCGATCTATCATATTTCTTGCACAATTAAATTTTTCGAAAAAACTTGATTTTATAAGCCTTTGTCCTGGAATTTTACTATCGGACCTGTTGGATCAATAATATTTTTTTTCTTTCATTGTAGAACACTTTGAACTGCCCCACCCATGCATGCCATCGCGCTAACTACAGCCAAACTGCTCTGCGGTTTTTCTAAAATGAAACATTTAATTTTTTTTTAAATTCAAAAGAAGGACGATTGTTTAAAAAATAAAAAGTTTTTTTTTGGGTCGAAAAACTATATCGACACTTCACATTGACAGACATTATTCTGAAATCACCCCACTTCGAAAGAACACTGCAGTAATAAATATTGGGCATACATAAATCATTTCATATAAATTTTGAGAGAGAAATGAGATATTATATCTACAAAAATTGTCGGTCGAAGAAACTATTTCAAAAGTGAAAAATCACATGTCACATATACTGTCATAATGAACCTCATTCCAATTCACTTATCAGAGCGATTAACACGAAGATTAATTCGAAACTAAAATTCATTTTTGGAAAATTATTGAGTTGTGAATCTATTATTGAGTTTTCCTTACATCAAAAAGACATTAATTACACATTTTTGTGAGATTTTGTTGTTTTAAATGCCACAGAAATAGAATGTACGATAGATTACAAAGGATTTTACTTTTAAATTTCAGAAGAATTTCTCTCAGTAGCCACAGAAAACTGATTGTTCTATTTCGCAAGGATAATCGATACGTATTTAATTAAGTCGGAAAAACGTCGGTTCTGCTACAAAAACAACGAATATTAGAGTATGAAAAAAAAATTATTTAGACAGGGGTAATAATTTAAATGTTCTAAAATTTCAAGAGACGTTCCTTTATGAAAAATATCATCACTATTTTATTTTAGGAAGATGTCTTTGATACAATTTCTTATTTTTTAGTTATAGTAGTTATTAATCCCTTCAATAAACGTTGGAATGCAAGAGGTGTTCGTTCAGCATACAAGCCATAGGTAAATAAAAACTTTTATATCCGATTGTTTCATTGATTTTAGTTTATCTGCTAAATTAACTTTTAAGCATAACTTAATAGAATGGTTGGACCCTAACTACTCACTATTTCAATTGAATATATCATCATGGTGTACTTTAACAAGAAGTTCTAAAAGAACTAAAATAGCCTACTTTCCTGATACTTAAATACTGACATTCTTATCGGGAAACAACTAGGTTCGTAACTGTAAGTGTCATCTACAGAAGTTTTTGCAGAAAATTTATACACATTGGGATAAATTTCACTAAAAACAGCATCCAGCTGTAATTTTAACTTCTTAAAGCCAAAATCAACCATTTACATTGATTTTCTATCAAAAAATTAAATGAATATTACTTATCGTCTGCTTGATTTATTTGTAGTTTTACGAATAATTAAATATTTATTTAAAACAAAAAACATGAAACTGACATCGACAGCATGTCAATGCCTACTTTTTCTTCTTTTTTTTAAATTCTTTCTAATTAAAAACAAAAAGTAGGCTAAGAAATGGTCTCCAACAACCTACATTTGACAGAGGTTTTTGATGATAGTTTGGTTGCTGACTTTTCTGTTTCCTACACTCCGTGTAAACTTAACTTGGGTAAAAACAAAGAGTAAAAAGGAAGAGAGAAAACCGTGGTTGGTCCGTTGGTTGGAAACTCTTGTAAGGTAATATTTACATACAAAATTATCTGAATACAATTTAACCAAAATACACTTTTCATTTTGATAAAAAAAAATTGCCAAAATTAATCAAATATTATTCAAATCTGTCAGTCCTTAAACGAAATTAATGTTGCAAACATGTTTTCTGGATGGATTCACAAATAAATTATGGAACTCTTTACATACGCGGAAGGATCTTCTCCGTAGCATATTTCTATTTACCCAACTTAGGTTGTCAAGGAGTGTAATACCCTTGATATCTCGATGGTTACCCACTCGATATCCTGGCAACTCATATCTAATAAAAATGGGGAAACGCCAAACCATCTCTACTGATTAATATCGTCGGATCATTTCTCCTCATCCCATCCACGAGAAACTAATGACTTCGCAGCGAGAGAGATACCTCGAAGGCATCTCGAAGAGAAAGATCGGCGAAGACGTATTTATGCACGCGCAATAAATATAGGATATCGACTAAAGAATATGTTAACGATGCAGGATAAGCTATTTTATGTGTAACTTTTATCAAAGCAAATAAAGAAAACTCTATGAGAAATATACACCATTACAAGGGCGAACGAAGAAATGGGGGGACAAATTCATAGGGTAACCAATTCATAGAGTTAGGATAAATTAGCCGACTCTTTATCTTAACTAATCGTCAGTACAAAAAAAAAAAAACTCCCGATACTTGAATTTCTTTTCCTATTTTATTTTTATTTTTAATAGTTTTTAAAACATTTTAAATGATTTTCCTTCAGGTTAGGTTAGGTTTTGAATTATCGTCGCACTGGAGCTACACGAAGGCTAAGTCCAGTGACGGGCCTACACCTTAGTAGGCAACCAACGCAAACGTTAAGGGCGACATTGTACGCAGCGTTAAAACTTTGCACTCTCTCCATACCGGGTATCGTCGGACATTTTTGGCTGCACGGGCCGTTCATAGGTCGGTAGTTATTTGGACGAAGGCCGAACCCGAACCTGGAACCTTTCGCATGTTAGGTGAGTGCCTAACCGACTGGGCTCACCAGCTCTTGATTTTCCCAAACCGACGAGAATGTTCGAAAAAGACGCATTTGCGCACACACCATTTTTATTGGAAAACGACTAGAGAACATGTTTAGCCTTTAAATAGACTATTCTTCATTGTTAACTCTTTTTCAAAAGAAATAAATTATTCACTAGCATTAAGTAAACACTTCGAACTCTTTATTCAAAGACGCATAAAGCCGACAACTGAAATCATTTAGAATGATTTTGAGGCCTCTTAGGTCGGAATAAAATCCTTTTTATGTTTAAAGTGCTCGTTCCTCTAAGAAAAGTCTATTTTTAGCATATTATTTCTTATACTGCAAAGATCACACGAACTTCTGACAAAACTGAACCAAAGAAACAATAATTTAATTGTGGTGTGAGATAGGGTCTTCAATAGCGAGAAAAAATTCTTGAACAGAAATATGTATAATCAAAGTTAAACAATAATTCTGTTAACTAGTAGTGACACGTTTTCACCATGGGACTTAAAAAATCGAGCACTTATATTTTTTAGATCTCTAAAGATAGCAAAAGAAACTTGTGCCGAGAACTGATGACATATAAATGATTTTGCCGCTTATTATGATGGAATGAAATCTTTTAATTTTTGTACTTGCTCGTTCCTCAGTAAGTAAAATATATTTTTAGTGCATTCCTAAGTATTTTGTAGAGCCAAAAAAGGCCTCACAGATCACGACCTTCAGTTGAACCTACACTAAAGAAAGAATAATCCAGTTGAAGCGGTGATGTAGTTTTGAATAATGAGAGAAAAGTGTTAGAGAACAACTAACGCTTTTTTAATCTAATGGGGCTGAAATTTTGGCGGTCAAGCCTTTGCAGACTCTCGACATATTCCTCAGAACCGAGAGCCATTTTTTGTGGCACCCTCCAAGCGACTCTCGCTACCAATTTTGCCGTTCAGATTACAATGAATCTCAGCTCTCTGTAGATGTTAAAGAAGGCCGAGATTACATTTTGCCGAGAGAACCCAAAGAAGCCAAATGGGTACAGGGATCTTTTACATGCCACATAATGACATTCATGCAAAAGATTTTCCCATCCAGAAAATCCGACGATTCAGAACCAGCGAACTTGGGCTTATGAGGCGGACACTGAACTACTAACGTATTCAAAATGAAACCAGTAATTCAAAATTCTGTAACAAGTGTATATTCTCTTTAAAAAAAAAACTAGAAGAAAAAAAGTAGAAATTGCATCATTAAACACCTATTCAATCTCATCTAAGCCCTTCCTTTTTAGCTTATTTCCCATTACTGCGTCTTTGCCATTTCCACAAAATTATTAATCGTATCTGATATTTGGCCAAGATCTTTTCAGGGGAGTGAATAATGATACACGGTCCATCAGTTGACAAAACATCGCATTTTGGGCAGATCCAGTCGAGCCGAACGCAAAAAAAGCCTTATCTGATTATGAAAGAAAGAAGATAGCACTATTTGTGTAGTAGTTGTGTTGTGTTGTTATTATTGTAATAATTTGCGAGTGGATGCACCCTTACAAATATGGAGATATTTCTGCCAGTGGGACCGTGAAGACATTTGATTTCAGTCGTCCATGTCTCATTGAATGTAATATGAGTGGTAAAATAGAATTGCAACTTGGCAATCAAAGAATAGGGGAAAGTCTAAAGCATCATGCACGGAAAGGTGGTAAATACCGATTAACGCATTGGAGATACACAACATTGCCAGTCCCGGTTTCCAAAACTTCAAATTTGGTCTCCAATTTCAAATTCGAATTTCTTATATCGAATTCAACATTTCTTCCATTCCCCTTACGCAGCGTATAATGTTGTCATTAGGGTTGCGTTGAGTGCCGGATCAGGGGTCGGCCTCGTCCCTCAACTGTGGTTCAAAATGACGAAACTTAAAGAAAGAATCCCTTCCGCCAGAACCGAACCCAAACACTCACGATTTTTTTTTGTATAGTTAGTAAAGGGTTAGGTTGAATTATCGTCGCACTAGACCTACAGTGGGACCATGAGGGCTATGGAAATTATGAATGGGTGACGGGCGTGCTAATTTAGAATCGCATTAAACTGACGAGCGGACACCTGAGTAAGCACCCAAAGCAACTTTTAAAGGCGACTTTTAAACACACACACGCCCTCTCTTTTCGTCGAAATTTTTTTCCGCACAGATCATTTATAGGTCGACTGTTATTTTGTCAATGAAAGAGAGGACATTTCGCTCGGAGACATTCTCAAAGAAATTACGCATTGGGCCGCTCTGGTAACGGATAAAACAACCTTATTGTTTCCTTCTATTTTTAAGTCATTCGACGTGACGTGGAAGCACAACAATGTGAGGTTGTAATTTCAGATTTATCCACTCGTTTACTATACTCGCAGTTCAATTAAGAAAAGGAAAAACAATAGTTTTTTATTTTTTATTTTAAGGAAACACTGTTGTAGGGGTTTCATTACTCCTCGCAATTCCCTACGGAATGCGTGAGCAAAAAAAAAAGTTTTCTAAACGAGGAGTTTCTTCCGATTTGTTTTTGCTTTGAACAAGAAAAAGAACTTTAGAAAGAAGATGCATTCTTTGCTCCGAGATATCAAGTGATCTTGATCACATACTAACACTGCAAAAAAAAAAAAAACTCTTCAACAACAAAATACTAGTGACCAGGGAGTTATATTTGCCGCTAGGCGAGGTGAATTTTCGTTTTTCCTTCTGAGTTTGTCTGTTAAAAACAGATTTTGCGTTCAAATTAAAAAATACAGTAAACAGATTATCTCTGTAAATTATACAGTACTTTTCTGGCATACCTACCGACAAATTTGTTGTGTAAAAAAGATTTTTTCATTTCATATTAGGTAATATAAAGCTAAAAGAATAATGCCCTACGTTTGTTTTTAAACATAGCAATACGGCAAAACAACTTATGTATAGAAATCCTACGAAATACACTTATACTAAAAGGTTGAAGCATACTTAGTGAGGAATAAAAGCGAAGATTTCATTGAACGGAACCGAATTGCAATTTCAACTCAAATCCATGGATCTACTGAACCGTTTTATTGCCAGCTTTTGAATTGCAAACATGTTTTTTAGTATTTTAATGTGTTCGATACGGAAATAAAGAAGTTAAATTTCTTTAGGAACTTGTTTTTCTGAGTGGGAAAAGTGTAGGAGGGAAAGGGCTTATATTGGACAACTGCATATTTATTTCTCTCTTAAAAAAAAACTTTAGGAAAAGGCTGTACTGCAAAGTTATTTGCTAATTTTTTTAAAAGAAATTACAAAAAAAGTTAAACCTATCTTCTAACAATTTATCCTAATAAGTCGCACTTTTGGATCATAATATGCTCTCCAAAGCCATTTTATAATATAAAATATCGTTAGTTATAGTGCATTAATTCCAAAACCATGTATTATATGATGCAGCTTAAATGAGCTTTTAATATGACTACTTATGCCCTACTCTTTCTAAATGGAAAGTTCAGATGGGATGCAGTTAAAATTATACGTTAAATGGGATACAGTTAAGATTATACGTTACGCATAGAAAATTATTTTATAAGATTTAAATGGCAGGGTTTCAGCGAAATTCTTAATTATTTCGGGGTACTTAAAAGTTTCTCAAAAGATTTAACGCATTCATTAATTCCAATGTTATCTTCAGAAACTATCAAAACGAGAATGGTGTTTCGAAAAGAGGCTTTAAAGCGTTTATAAACATTTTGTATCTTTAAGTATAATGTAGTATGATGATCATTTTGAATGATACATTCTTCCCCAAGGCCACATTAAAGAACCGAATGGTACTCGTTTGAATGGTTAGTTTTGAAAGGGAAAATTTTAACTAATGGAATCTCTTTCTTAATGACATTTTGATTACTTGTTTACTCTTCAAGAATTTGAATTGCATAATCTAGTTAAAATTTTCTAACTAAAGTACAAACAACCATGCCCAGCGATGACAATAAAATACTGTAGTTTTAATCAAAACATGCTCTACAATTTTATTAAGGGTTTAAAATAAATATTTTAGCTTAGTTTGAACATAGATGCACTAGAGCTATTGGCTACGTGCATCGTAATTTAGAACCACAGTCAGGTGACGAGCTGACATCTGAATAGGCACAAAACGCAACTGTTAAGCACGGCATCGTACCCACAGCGTCCCCATACAGCCACAATTGTCTACAAGATATCTATTGGTAATCTACAGGATCCATCAGCCGTTCTAGATGTCCTTTGGACATCTATTGCATATCTATCCCCAAAATCTATTCTTTGGATATCTATTAGCTATCTATGTGTAGACTAATTTAGACTTGGAGATTTTGGACTTCTAATGGATGAGCATCAACTCTTATTTATTAGACATCGCTATTCTGGATATCTACTAGACGTGCACGTTGCTATATTTTTCGACTTACCAAAATTATATTTCTATTAGATGTCTAAATCAAGGATTTCGAAGACATTGGTTTTTGGTTGGATTCTTCGTAAACAGATATGATTTTCGGGATTTTCGCAATGAATTTTCTTTTATTTTCTTTACATGCGCATATCCCACATTTATCCGTACACATCCATAACGTCTAGAAATGTCGTATGATGTCTATAAATTTAACATAACATAGAGATTTCAACTTATAGTCCATTTTAAGTAAACTTAATCTATGAGGGCTATAATTAACATACTTTTACTTTATTTTCATATAGATGGCAACACTGACAGTCGTTTAGGATAAAAAAAAAACAAGTACACTACTTAAGCGCCTAAACCTGAAAAAAAGTGCCAACTGGCCAACTGTTATGGCAACCTTGTAACCATTGCCGTGCTAAGATTAGGGGTTGATTGATGAGAGCTCTGCCTGCCGGGCAAACGGCGATAGTTGTAGGGGTTGACCCCAGGGAAATTCGAAAGTCGGAGAGGACACTTTTAAAGGGTCCGTGGTGAATGAAAGGGGGGGGGGGGGTCCAACGTGAACCACCACGTGGTTTAAATAAAGAAGCCGACTTCAACAAATATGCCATCTGTTGCAGAGGAGAGGTAACCTTTAATTATAGCAATGGGATTCTTTAAAATTCAGCCCAAAGAAGCAGACATTCATTCATGAAGATTGAAGGGACCTGTAGTAGGCAGTAGATTTTGACGTGTCCCCCGAAAACGAATTTCTTAAGTCTCAACCCCATCATTTGATCCTTGATATAAAACATAATACGAGTTTTCAAATACTAAATTTTTCTGGTACATATTTTTATAAGATGGTTCGGTTTAAATTTTTTAGAAATACTAGTGATGAAATAATTTTGTGTAATAATCGTTTAATGTGCATTTGTTTCCTATTAATTATGGAGCAAAGTTCTATTTATATTAAGTATCTGAGTTTTTTTAACAATTGATTAAAGTTTTTAGGTTTATTTCTCAGTTCGTTATTCTGACTTTAATTCAATGCTTTACGGCAAAGTTTTTTTTAGTATTTTCTGTAATCATACGAAATCCTCAACAATGAGTTGTACTATTGTTGCTCTGAAAAAAAAAATAACTTACAGTATTTTTTCTTAAAGGAAAGAGAAGTTAAGTGCTTGCAACAATGGTCCATGTCATTATAGAAGTTATGGCAGTTTATTTGGCCACGGCAGTATTTTGTAAAACACGTAAACTTTTTATTAAAATATTTTTTTTAATTACAGCGAAAACCTCTCTGTAACAAAATAATTAACACTCTGTGCCAAGCCTGTAAAAATAATTTTAATTAAATGGAATATCACCCTTTTATGAGAAACGTCAGTTAAAAATGCACAAATACTTTTTAATTTAAATACTATTGGAAATTATTAAGTTTTAAAAATAGTGAATCAAACCGTTGTGTCTGATGGGGGGACATAAGGGACAATGTTCAAACACAGATTGCATTTTATGAATCTTATTACTTTTTCCTCAAGGAATTAATCTAATAAAAGTTAGGTTCTTTTCTTTGTTTACAACTTATAAATATGCTGTTAGACAAGGTGCAAAAAACTGTGGAAATTTATTGATACATTACGAATAAAATGTACTTTTAAAAGCTGTTTCTCGAAATTCATTATATCTCTGTCCCGATTTTAAATGTATTAATCCTTTATACTTCCCGATTGAATGAAAAATTCAAAAAAATGTATCTTAAATAAAAAAAAAATAGTTGAACTTAGTGGTGGAAAAAATACCTTTAAATTTGATAGGGCACTTGAAAGCTGCGGGGCCCTAAAAATGGAGGGCCTGTAGGCCACTGCTTACTTCGCCTGATTGCTGATTCGGCCCTGGTCAAGGGTATACAACAGTGGGATCAGTTGACTTCTAAATCCAAATTTCCCCTGTAGATACGCGCTAGGTATAAGCGACCTATCTTAATTTGATTATTTATGTTACATTTCCAAGTAATGAAATCGAACAAATCAGATAAATACTCCGCTTCAACTTGAGCCTGATTTCCGGCAGAACAAACGGACACGTGGTCAGAACCGGTGCCTTACAAATTTGCTTGAAAACAAAAGAAAATTCATTCGCCACAAATTCGCCACAAAAAAATCCAATTAAGTGCAGCTGATGTTTTCAGAGACGAGATGCTATAGATAATAAACAGTTGAAGGTTATTTATTTGTACAAATTTAAAATGAAAAAAAAATCACGTTCATAGATATATCGATGTATGTTAGGGAGGGCGGGGGGACTTGTTTGTGTAATGGACACTTAAGCAGAAACTGACCGACACATTTATATCTAAATTGTATCCAAAAAGGAAACTGCCAAATATCAATTTCGGGTCGAATGAAAATCGGATCGTAATAATATATCTTAATCTAATTTGTATTTTTTTTTTAATTTGTCATATAAGAGCCATGAAGCAACTTAGTAGGGTTTTTTTTTGCTAATATTCCGGAATACTAAACTGTAATTTGTCGTGACGAAACACTATACATAGAGTATTAAACTAGTAATGACGTTTCCTCTGAAGAAATAGGTTAATCGACACAAAAAAAAAACATAATTTCCAACCAAATATAATTTAAGTGCAATAGCAATTATTTTATAAAAGCCCTTTTTTGAATCATTCATAAATATTTTTTTATTTGTTAACTTAAAAAAAGTAATATCTTTAAGTAAATCTAGTGAAGCATAAAAAATCAAATAAAGGTTTATTTTAAATAAATATATTTTTGAAATAATATTCAAACCCCAATCTCAATTTTTTTTTAAACTGTATACCAGAGTTAAAACTAAACAATATAGTTTTTGCATTAAATAAAAAATTCAAAACCGTCTTGTCAGGGATACGGACAGTTGCCACGCGGAAAGTTGCCACGAAAAACATACTTCTCTTCATTTGATTATTAAATACTAAAACCCTTTTTTAAGCATAATTTGAATGTGAATTTTTATAACTTACAAAAATCAGTTTAATAATTTTATTAATCGGTACAAAAAAAACTTTACTTTTCGCACAAAATGCATGAATATAAAACTACTAGTTCACAAAGTAAGCTTTGTTTAACGAGTTGAACGAACTTCTTGCAAGTGCGAGAGCGATTAATTTACGAATTGAAAAGCCATGTATGTATATGTAAAAAAAAAAAAAGAATTTCGTTGTAAAAGCCAGGCCTCAAACATCATATGAACAAATTAAACTTTATAATGAATTTCTACATAAAAAAGAAAACAGTAATTTGATTTCCCGACACGTTAATTTTTTTAGCACATATGAACAGGCTAGGAAAATAGTAATCCTTTTTAAATAAAATATTGTTACATAAATATAGCAATAATGATACCTGAAATGGCTTTAAAAATTTGAATGGGCCCATTGATTTTTTTAAAATAAATAAAATTGAAATAAGTTTACATTTAAATAATTTATCGCGAAATCTCCGTCATAAGCAAATCCAGATGACCAGATAATGTCTTGACTCATCTAATCACTGCCTTGACCCCCTGCGATGCGACTAGACCGGGTCATCTGGTCTGACCCTCGGGCAAGCAGTCACACGAAGTTCTCCCCGTAAAAGATAGAAGAGAGTCTAGTAGTGAGTAGTCTGTGATGTGCTTCCTGTGAGTGTTTTAATCTTCTTTCAATAAGTATTTATTCGGAATCGATTCCAGCCAAATGACAAACGTTCTTCTATCGTGAGGATAGTAAGAAAAAAAAATTAAAGATTTTATTGCATAAACTTTCCATATAATGTCCTAAAAGAAATAATACTCTTGGAAATCCAACAATGGTTGACATTTTTACATTATTGCACTTGATCAGCTTATTTTATAACTGTTATATTTTTATATAACAGTTATATATTTTTAGTTATTATTATTACCATGAACTCTCGATGGGCAAGCAGCGGTTCTTCTTCAATTTTGCGTGTGGCTCGTCGCTCTTTTCAAAAACCCAACACTATAAATAAAAATCCTTAAAAAAACCTAACAATTTTAATAAAAAAAACCTTTCCCTTGGATTTATTTTGCTAATGAAAAATTATGCATTATAACACTAACTCAAATGCAGTTAAATCGCCTAAATAAGCAGTTATTGCAATGAGAGATAAATGAAACAGTCAGAAGGGAGTTATGACAAATGATTCGCAAAAATTTCTAAGCTTATTTCAGTGATGCGAAACTTGTTTAATGTTCAAACAATGTTTTTATTACTTTGTTATCACTTTTTGACATCTTTCGAATGATGAATTCAGTTCTAAATTTGATTATTTTTCCCCAAATGTGTAGTTATGAATTAAGGATCTTATTCTCTGTTGCATTTGTGGTGCAATCGATATTTTTTACTAAAACAACAAATGTAAATTTTTCCCCTTGAAAACTTGAATTTGGAACCTATTTATGTTTATTGTTCCATTGTAATTTACGCATTTAAAACTTTTTCAATGCAGTTTCGTTTAGGAGGGGCAGATGTAAACGCCTGAAATGGTGACGTGTTTTAGAGACTTATTTAAAAAAGAAGGAATCAATGAATCGCTTTGAAATTCATTATGTTTATTCATTATATATATTAAAATACAAGAATCAGATTTGTTTTGTTTTTATTTTTCAAAATAGCCGCCGCAGTAACTAATCTCCAGAGATCCTCACGGCAAAAGGCATCACTCGGTGGAATTTTGAACTTCTAGAACAGTGATTGGAAATCAAAGTTAATTGGTCCGATTTTGAATGAAAGAAGTTTTACTTTTACCGTTTTTTTTCAGTGGTTTTTGGCTAAAAAACAGTAGTTTTTTTTAAACAAATTTTGGTATTTTTGAGGTTCAACTAGAAACTAATATTAAGAGAATACGCATACCAAATTTCATGCGAATCTGTTGATAACTTTTTTAATTTTCTTTCCCGCCAATTAAAAAAAAGTAGTTTTGAGATAAAAGTGCTTTAAGTTTTTAAGCAGGTAGAAAATGAGTTTGACTAAGGTCTGACAGAAGTCTTTCTTCGGTGCTCACGTAGCACCTACTTTTTGTTCTTAAGTTCTGTGCATAGGTTCATCATACAATAGACACCAAAAGGGTCAGAAATATGAAAGCCAGGTAGATCTGCAACTTTTATCCCATTTTTGCTTAGAAAGCTTAGCTTTATTCCAAAATAAGACAGTTCATGTTATGCAAAGGAAGAGGGTATAGTGAGCATCCGCAATTGTCCATTTCTAGATTTAGAGATGGGCAATACCTTCTCTTATTTAACGTGCGAAAGAGAATTTAAAACTAAACAAGTAGAATTATAACAGTGGTTGTCAACCTAGAGGAGTTTCCACTTCCACACATGATAAATAAACCTTCGAAACAAAATCGCCAAACATAGCATTTTGCTTTTTAATTTAAACATTTAATCGCCATTTATGCCAATCTTCATTTACTTTCTTTCGCAAATTAAATTGGTATTTTTTATTATTGGCTTAATTAATTTGCAGCTTAAAGAAGAAAAACTTATAGTAAAACTAACCTTTATACATCCGGAGTAGGGTGGGTTACCCTTTATAACGTTGGCTTTTATATTACTACTATCAGTATGGTCCCGCCTTACTGGGAACCCGTTAATTTCGCATTGCTTCCTTTTAGAGACATGTTTACTTGTGAAAATACACTCAAAATCAAAACAAAATTATATTCGTGTTGGCGCATGCGCACTTAAAAAAGCAAACACTAATAGAGGATGAAGCAGCCTTATGGCGAGCGCATATCTCAACCAAACTCAATAAAACAAACTAATACAGGATGGCGTCAAACCCCCGTTTCGGCCCGGTCCATGTATTTTCAAGCCCTGTTATGGTCCCGCAATCCCACGTGGATGACGTTTTTTTTTTTTTAAAGGAATAATTATATTAATTAAAAATCACAATCAAATATGAAAAAAACTAAGCCTCAGGTGCACACGTAGGTATTAAAAGGAATCTATATTAAAAATTTCGAATTTTTTAGAACAGTCTAAGTAGGTCTTTTGCGATCCACAGACATACACACAGACAGACTCTTTTATTATTATAGATTTAACTTTTACTTCAGACCAATCCATCTCTTAATCTGAATCACTTCCATCAGGATATTATGAGCAACCCACCCCAACCCCTGATGTCAGCATTATAATTTTCTTAAACTTGGATAGCCGATTGTTTCGATTTGGTTTTTATTGTGATGAAGTAACTATATTTGTACATAAATATGCCTCGATATTTCCATGTAATTTTAATTTGCAAACAACTAAAATGAACAACGATTTTTAGCCTAAAATAAATTAGGAAATATTATTTGAATCAAGTACAATAAATTTGACTATAATAAGCTTTCACAAAAATTCCCAATTCTATTCCTAAGGAGAAGTAGTCTACCGTTTTGTCCTCCTGGACCCGTTTCGGTTCGAATTTATAAAAATGCTTTTTTAAATGATGCCTGCAGAACAAAGTAATTTGGTTTGGTTTGAATTATCGTCGCACTAGAGCTACGCGAGGGCTATTGGCGACGAGCGTCGTATTTTAGAACCACAGTCAGGAGGAGAACAAGGTAATAAGCTCCTAAAAATTTGAAATATGTACCTCTAATAGTTTTGGCTGGGGATATTGATACGCGAGTCAGTCAGGACTTGTTTCTTTATAGATATAGATTGGCTTGTTTCATGTGATGAATTTCTTTCCACATCCTTCTACCTATTATTCATGTACTTCCTTCGATCGGTGCTCTGTTCCCATGTGACATTGATTCGCCAACCGTGGCTATAAATTATTATAATTCAGCATTTCGGTTGCCACTGAATGCTTGAATCATATGCCTATCAAAACATGCCTTATGTTCTAAAAAGAGAAGTGAAACTTAACATCGTTCTTTACATTCGCTAGAAAGTAAACAACAAATGAGAGAGGCCAAAATATTTATGCAAAAAATCTTTCTCTACCGTTTTCTTAATCCACTTACTATATGAACCATCAAAATAACTTTAGTTTGCGAAAAACTATGACGTTATCCATTATCTAAACAGGAATAATAAACATAAAAAAAAATATTTACATTTTAAATGAAGTTTTTGTTCGCTTGACGAAGTGGCAACAGAGGACATAACATATAAAAATAGGATTTTGTCTTGTAATGTCTTAAATATTTAGTTTTAAATATACTTCTAATTTTAAGTTATTCTAAAACTGGAATTTGGGACATAGCCTATTTTTTTGCCTCAATATGAAGTAACCCATTTGTCTGAAAACTTATGATTCGTTATATGAAGTTAGGTGACGAGCAGACAAACAGACCGAACAATTATACACGTTCCACTTTTTACGTTAGAAACGCAGTTTGGAAGCTAAAATCAAAACACTCCCTTCACTACTTGCCTACCACAATTTTTATATAATGCCAATCCTTCTTTAAATTCCAAACAAATGGCATAAATGGCACCCAATAAGCTAATATCTGATACATTAACTAGTTTTTTGCTAGCATTTTCTTGATTAATAAAAAAAATTAATAACTACTATTATAATTTTAAGATAATTTGAACTTTTTTTTTAAAAGAGTATGCGTTACTATAACACGTAACAGAAAAACGGAATTTTTTTTTCAAGGACTCCGGTCCACGGTTTAGTGAGACAAAAAGGCAGGAATGATTCACCAAAAACGAGACGTCTGGTCCAAATACACATTTAGCAAGAGAAAAATTGCTTTTTAGAAATGTGATTAACATCAATAGCTACAGAAAGTTATAGAATATTTGTCATATCCTCTTCTTTTCAAGCAAAAATATTATTTGAGGTTTAGGTATCAGCCTCTATCTCAGAGAGATCTGTGGTTTTTACAAATTTTAGCGAGAACTCTCTTCAAAAGAGGAAGATGAAACTGGAAACAGTATTCAAACAGGTCCTTACAAAATTGCTAAACTGCTGATAAAAACCCCCCTGCTGATACATGGTGTGGGGGCCAAATATCTGCCTTTGTAGTGAATCCTCCTTATCGCTTGAAGGTAAAGGGGAAGAGGGTTTTCTTGGAAGAAAGCACCGCAAGGACAATTAGGGCGGAGTTGCAAGATGTCAAATGTCAATGGGGAGTGGGAGAAGCTTGAGTTCTATGAAAGAGTGTGATTACCAGATTTTGAAATGTATCTCTTTTTAACGATCGCCAAATTGTCAAAAACTTCAGTGCCATCTTGTGAATAATAATTCAACTAAAAACATCGTTAAAAATAATTGTTTGTAGCTAAGACATTATTAAGTAGTTAATGGTTGTCTTTTTTAATTGTTTTAAATTTTCTGATTAAGCGCCCGGTAATTAAGTAGCTAATCTGGCTGCCAATACTGCCAAAGATGACATTTCACAACAGTTAATAACTTCCACTCATTAATTTTGAATACACTTTTACTACTGTCATCTATGAGGTTTATTAGTAACTAAAACTTCATAATGGAATGTAAGAGATGAAAAAAAAAAAAACATTTGTCGAGAGGGGGCTCTACTTTAATAGAATAAAGTGGATTATATTACTTGTTGCCATATTTATGACAACAGTATGCATTAGAGGGTTAAACTGAAAACTTTATGAAATTAAACAGACTAAAAAATTATAAAAAGTAAATAATTGAAACTGGTTATGGTAAATAGAAAATTTGGATTTGTAAATTTATTTTTATTTTAATAGCTCTGTGTTTTTTTTTCTAAAGAAGATACTGTTTTTTTTAATTATAAAATGTGGGTAAAAGACAAATAAATCGCTAATCTCTTAATGAAAAGAAATATGAATATATTAATGTTTTTTTTACATTTTAAACTTTAATTTTTCTTTGGTAATTGAATTTTATAAACTGAAAAATTCTAAAAATACTAAAATCATAAAAAGTGGGCAAAAGGAAAAAAAAAATCAATTATCTTTCATGAAAAAAAATGTACAAATCAATAATGTTTTTTTTACATTTTTAATTCAATTTTTTCTTATGTATCCAATTTTTATAAAAGGGGAGATTCTAAAAGTATGTATATTAAATAATCCAAAAACAAATTAGAAAATTAAAAAAAAAACAATACAAGAGGAACCAACTACGTAAAAGTAAATTTTAAAATAACTCTTCGTCACTATTTGCGATTTTAAGAAGCTTTGAATTTTATAGGATATAATATATAATTTTTAAATACTAATTAAGAGTTTAAATAATGAAATGTGTGAAGAATTAAAATAAAAAAAAATACGATAAAATAATGAAAATGCGAAGAAACACCCTCGAACTTATAACAAATGTCAATATGGTTTCCTATTAATGAAACTTTTATTTTTTTGAAAAATTATAAGATGAGTTTAAAGTTTTAAAAAATCTAGCAATTTAAAATAAATTGATTCAAAGAAATCTCTAAGTAATTTCATGGGACTTCATAGTATTAAAAAAAAACCTCCCTAGTTACAAAGTACTTGACTTCTTGTTAAGAACCTTTAACAAGATTATTAAGAAGAATTAAGAGTTTAAATAATGAAATGTGTGAAGAATTAAAATAAAAAAAAATACGATAAAGTAATGAAAATGCGAAGAAACACCCTCGAACTTATAACAAATGTCAATATGGTTTCCTATTAATGAAACTTTTATTTTTTTGAAAAATTATAATATGAGTTTAAAGTTTTAAAAAATCTAGCAATTTAAAATAAATTGATTCAAAGAAATCTCTAAGTAATTTCATGGGACTTCATAGTATTAAAAAAAAACCTCCCTAGTTACAAAGTACTTGACTTCTTGTTAAGAACCTTTAACAAGATTATTAAGAAGAATTAAGAGTTTAAATAATGAAATGTGTGAAGAATTAAAATAAAAAAAAATACGATAAAGTAATGAAAATGCGAAGAAACACCCTCGAACTTATAACAAATGTCAATATGGTTTCCTATTAATGAAACTTTTATTTTTTTGAAAAATTATAATATGAGTTTAAAGTTTTAAAAAATCTAGCAATTTAAAATAAATTGATTCAAAGAAATCTCTAAGTAATTTCATGGGACTTCATAGTATTAAAAAAAAAAACCTCCCTAAGTACAAAGTACTTGACTTCTTGTTAAGAACCTAAGTGTACTCTTATCAACCAAGTCACCATAGCCTAACGGATAGCGTACTAATCTACAGACGGGAAGGTCCGTGGTTCGAATCTCGCTTGGAACGTCTGCCAGCATTGAAAATGAAAAACTTGTAAAATAAGTCATACGCTCAGTAGGAGAATCCTACGTATAAGAACCTAGTTGAAAATTACTTTTAAACAGTAAAATAATTTTAAAACCCATTTTAGAAATTCAGTAGTGGCGCCACCTATCTTTGCATTTTTAAACTATTTGTTCTAAGTACATTCTATCACATCCATAAATTCAAATTTATCCGACATGTCTAGAATTGGTATATTTATTCGATATTGTAGACCTCGTCGAGAAATGTTTTCTTGTTAGGGTTGGTCTAATAGATATCCACAAAGTACATAAGACTGCTCATGGAGTTTGATGACCTCTAATGGACGTTCACCATATCACGAATTCATCCAGAAAGTCTAAAACACGTCCGTAATGTCTAGAATATCGCTGTCAAATAGATTCCTAATGGATATCACTCGGCGGAAACTACGGAGGTCTATAAGACGTCTATGGATGGTAAACTCAAATTCTAATAGATATCATGGATTTTCCGAATAACGTCTTATAGATGTCTACTGGATAATGAATGGCTATGTGGGTCGGGACTTCGGAGCACAAGTTATTGAAGTAGATAACTTGCATGATGCTTTATTTCGCATAATACGAAACAAATGTTTAAATATTTATCCTACAACTCTTACTGTGACATTATAGTGAATACAAAATGTCTTAATTGGACAAAATAATGAGCTTCCCATCAATCTATACGGATAATTACTGAAAATTCTTGAAATTGTCCTTTCAAATTAAGTACCAATTAGCATGAAACCGATTCAATGTTCATTTCCAATAAGGAAATGCTTAAATAAGATTAATTTGGTGAAAATTGATAGTATGGTATTATCCCGCACTGGAATTAAAGGATCTTTATAAATAAATATTACAGCTACAGTAAGACAAGTTAATTTAAATTTATACTAGTTAGTGAAGTTTTTTATGTTTAACTCAATCACATTAACAATTGATATAGACTACAGAAAGAATCAGTTTCAATTTAGATAATTATAAGAGGATTTAAGTTTTCTGTAGCAACAGTTTTAACGTTGCTGTCCAAACTGCTTACTTAGCCCAATTTATGAAAAACTAAAAAGGTTATCGTCTCATTAGGTTTTAAGGTTTAAAAAACTTTCTGTTTCATATTTTATTATTAAGAGTAAAGGAATGTAGAATCAATTTAAAAACATTATAGATTTATTCATAAACATTCATTCCTTAGGTAAAGGCCTTATCACACGAGAGCACGTTCGCTCAGCGACGTACCTACGCCTTTTCAAAAACTGGTTTATCGATCAGCTTTTGTTGGCTGAGTTTTTTCGAGTCGATGTGAAAAAATCCGGTACTTTTTCGCTGAGCAAACGGCTCTGCTCCAATCAAAAACGAAGTTCAGCCGTGACGTCATGACCGAGCCTCCTCCTCCTCCAATACCGCGATAGTACCGCTTTTAAGTCTGTGATGTCACGCATGACGTAGCTGTCGTCTTGTGTGACGTTTTAATGAACCAAAAGTTTTTCGATGAGCGATGTTCCTACCGTCTGATAAGGGCTTAAGTTGAATATCGGAAGTTAGGCTTCCTTTCATACTGCGACTGCTCGCAACGAAAGACAGATAGCAACTGAGACAAAACGGATAACGAACACATCCTTTCGTTCCTAAATCAAAATGAAATCTTCTTCACTAATTGCATCAGAAAAAGATGAGGTAACTCCAATTGGGATCTACATTTATGCATTTTATATTTGAAATAAGTTAAAGGAGTTGCATCATCCAACTTAATTGTTTGTTTTTTTTTAAGGAATATTTAACACTATCAATAAGTATTGGTGCTTCCCAAACAGAATCTTTATTGACAAGTGGATCAAATAACAGATGAAGATCGGATCAAATAACATTCGGGATCTTCAACTTGTAACGAACGACTTCCCAAATGCATTCCTGTTCCATCCCTAGAGATGGGAAACAAAGGAAAACCACGTTCGAACAGACAATTGATTGAAGTACTGGATAAGACACGATAGATCTGGTTAACTGACCGTGTATGTGTAATATCGTAGGAATTAAACACAAAACATAAAATGTTTCTATCACATTAACTAAATATATCAATTCGACTCCGTGGAGACGCAGAATACAGTATTTGATGTGTCCAGCAAATAGAAAAACATTTCTTAAAAGACGAAGGGTGACGGACATTATCTAAGGCACACAAATATTTGGTTAAAAGTATCTGAAAATAGTTTTTTACTTCAGTTTACTTTAATTGAAATATTATACTAATTTCAAAGATTTAAAAATGAGTATTAAGTGCGGTGACACAAAACTGATTTTAGTTGATCCATAAATTATGAGAATGAATTATGAATCTAGAGAGGTACAAAAACAAAAATGTAGCAAACGTGCCTAAACTTATGGATCATGGAGCTATCATCAACTCACGTAAAAATGAGGGGCTTCAGGATAACAAAAAAAAGTTTTGAAAAGTAATACAAGACTATAAATCTTTGGTAATAAGTTTCTGGAAATAATTTTATTCTTGCGTTATTTCCCAAGTATTGAATAATAAAATTAAATAATAATAACGAGTAAATGAAATAATACACTAACTTCAAATATTTTATATGAGTCTTTAGTGCTGGAATACAAAATTAACTTTATTGGAAGAATAGCATCCACACGAGATTCAGTGTACGAAATCCTTAAGAATAAAAATGCAGCAAACGTGCTTAAACTACCATATCATGAAACGATCATCAATTCACGTTAAAATGAGGGGCTTCAACAAAACAAATGTTCCCAACTATTAATCTCCCTTCAGGATAACAATAAAACAAGTTTTGATAACTAATACCAGACTATAAAAAAATAGTGACACTTCAACTTATGCTCGAATGCGGACTTGCGTATTGATTCAGTGTTAATTGCAAGGAAGGGTGTAAGAGACCAAGCGTAATGCGATTACTAAGATAAATGAATGTCACTTAAAATGTGCGATGGAATTTCGTAAACGGATAACAAGATTTTAATTCGTTTTCCTTAAGGTGTGCAATTTATATATTATTTCGACAAGTTTTTTTTTTTTTTTCACGGGCTGCAGTATTGGCGGATCAGCATATTCCCCAGAACTGAGAGCCATTCGTTTTTGTGGCACCATCTAGGCGCCTCTGGCTACCAATTTTTAAGTTTTTGATTACAATCAATCCTGAGAATGTTAAAGTATGCCGAAAGAACCAAAGCCAAAGTGGTAATCAAAGGATGTTTTACATCCACATCACATGCCTACGATTTTGCCATCCAGAAAATGTGACGACTCATCCGAGGCTCGAGTCGGGAAACTTGGGCTTATGAGGCGGTCACGTAATACCTAGAGTAGACCAGAGTTATAAATAGTAACCAACTATTTGTGGGCTAAGTTGAATTATGGGCGATGGGGCATCGTAATTTGGAACCACAATTAAGTGACGAGCCGACACCCGAGTAACTGCAACTAAGCGGCGGCGGGACTTAACATCATGTTAATCATGCACTCCCACTGTACGGAAACAGACTGTTTGTAAGTGGGAAGTTATTTCGACAATGACCGGCTTGGGATTTTTTAGCTGCAAAGTCAAGCACCTTACCAACAATTGCTAACCAGTACGAGGCTAAAATTGTTGCAAAATGCTTATCTTTTTTATTTTTGTAAATATTATCTATCATATCACTATTACCATAGTCAAAAAAGTATTTACGTTACAAATTAAATACTCGAGCATTGTATACTTTCCCTTCATCAAAATTCACGTACACTGCAAATTTTTAACAATGTAAAGCAAACGCTTTTTAGCGCAAATAGATACACACCTACAATCCATGGGCCAAGTATTAAAAAAGCATTGAAATAAAGCTTAATAAAAATAGTAAATTAAGCTTAAATAAAGCATTTTGGACAAAGAATTTTGTGAGGGAAATGTTCTTATTTGGAAAAGAGCGGGGTCATTGCTCCATGAATAAATGGTTCTCGGCAAGGAGTCGTCGAGTTAATCAAAAAAGATAATTGGAAAACAGCGACAGCGACATTAATAGAGTTGCTCTTAGTTTCAGTTTTGGAAATGGCAACACGTTCTAAAAGAAATAAAATGACCAACTTCTCTAACCCGAACTCAAGTTCTAATAGAAACTCTAAAATAGCCTGACTGACAAAAAAAAATTAATGATAGGTTATGCGAAAGATGCTATTTCACAAAAAAAACAAAAAAACATTACCATATGGCTAAAACGAAAAAAAATAGAAGTGGACCGAGTGGACAAAAACATCTTCGCCATTGTGAATACTCTCAACTTTTTCTTTTATAGTTACTTGTACTAGGAAAAGTGGGTTAAGTTTAGTTTGAATTATCGTCGCACTAGAGCTATTGGCGACTGGCGTCGTATTTAAGAACTACAGTCAATTGGCGAGACGACACCTGAGTAGGCACCCAACGCAACCGTTAAGGGGCGAAATAAGTACGCAGCGTTGGACTTTGGACCATATTTAACGTATACCGAACGGGGTATTATTCGTCGGACATTTTTGGCTGCACGGGCCGTTTATAGGTCGGCAGTTATTTAGGCAATGCCGGGACCCGAACCTGGGACCGCTAGGCGAATGTCTAACCGACTGGGCTCCCCAGCCCCTAAGAAAAATGGGATAAAACGTATAACTCGATTCAAATTATATAATAGTAATAAAAATAAAATTTTAAGTCAAACAAATTCCACACATTACAGGTGCAATTCAAGTGTATATCTAATAAAATTATCAAAAAGGTTTTTTTATATTCGGCCGATGAAAAAAAAATCCGAAATGCGTGTTGCGCAGCTATTTCAATCCGATGTTTGCAGTCAGCTTACCTCATGTATGTAGACATAAAAATATTGTAGAAAGATATTACTTCAAAGCCAATGATCGTCAAAAATTCCAGTGGACAAGTTCTTTTTCAACCAGTAGAATAAATCATAAAATATATCACCCTTGAAGGGTTTTTTTATGCTAAAAAGTAAAAGTATTACTAGAATTAAAGCATTTTACATATTTCGTAGTAGCTAAAAACAATACTTTTAAAACAGGAACTTATATGTTTTAAAGTTCCAGAGTTGCAAAGCAACAAATAAAAAAAAATTCCAATTAATTTAGTTAAAAAGAAGTACATGATACAGAATTTAGTGGGGGAAATGAAAAGGTTTTCAATTAGTCTTGCTGTGTTTCCATTTTTTACGTAAACTTTATTTCAAGTAAACATGCGTTTTTACATGCATTTTAAGATTAAGTTTTTCAAATTTACGTATCAGATTTTTTTAATAATAACCTTAAAATATCAATAATATTGAGAAAGCGTCAAGTAATTAGTTCAAATCTTTTAAAAAAAACTTATCGAATTGTATGAGAAATCCGAAATATGTCATCACATAATTTATTAAAATATAAAATTCCTGCGATAAAATATTTTTTATTGCTTTTCTACGTTTTGAAGCGATATAAATTATTTCTTCCAAAAGATAAAATAATAAAAATAGTTTTCAGGAAAAGTATTAGCTGTTGAAAATATTAAAAACCATTAAGTAAACTATAAATACTTGAGGTCGATATATCCGTATAAAATGCATTTTTTTTCCTTTCACACGCATTTATCAATTTTATTCAGAGAAAAGATTTTTATATTAAGGTTGATTAAGCGATTCAGTTTTATGCGGAAAAAGATACCCCTGGCTTCAGGCCGATCAAATACAAGATTTTATTTTTCGTATCAAAAGAGGCCAACACACATTTTTGTATAATTATTAGTTCACGCTGACAAAGTTATTTTGATTAAATATTATTGAAGCTATTTATAAAACTTCAAAAAGCTGATGTTTCTATTGCGTAGTTTTGAAATTTAGCCAGGATCTGGCTATTTTTATGTGTTATTTGGTTAACCTTTTCCAGAGGTTCCGATCCCCCCCAGGTAAAATGACGCACCCCCCCCCAAGAATTTTTTGAATCCCCCCCCCCCCAAAAAAAAACCGCTGTAGATTTTATATTTATATAGATGAGTACCTGCCTAAGTAATTAACATCATACTGTGTATATAGGAATCATTACGATGCATGCATGAAACGTTATAGTAAAATAATATTTTAAATACCATCGAATTGGGTAACTTTGTCCTAAGAAATAAAACCTAAGTACTGACTTTCTTCTTGAATATTTTTCTACTGATGGTTCAACGCAGAGTTGCCCCTAATTGAAAAAGGGAATCACACTTTTAATAGCTTTTATAATACGGAATTACAACTTATTTTTAGTTATTCTTTAAATAGGTTTTCTTTGCAGCAAAAGCTATCGGAAATCTAAGGTATCGGTAAAAGTTCCGCTCAAAATATATGTAATTCTTTTTTTAATTCATAAAAATAGCCGGACACGTGATCCGATCAAAAACAGCTTCCAATTCCTTCCTACAATTCTTAATGCATAAAAATGCACTCTTAGCTTTTTATCTCTATTGCAACACAATTGACTTCTTTGACAAAAATTGACATCATAAATAAATTAGAATTATTTTATAATTTTTACAGATATAGTTTCACTTAAAAAAATTATTATTTATTAAATTACTATTATTAAAATTAAATATTAAAAATTTCTTACCCTAAAACATGGAACTAAACTACTTAACTAAATTCAATCACTCACACATTTGATACCCAGACGACAAGTACAGGGTGAGGCAAACAAAACCGGCCCCGAGCTAGAGATGGGAATACGTTAAAATGCTTGGCGAGAAAAACCCTTGAAGCCGCCTGAAACCTGTTTTTGCATTGGTTGGAACGGATTAGCTTCACATTAGAGCTACTCATAGACTAGTGGCGAATTCAGATCTTAGTTCGTATTGCATGAAGACGTCCCATAATGCAAATTTAGGGTCTTGCAATCAATTTAGAATGTTTTGTATTACCAAATACAAAAAGGTCCGATACTCTAGGATAAATAACGATCGAAACAATCAAATAATCACTAAATCTTGATCAGCTCTACTAACCTTGTTTATATTCCATTTCAACTAGCTTTTAAGGGGTCATAGGAGTCTTAAAAATGTGCAAAGAAGGTACTACAAAGTATAGTTTGATCTTTCATGTAATTTTTTAACTACTCAATATATAAGTACTATAATTTTTTATATGTAATTCTATAAGATTTATTTAATATAAGACAAATTTTAAAATTGATGAAACTTTAGCCAAAACTAAAATAAATGATATTAAACATAAAGCTATTTGAACACATTGTGATTAGGCTTGCGCGGCAAATTTTGAGGTCAAAATTGAAAAAATGACCAAGAAAATGACTTTATATTGTACAAATATGTGTAAACAAAGACTTAAACCTAAATTCTCAGCTCAATTTTAATAAGAAATTATTTTTAAAAAATTAAAATCAAAATTTTAAAATGTTTATTATTTTTTTTTAGAAAAAGTTCTTAAAATAATTTCCAATTAAAATTGAGCTGAGAATTTAGGTATAAGTCTTTGTTTGTACATATTTGTACAATATAAAGTCATTTTCTAGGTCATTTTTTCAATTTTGACCTCAAAATTTGCCGCGCAAGCCTAATCACAATGTGTTCAAATAGCTTTATGTTTAATATCATTTATTTTAGTTTTGGCTAAAGTTGAATAAATTTTAAAATTTGCTTTATATTAAATAAAGCTTATAGAATTACATATAAAAAAATATACTTATAAATTGAGTAGTTAAAAAATTACATGAAAGATCAAACTATGCTTTGTAGTACCTTCTTTGCACATTTTTAAGACTCCTATGACCCCTTAAAAGCGTAGCGTAGTTGCCGGCAAATAAGTCGCCAAGCGTTTGCTTGGGCTTAATATTGAAGCGATCAATAGCTTCAGTGAGTAAGCCTGTTTTTGTATTGGTTTTAGACTTGGCAACATTTCTGTCGTATTCTAATCTCCATCTCGGGGCCGGTTTTGTTTGCCTCACCCTGTATATTCCTACTGTAGTACTGTTTCTAACTAAAGCAATCATTAAGTTTCTCTTCGAGTATAATTTGGCGGGAAAAAGGCTTGGGCCTGAGTTGTGAGTATGGGGGTGATGAGGAGCCTTAAGGTAGACGAGTACCCAAAATTCAAAAATTTTTACTAATATTTTAATCTTTTCCAAATTTGGCATAGTGATTTCAAATATAATGAACAATGCTTTTGGGGCAATTTTTTTTATTTAAATATAATTGATTGATTTTAAACGGTGTTTTTCAACTAAAAAAAGGGGTTTACGCCAATTCAAGTATGTATGTTAAGCCAGATATATTATCCTATCCGAAGATCATTCATTCAAAGAAATGTTATTCAAAATTCGGAATATTTATGATGTCACCTATAACACAGCGATTAAGGAATGTTTATGAGAAATAATTGTCAGCAAATTGCTTACTTCGACGCCGGGCCTCTTAAAATAGAATTATCATTTTGCATATTGTTAAAGAGTTTTGTTGCGATTCCCTTAGTTAGTGTTTTAAGTGCTTAATGAATAAAATTAAGGGTTTAATTCAATTAAATCACTTTTAATGTGAGTTTAATTATTAAAAGGTGCAGTTCTGCAATTGTTATTGCAAAAAATTGCTATTAAATTCAACAAGATAGGATCACTAATTAGGAAAACACCCGTTCCTTCCTTGTGGTTTAGGAGGCTACGTCTAAAGACATGCTTAAACCTCAACATGTAATTTTACAGTATTCTCCAAATAAATATTTAGAAATCGATAATAAAAATTATTAATATATCTAGTGCTTAATGAAGTGAAGGAAGGGGGTGGAGTAAAATTTTAAAAATCTAATTTCTTGAAAGATGACATTAAAATTAAAATTCTTGCTGATGAAGAGGGAAATCTGTTTTAAAAAAATCCCGCCACTCTACCGTATTCTAACCAATATCTGTAATTTAATATATTTAATTATTCAGTCGTCTTTATACAAAAACATGCCAAGTAATAATTTTTGATATCCAGGCCAGGTGCACATTAAAAAATATAAAACATGTTTTTCATTATTAATATTGATCAATATTTTTGGCACCCAAAAGTGTTTAAAGTGTAAAATTTGAAACTACAATTATCAGTAATATCAAATATAATTAACTTCTCATTATTTGCATCCTTTAAAATTCTTTAGTATCCTTTCTTTATTCGCCAACCTTCTGAAGGAAACAGACGTATAAACTCGTCAAAAAAGTTTATAAGAGGGTTTCTGACCAAGCAACACAAACCTGAAAATACATGTCAAACAACCAACCCGTCAAATGACTGTTTTGCCAGCAACACACATAATTTTTAAAAATTTAATAATTTTATTAAATTCCAAAATTTAAAGCATGGGGGATTCCACCAAGGTTTATAACCACCTACTAGAGAAATATAATTTTTTAATTAAGAAATTAAATTTTCAGTAATTTTAATTTAAATCACAAGCAGGGAAAATAAGTTTACATTTCTGCCAATTTGCTTTTTCAGAGGGTTAACAAGATTTAAATATTCAAATTATATAATTTCGAAAATCTTACCAGAATCACTTCCCTAACACTTCAAAATAAGCTCTTGGAGTATTTATAGTACAGTGCATTTTAACTTCATTTAGTTTAAAATAGATAAAATAGTATGCATTTAATAAAGGTGTACAGCTGTGGAAATAAAAAAGTACCCACTTGAGGTTATATCATCCGTTAGTCACCTTATACAATCGGACCTTTTTGAGATTGTGTACAATTAACATTCTGAGTTAATTGCACGATACAAAATTTGCATAAGGGGCCGTCTTCATATTAAAAATATTACGATCTTTGAAATTTCCAATAGCAACACCCAATTTTAATAACTTAGAAATGTTATGCACTCTTGAAAACCCTTAAATCTAAGTTTTTGTTACATTTGGATGAATATTTGACGAGTTATTCAATCGAATCACTTGTGGACCTTTTGGGGACCATCTCTAAAATGACAAGCAAGCATGCATGCAATGCCGTCTTTATTTATCAATTACACACGTAATCTTATACAGTCCCCAAAAGGGTAATTAAAAGGTATTTTGTGATTTACTCAGCAAATTATGAATAAAAAAATTTTAAAATTGGGATTTCGCTTAATCTTCTTGTCTTAAATTTATTTCTTTAAAAATATTAAGGGGTTTCTATTCATATTTTTTTTTAAAAATTAATATAATAATTATTTAAAAATATAAAAATTGTTTTAAATACCCCAATATTGAATGCATTTTGTTTGGGTTATTATAATTTCTTTTCAGTAAAAAATTCGTTTCATTATCTTAATTATTTATACATCGGGATAGTTTTTTATGTGCAACTCATTTAACATTATGGGACCTAAACTTTGCACGTCTCTAACTCCTCTAATAATGCTTAAAAACTAACAAAATTTGGCATTTCGTATTAACATAGGTCAGAGATTTGAAATATGGATTCAAAAAGGGGTGTTGCCATTGGAAATTTCAAAGATCGCAATATTTTTAATATAAAGACGGCCCCTTATGCAAATTTTGTAACGTGCAATTAACTCAGAATGTTAATTGTACACAATCTCAAAAAGGTCCGATTGTATAGGGTGACTAACGGATGAAATAACCTCAAGTGGGTACTTTTTTATTTCCACAGCTGTACCTTTGATGCTTCCCCTCCGTTTCGAAATCAACTATCTACAAAAAAAACTTATAACAACACTTCTAAGCGGGAAAATTGCACGAATGTCATTGGTTAAAAAGAAATATGCTGAAGTCATCATTTAATAGAATTGTATATGCTGTATAAGTGCTATACAGACTACAGACAGCAAGGCAGCTGCTGTAATTCCCGCCACCCTTATTTGAAACACTTTAGGGATGGACCGCCGTTGTAAAACACCAGTTTTTTTTTTTTTTTTGAAAAACTGCAATCCCTACCGTTTCTTATTTGGTTGGCGGCTAGTATAGTGTTTTGTCTCTGAGAGAGAAGTGATGGGTTGTTTATGGGTAATACATGTCAGAAAGATTCGTTAGGCCTACGCGATATTCTATTTATGATCTTCTTTCTGTAATGTTCTTTAAGTATTGTATTTTGGCTACCGCTACCATTTTTGATAAGTGAAGTCTGGGGGGGGGGAGATGATTATAAAGAACAAGTATTTGTTAGAGTGGTATCTTAGACAAAATAAGCCATTTACATTTAACAGTGAAAATTTTCGAATTTTTTCGGGACCCCCCCCTAAAATTTCAATGACGCAGTCTGCGTCGCTGCCCCCCCTTGTAGGCACCCCTGCCTTTTCTACCATGAATAACTATGAACTGCAAAAAATAAATTTTTCAATATCGTTCGGCATGCTGAACACAAAATATAAATTCAAAAGGTCACGTGATGTCGAAAAGTGAATCATGGGAATACCTAGTGGTTAGTGTAGAAGGGTCCAAAAATAGCGTTTTTAGGTCAGGTTAAGTTAAATTGGCATGCATTTCATTCAAAAGTATTGAAAATGTGTAATTAAAAGCTTAATTTCGTAGCGAAAAAAGTGAATCGTGAGTGTTTATTTAAGTAATTTTAATATGACGTGCTGTCATATAGATGGACATAAACGGACACAAATAAGAGAGATATCCATAAAATCTTACTTTGCAAATCTCGGAAAATGAACGTCCAAATAATTTTAAAAACGTTGATACCAAAATAGCACCTGTGCATACTTCCACACATGGCTAATGTTCATTCTGTTTCTAAATCAAAATTTTAAAAGCTTTGTTAGTTGTGTAACGTCTCAGCGATCCTCTCTTTGAATCTCTTTCCGTGCCCCTCGACTACCCCACCCTCGACTAAATTTGACGGGTACGCTTAGGCATCGTAAAAAAAAAGTATGTTGATGTCTGATGATGAGTCTGATTAATGATCTAATAAAGACAGATGTTCATGTGAAACAAATAGCCAAGTTAATAAGCTAAGTACAATAAATAGCTCCTTTTGTCGCACACAAGGAGAAAAGAGGTATAGTCCGACCACGCTAAGTTGGCAATCAAAATATTTACATTGTGGACCAGTCCACTTCGAAAAAAGGTAAGGAAGGTTTTGGGCAAGAGTTACTATGTTTGGCGATTCATTGCTTTTGGGCGCAAGTTTCTTTAAGGTTAAGAAACAGATTATTAATTGAAGGGTGGTAGATCGTACTTGCATCGGGTTCACTCTTGTACAGGGTGGTAATAAAATAACGCTCGCTATTCGGAGTGGTCTGTAGATTGAATGAATAATCCAAATGCTTCAAACATAGAGTTACTAATCAAGAAGGGGGAAAAAGAATGGAATCATAAAACAGAATAATCATAAAAAAATAAACTCGTCTCTTGACCAGGGTTCTAAATTACGAGGCATGGTCAATTATGGCAAGTTACGACCAACACAGCTAATTACGCCTCGTAATTTAGAGCCCTGGTCAAGAGACGAGTTTTTTTTTTCGAAAAATAATGTAATCATTAATAATAAACTTGGCTTTTGACCAAGATCTAAATTACAAGGCGTAGCCAATTACTGCCAACACAGCCAATTACGCCTCGTAATTTAGAACCCTGGTCAAGAGACGAGTTTGTTTTTTATGATTTCATTCTTTTCTTCTTAATTAGTAAGTATATCAAAGTTTGTTGCATACGGATTATTCATTCAACCTACAGACCACTCCGAATAGCGAGCGGTATTTTATAACCACCCTGTATTTCACATCATTATTTAAGTTCTAGCGCCCATCGGAGTAATTCCTGGTCACAGTCATTTTTATGTTTTAAAACACTTCATCAAAATGACAAAAATAATCATAGATGTACTGTGAAATATACTCACTGGAATTTATTACTTTACTACGAGTTTGTTCATTAATTTTGATTTTTTTACATGGTTCATTAAATTTCTGTAAAATAATATTAGCTTTAGTTATGATACGATTTCTACAAACATCTTGATCGCAACTAAAGTTTTAAAGCTTTTTCTTTATTTGTCTCGGTCACTAATTAATTACAACTATTAAAATTACTTGGACATTATTGAAAAAATATATATATTAGATGACATCACAATGTGCTTATTCTATGCCGAAAATAGTTACCCTAATTACTTCTTTGTTAAAAGTAATATTTAACCCATGTCCCACCATTTCTATTTACTAATCCACACGATCCCACGATGATTCATCAAGTCCCCCACGATTATTAATCCCACGATTATTGATCAAGTCAAATAAACGAAGAAATTCACGTGTAATCGTTAACCGCTACTAGCAATCAACAACAATCCTCTATCGGCGATAACTAATGTGTAGCTCTAGTGTGATAGATTGAACTAGACCAACAATCTCCTCTTCTCGCCAAACGCCTTGAGCTGGCAACCTTTTTTTCTTCTGCTTAAAAACCTCAATTCAAAGTGGAATCGTCCACAATGTAAATATTTTGATTGCCAACTTAGCGTGGTCGGACTATACATTTCCTAAGCGTAGACAAAACAACACAAATCACTTTCAAACAGTTGTTTAGTTTGGCGCCGTTATCGCTATACTTGGCTGGCTCAGGTGCGCGGTCGTGGTACAGTTATCGAATGGCTAAAAATGTGTGTTTTTCTTTGTAAAAAAACCCTGTGCAGAGATCGGTCGAAAATGAGCTGGCGTCGAATGAGCAGGCTTCGAAATGAGCAGGCGTCGAATTAAGCAGTCGGGGGGGGGGGGGGGGGGGTTACAGTATCGAATGGCCAAAAATTTTCGTTTTTCTTTGTAGAGAGAGGTGAGATCCCCTCTCTATACAAAAAAAAACACCATTTACTTCAAAAATTGAGTACAAATTTGAGTACATTTGTAAAAAAAAAAAAAAAAAAAACGTGCAGAGACCCTCCCTCCCCAGGATCCTCCTACAATATGGGTGGTTACAACATTTTAATGCTTATTAAGCAAGGTTACGTAACGAAGCACCAATTGATTTGTCCAAAAAAATATATCAAAAAGACTTTTCTTTGTTTGGCGATTTGCAAAACAAAGTAACGTTCGAAAAATCGCCAACGTCAAGGGCAGATGTTATAGCAACCATATCAAGTGGAAAACACAGAAGGGAATAATTGTTTTACATCAACAGAATGAATATTTTTTCACAAATATTTTTATTAATTCCTTGTACCTAAGAAATCTTAAGCGAAATTCATGATTTTTTAAGATATATTTCAATAAATTATCTTGTTTTAGTTTTAAATGGAACAATTTACACCTGCGGAAAGATTCTCATTCTCATACATTTACACTTGTTCTTATTTGGTTATTGACATTCAAAATTGAGACAGCTGCAAATGCTTAGACTAATTTAAAGCAGATGATTCGATTGTTTATAAGTTACTAGGTGCCGCATGAATACTAACGTTAGTTATCATTTTTCGAATGCGGCTAATAGATAAATAAAATGAAGAAAAATTAAAACCGACAACGAATTTACTTAGTCAATTTTATTTCATAAAAAATATATATAAAGAACTTTGAAACTTATCTCAACTGAAGATTTTTCTAACTTAATCGCCCATATTGCAGCCCCATTAGTAAAAAAAAATCGAGAACATTTCACACAGAATGATTACTCACACGTATTGTTTTATTAATATTAACCACGACATACTTTACCACTAAGAATCCTTTGAATATTTTTCTTACATTTTCGTATTTTTTTTTGTAGAAGAACTACATTTAACAAAATTAAGAGGATGTTATTTACTCAAAGAAAAAAATAATTTTTTAAATAATTATTTGAGTTGGATAGTTATTTTAAAAAATCTATAGAATTATAAGAATAGATTCAGTAATAAATTGTTCACTGCGGGGGGGGGGGGGACTAATTGGGGTAGAAACCGTTTCAATCTAATCAACGAAAATAACACTAGAAAAAAAATTCCTGCTGTATCACAGAGGATTCCTCGATAGGGGATTGCACACTTCTAGTTTAAATGGGAGTTGTCTTATCCAGGGGCCAACAGTGAGCCCAGTTCTCATTAGCTCTTCACTTTGTCAGCGTGACTCCCAGAAGGCTGCCAGCAATCAGTTAATTACAACTGGGTCTCAGTGGTATTTCTAGGTGTTTTTTATGTATCCTCGAGAGATTTAGTAAGTTATAGGGTGGGGCATTGCTCGAAAAACCGCCCGTCCTCAGAGGTCAAAAATTGGCCGAGGACAACTAACTTCTCGAATAGGACGTCCTCGTGGACGTCCATTCCACCGTTTGTGTTCGTGATACATTTTTAATAATTTCCATTTTAAATTATCTCCATTTCAAATTATTATATATAAAAAATATACAAATTATTATATAAAAAAAATACTAGGTTACTATGGTAGCCTAGTATTTCTTTATTACTGTATAATGTAGTTCTAGTAATTCCTAATTCATTAAACTGAGAGTTATTAAGAAAGAACTAAATATTAGAATATTATCGAGATATTATTTAATTATAATATTAACCAAACATAACTAAATAATAGGTTTATATTTGCAAAAACCTAACTATTTCACGAAAGAACCGCGAAAAATAAAATAAATTATCTGATCAAGTGATAGGTGTCCCTTATTTTGAAAAATGAAGTTACGAAATAATTTCAAGTTTGACATAACTTTTTTTTTCATTTTGCAATATAAAAACGAAACTGAGCTATTGAAATATTCTTGGAAGAAATAAATGAAACTTTTATTACAATGTTTCTTCGTCGCCGATTATTCATGTATATTAACGATCTTCACTTTTTGTCACTACATATAACTTGAGATATTGCGGTACCAAGATAAATAATGTGCAACTATTTTTCCCGGTTTTATGGTTTTTGCGCCATCCCTGGGGTAATGAATTTTTTTCCCTTCGGTTTTAGACGTAACTTTCCTTTTTAATAAATGACTGTTGGTTGAATAAATGGCGAAGAATATATTACACTTATTTATGCTTGTATTCTAAATATTGGGTCAGGAACACTGTCAAAAAAATCAACAAATGGACTTGTATCGTAAAAAGCGCAAAAATTTCATCAATGAAACAGAATTTTAACTTTATTTTAGATGCAAATGGTCGCCATTTTCAAAATTTAAATTTTACTAAGATAAAATTTCTTTGGATTTCTATCCGAAACAAGCGAAAAACTTTCTGGAAGATGAAATATAGTAAAATCAATCTTCTGATGCTCTAATGTCTTTTTAATTTAATAAATATGGTTACGGTTTTCATCAAAAGGGAGAGGCACTATTTCAAAGCCATAAGCTTTTTACAGATTTAAATATAACGGTAACGACCATTGCCACAATGACTGCTATAAATCTTACGGATATAAAATGAAACAAGTGGAAAACTAATATCCAAGCAAAAACCTCTCAGTAAAAGAAGGCCAAGTTCTTTAAAAAATTTTTTTGGCCTGGCCTTAAAAAGAAGTGAAATCCTGAAGAAGGTACCAAGTTCATTAAAAGTACTGATTACAACACCAAAACATTTTAGTCTTTGATCATTCTTATGTTTACCACATTCAAGCAAACTCGCACTTGTGTTTGTGTAACTTGGCCATTACGCATTTTTGAAGAAAAATAAACAAGCCATTAAAAGTTATTATGATACATGATTATTCATTACTGTACAACTCGATTACAACGGTCCCACGACATTGCGACCGCCACTAAAAGTAGTGAGGTGTGGAGAATTCGAAGTAATCTGGAATTGAGAAAGCTATACAAGGAAAGGCATACTGTGGATATAATAAAAATAAAAAGGCTCCAATGGCTCGGACATCTTGAGCGAATGGGTGATGAGAGAGCAACAAGGAAAATATTTAAAGGAAAGCCAGGGGGAAGGAGGAGAGCCGGACGTCCTAGGAAGAGATGGTTGGACGAGGCGGAAGAAGATCCGAAAAGGATTAAAGTTAAAAATTGGAGGGTCAAAGCCAAGGACAGGAAAAAGTGGCGCTGTGGTCATTCATGGACTGTAGTGCCGAGGAGTAAGTAAGTAAGTACTAAAAGTAGTAACTATTTTATCACAATTTCAATATAATGGTAGTTTAGAAATTCGTTTACGACATTTATAAAAAAAAACGTATACAATACTAATACTGAAAAGAAGTTATATCAATGTTTAAATATTCATTGACAATTTTTTCGAGGAAAAAAAGAGAAGTCCAAGATTACTCTGTTTGACCACTAGGCAGAAAACAAAGCTTATAAAAACAACAAAAAAAAATTCCGTTGGGCCTCTTTTTTGTGTGGATTGAAACACTTAAAACACTTAACCTTCAGGAATACTTTCATCTCAATGTTCAATAATTTATTGGTTACACCCATCCCCAGTGCAAAAGGTTCAACATCCCATAGTGCAAAAGGTTCAACAAAATTTTCACAATGCGTAATGGCCAAGTTACACAAACACAAGTGCGAGTTTGCTTGAATGTGGTAAACATAAGAATGATCAAAGACTAAAATGTTTTGGTGTTCAATACCACATCAGTAACTTTTAATGAACTTGGTACCTTTTTCAGGATTTCACTTCTTTTTAAGGCCAGGCCAAAAAATTTTTTTTAAGAACTTGGCCTTCTTTTACTGAGAGGTTTTTGCTTGGATTTCACTTCTTTTTGTAGGTATACTAAATAAAATAATTTAAATAAGTTCTTAAATAAAAAAACATGTTATTTTTAACTATGACACTTTCAATTGTTTTATAAGTAGTACTAACTTTTTTAGAGGACAATCAACGTGTTTAAGTAAACATGATAAAAAAATAAAAATTATTTGACGAATGTATATACATTTTTAAAAAATCTTGTACTGTTTAATTTTACTGCTCTTTCTGTACTGCTTGTTGACACCCAAGTACATTTTGTACCTATTTTAAACTAGCAGTATGGTTCCGCCTTACTGGGAACCCGTTAACTTCGCATTGCTTCCTTTTAGAGGCATGCTTACTTGTCAAAATGGGGGACATTCACGGCCATATCCATCTGAGCTTCAACCGCGTGACATCACATGAATTAGATATTAGTTTAGATATTGAGTGTATGGGGGACATCACATGTGAATGTTCCCCATACACTCAATATCTAAACTAAATTCAATTCGTGTTGGCGCATGCGCAAGAAAAAGGCAAATTATAACAAAGAATGGTGTCAAGCTCCAGTTACCGCCCGGTCGTTGTGTTTTGAAGCCCTGTTATGGTCTGCCACAAATTAAAATACACTCAAAATCAAAACAAAAGTAAAATTCGTGTTGGCACATGCGCACTTAAAAAGCAAACACTAATAGAGGATGGCGTCAAGCCCCCGTTTCGGCCCGGTCCATGTATTTTCAAGCCCTGTTATGGTCCCGCACTCCCACGTGGAAGACGTTTTTTGAAACTAATTATATTAATTGAAAAACACAATTAAATATGAAAAAACTAAGCCTCAGGTGCACACGTAGGTATTAAAAGGAATCTATATTAAAAATTTCGAATTTTTTAGAGCAGTCTAAGTAGGTCTTTTGCGTTCCACAGACATACACAGACTCTTTCTTTTATTATTATAGATAAATTATCACTAATTAAAATCATGGGCACTTCGTCAATAATAAACACCTTTTAAAACCTTTTTTTTTCATATACTTTTGGGACAGCTATTTTTCTTTATCATTTTATTGTATTAAATTTATATAGCTTTAACTTGTTTGAGTGTTTTATTATTTGTATTACTACACTAGATGCATGCATAATTTATATCGTATTTTTACTCGTTTAGTTGGTTCCTAAAGTAAAAAAAAAGTTGTCCATAAACTTTTGAGACGCATTGTATGACCCTTGGCGAAAACAATTGTTGTTGACCCCAATTACAGTTTGAAACCCGAATAGTTGCTTTTATACAAATTGTCAACGCGTAATATAAGTTCCAATTGTTATCAATATAATTTCATGATTTGTGTGTTTGGACTCTGGTATCTTTTTTTTTTTTAAATTTAAACAATAGGGAAGAATTGATTACCCCTGTGTCGCTCTAGTGCGATGTTATTCCAACTAAAACAAAACAAAAAAAAGCATTTGCATATTGTAAAGTAAATCATTGGTTCCAGCCAGCCATTGTTCATGCTTATATATAGACCTTTAGCAATGTAACTCATCCTACAACCAAACAACCATAACTCATTATAAAACATGGAGCTGGTTGCCAGCTCAGGTGTTGCACTTTAAAACCATTAAACTTAATCAAAATGATGATTGAAATTTTCCATTAGTAATATCGTGTGCTAAATTCCACACTTGAAAAACCTTTATCGTATCATCTGAAGGTAAATAGCTATTTGAATTGTTGGCGATTCAATTAATCGCCGCTGGCATATCGGCGTATGTCAGAGGATTGTAACTGCTTTTGAAAAAAGGCGCCAAGCCATTTAAGAACAAACCCGCGCTAAATATTCGATTTTCGGATTTTTTATGTTGGTTGTATGACAAAATCTACCAGTATTCCAATTTTCGGGATTCTAGAACAAGTGGGTGTCATAGAACATTTTGATGATCGGTGAGTGAGTGAGCCCCAAAAGTGGTCATTTTCCAATTCAATTTTCTCGGAGATAAAAAGAGATAGAACGCTGATTTTTTTTATACTCTTCATCAAGCTCCTATTGACCAATAAAAATTTCTAAACTCATTTCTCTGATGCATAGAACCAAAGAACGGAGGGTCCGAAAACACGCCGAAACCCTTCCAGAAAAGGTTGGGTAGTGCCCTGAACTTGGCGGTTGCACTACCGTGCAACCAGATCACATCGGGTGTTTCGCAAAAGTACACTAGTATTTAACACATCCTTAACCAAATGGGTGAGAAACTTCTCACAAAAAAGTTGTTAATGTTTGAAAACTTTTATGTTTTCCCTATTTGGTTTTTGATTTAAAAAAAAGCTTTCTGAAGTCATCTAAAAATATATCCAAAGGTCTTAGTAAAAAAAAGTCGCACAACTTGGCGACAATTTAAGGGGTCTAAGGAGTCTTAAAAATGTGCAAAGAAGGAACTACAAAGTATAGTTTGATCTGTCATGTAATTTTTTAACTACTCAATATACAAGTATAATTTTTTTATATGTAATTCTACAAGATTTATTTATTATAAAACAAATTTTAAAATTTATGAAACTTTAGCCAAAACTTAAAAAAATTATATTAAACATAAAGCTATTTTAACACATTGTGATTAGGCTTGCGCGGCAAATTTTGAGGGCAAAATTGAAAAAATGACCCAGAAAATGACTTTATATTGTACAAATATGTACAAACTAGGACTTATACCTAAATTCTCAGCTCAATTTTAATTAGAAATTATTTTAAGAACTTTTTTTCTAAAAAAATTAATAAAATTTTTTAAATTTTGATTTTGAATTCATTTTTAAATAATTTCTAATTAAAAATGAGCTGAGAATTTAGGTATAAGTCCTAGTTTGTACATATTTGTACAATATAAAATCATTTTCTTGGTCATGTGTTCAATTTTGACCTCAAAATTTGCCGCGCAAGCCTAATCACAATGTGTTAAAATAGCTTTATGTTTAATATCATTTATTTTAGTTTTGGCTAAAGTTTCATAAATTTTAAAATTTGTTTTATAATAAATAAATCTTGTAGAATTACATATAAAAAAATTATACTTGTATATTGAGTAGTTAAAAAATTACATGACAGATCAAACTATACTTTGTAGTTCCTTCTTTGCACATTTTTAAGACTCCTTAGACCCCTTAAGTGGGAAAAAGTTTTTACAAGAAACTCCCCAAAGCACTTTCGCCTCGATTTATTGACTCTACCAAAAGTATATGTAAAGTGTGAGAACGGACATTGTGGACATTCCTTTGAATGCACTAAAAAGTCTCTGGTAAAAGAACTGATGATTTAGGTATTAAATTTATCTTTTTTTTTAATGAGGCTATCTTCTTTACACAAAATTGAAGTCCGTTTGAAGTGTTTCAAAAATCGAACTCGTGATGAAAGAAATATTAAATGGATAGGTATTCAGTTCTTAGCAATAAATGGTAATCTATAATAATAAACAAGTAGGTTTGTAACAGCTACACTGTCCCTTACAACCGCTTCCACACACAATTATATTTTTTTATGTATCGGCTTGTCTACATGTCGATATGCACATGACTGTCAAAAATAATTATATACTGCTCATTTAAAAGTTGCAGAATTGGTATAAAGAATAAGATTTTACAAAGATATTTTTTGATGCTTTTTTTCTGATTTTGCAGCATGGTATTTGTAGATACGAATCATATCAATAAAAAAAATAACACTTTGCTACAGTTCAATAAAAATTAATTTTTACTAAATTTTCATACTCTGCGATGTGAGCAATGCTGTTGTTGCATAAGAGAATTTTTAAAGCACTAATGTAGTTTGAGGTAAATAATAATTGTTGTTGAATATTTTAATAAATGTTGGACGATATTCTTACTTTGTTTTTCTTTTAAATAAAACATTAATTTTTTCTTAAAATAGTATTTCATGAATTGCATTCTAAACAATCTGTCAAAATACATGTGTTTTATATACTAATTTAAACGTGAAAAGCTTCACAAAATAGTCCTCCAGCCACAAGGAGATAATCAAAATATTTGAAAACCTCAAAACATTAAGATTTTTTTTAAGTATGTCTTAGCTTTAAAAATTACAACGAAAAAGTAAACCTTTTATTATTTGAAACAAAATTCAAATTTTTAAACAGGACACAAAAACAGATAAGAGATTGCAAGTAAAATTATTCAATGTCGAAGTCAAATATATGTCAAATTGACTGAAAACTGCTTTGGAAGAATATGTATTTAGGAAAGAAGAATATTTTTTCTTGTTAATTTACTTTTATAATTCTGATTTATAGCCTTAAAACACAACAACGCATATGAATTCCCATTTTCTTGGAGTAAATAAATATTACAAATTCGTTTTGAAGAAATTCTATCACAACTGTATAGTAATTCAATGAGTTTACAATTATAGCACTTAAATAATGGATATTTAAACATAGGCAGCCTAAATTTCATTATTCAGATAAAGTCGAATTTCAATGAATCGCTACTAATGAAATACAAAAATGGAAATTGATTGGTAACCTTAAAATGCATTGTACATTGTACATATAAAATAAATTCATCAATTAATGTTTTAGTTCAAAATATCATATAAATAAAGCAGTAGGTGTAAAATTTAGAGATGCTGCAATTTAATAACATAATACCTTCACCTTAAAAAATTAAGAATAACAAAACTAAATCGACAGGGAAAGTTTTGTATTGAAATACTTAAAATAAATACAAATTATATTGAGCATAGTTCATAAAAGAGGGCATCGCTCTCAAAGAAGATGAGAATCTCCAAACTTAAGTCAGTAACTAGAAATAGCAAAATAAATCAATACAAATCTACATCATCTAGAATGTGGTTGAATTTTATAATTTATAAATTATTGCAATGCAACAAAAAATCGATTGATTAATACTTTAATTTAATTATTTTAATTATAAATGAATTGTGAAAAATTAACTCGTTTACACATACACTTACACATTCAAGAAGTTTTAAGCTCACACTTTTGCAGAGTTTGCAAAGTCTACAAAAGGTCTAATCTTCCAGAGCAGACCATTTTAACAAATTATGTTAAGAAACGAGGTAACTGATAGGTATTTAGAAGCAATTTTAAGAAAATAAGAGGCTCTGTTACCATCAACAGAGATGCCACAAAGATGAATATTGTTCCTTCCTGCAATGAAACTGTAAAAGAGTACATAATGATAATATTCAATGTACGCATTGTAGCCGAATGACAATAAGTTACGAAGCATGTCCAGCCTAAGATGATGTCTAAGAGGTTACATAACTTGTTTTCACTGAATACTCTCTCAAATGTGAGGCTCGCACAGCAGAGTAGAAGATTCCCAAAGGTTCGGGAAATGCTGATTAATTAAATAAATGTTTGAGATATTATCGTTCGATGAGAACACGAAAACATTTCGCTTAAGTATAAGTTCATGATTTCAAAGTAGCAGATGGTGATATTTCGATCTCGGGATAAAGTTGAAGAAAAAAAGTTATATATCACTGGTCATACAGTAAACACTGGCTCTAATGTGACGCACTCTCAGCATGGTAAAAGTGTTCCCAAAAAATAGTAAACTTTAAGAGATTTTCTTTAATAAGGTTCAATTTTCGTGGCATGAAGGATGTTCTCTAAAGTGAAGCTCTTACACCATTGTACGATAGCACTGAAGAATTTAAAGTTCAGCAAACGCCTTTGGATAAAGAAGATACGTGGAGATATGATGTTACGGTTTAAAGAAAATATTCGCCTTAGAAGAAGCATTTGGTGGTATGGTAAGTGCAGCAGCCTGCCAGGGACGTTGAGGAAAAAATGTTTATCATGAAGAATGTTCTCTAAAGTGCAGCTCTTGCAACATTGCGCAACGGTACTGAAAAAAAAAAAGAGTTCAGCAAACCCCTTTTGATATAGAAGATATATGGAGATATGATGGTATGGTTTCAAGAAAATTTTCGCCTTAGAAGAAGGGATTGGTGGCATGGTAAGTGCAGCAGCCTGCCTGGGACGTTCAGAAAGAAAATGTTCAATTTTCGTGGCATGAAGAATGTTCTCTAAAGTGAAACTCTTAACGCATTGTACGATAGCACTGAAGAATTTCCAGTTCAACAAACGCACTTTGGTAAAGAAGATATATGGAAATATTGTGTTATGGTTTCAAGAAAATTTTCGCCTTAGAAGAAGCTTTTGGTGGCATTGTAAGAGCAGCAGCCTGCCTGGGATGTTGAAGAAGAAAATGTTCCATTATCTTGTCATGAAAAATGTTCTCGAAAGTGCAACTCTTGCAGCATTGTACGATAGTAGTGAAGAATTTAAAGTTCAGCAAACGCCTTTGGATAAAGAAGATACGTGGATATATTATGTAATGGTTTCAAGAAAATATTCGCCTTAGAAGAAGCTTTTGGTGGCATGGTAAATGCAGCAGCCTGCCCAGGGCCGTGTGGTGCTATGATGCAGAGAGGCGGCCGCATCAGGCGGCAATTGAGTAGGGGCGGCAAAATTCGAGATTCTAACCTCCATTTTTTAAAAATAATGTTTCAAAAAAAAAAATTAGTAACAACCAAATCTGTGTAAAATGAATACTTCTAATTCTTCAAATATAAAAAGAAAAAGAGCGGCAATTCTAATGAGTATCCGAAATAGTGCGAATGAAAATAGATTCTATACAGGCCCGAGCTGGCCAGGGGAAGAGAGAGCGGTCTATAAAAAAAACACTGCATGTTTCTTTTATTTGGGTAGTGGGAAGAGGGACTGGGTTCAGGGCCACCGACAGGGGGGGGGGGGGGGGGGGACATACCTATACAGGACATTACAGGACAATTGAATTTCTCAGCAATTTTTTTATATCCTTCTTTTAAAAAAATACTTAACTTGTGAAATTTTTCCGTATTCATTAATGTATTTAGGAACTAGCGGGGCCCCTAGAAGACCCATAGGGGATATGAGTTTTTATTGGATTTATCAGCATTTTTTTTTTAAATGTTCCAATTCCTTCGTTACAAAATACTCAATTTGTGATATTTTTCCGTATTCATTAATGTATTATGTAAGTAGCGGCGTCCCTAGGAGACCCATATGGAATATTAGTTTTTAGTCAGATTTACCAGTAATTTAAGCCTTAAATATTTTTTATTTAAAAAAAAATGTAGAAATAAGATATGTTGGTTTCTTCAAATTCGTTATTAATACTGTAATGTTCCCTGACTCTTCACTGTTTTTTTTTTTTTTTTTTTTGTCAAAAATGTTATAATTTAATCCTTTTTTGAAAACTGAAAAATTGCTTTTCTTCACAAACAAATTTCACAAAAATGGGCAGTTATCAGTTCCAGGTCATGCAAGGCGAAAATTCAAAAGGCGTCAATTTGGCTGATGAAAAAAAAATGAAAGGTTTTATTTTTGGCCGATCCTGGGTCCCGTTACAAAGGCGACCAAGCCAGATTTGTTTAATTGTATTTCAATTTTTTTTTTTTTTTTAAATCATATAATTTTATTTTTTTTTAAATGAGAATTTAATCGTTCGCCATAAGATTCTTGAAGAAAACAATGTAGATTATTGGGACAAATAATTTATCCATATATTTTTTTCCCTATGAATAAACAATTTGCTTCAATAATCAACATTATTTCCTTTGTGAATCTTCTCATTTATCATGTGAAAAGTTGAAGATATTTTCTGAATATTCATCGCTCCAGTTGATAAAATAAACACAACTCAAAACAAGCAAGTCAACACAAACAAGTTGAAAAAAGGGGGATAAATGGAAAGATCCCTGTTCCTCAAACTCGCTACGTGCTCACAACACAAGATAATGGTTTAAAGTTTTCGCTATCTGCTAACGGGGGTAATAAAATTACCCCCGTTTTCCAAGAAAGACGTTGCGTTGCAAGGGGGTATTTTTACTCCCCCAGGGCTCCCCTCCTACTTTCTGTGGGAAAGGATGGTTTGTGTTTTTTCTCGTAGCCTCCACTCCAAGAACAAAATCCGAATCACTATTGTCCAGCTTCTGCAAAACTTATCTGTGATTTTTATCAAAGAAGGAGATGGGACCTTTTAGGTTTTATGACCGAAGAAGAAAGGCAGGGTGGACGATCGGAGCAGCAGTAGAGGGTCCTTGTTTGAAACTTGAGACAATTATTTTTAGGACCTCCTACACTTTGCATTCGAAACATTTTCCGAGAAGTGGTAGTACGTTTTCGCAGTACTGAGTATTTGATTTGCCAGATGTTTGAGGAATTTCTTGGACTGGCCATTGGGGCAAAAAGCAGATAAGACACTAAATTTATTGCTGCTACGTCACTTATACAGGGCCGTCTTAGACTCTGGTTTTTTGGCAGTATAGTATTTCATTCTGTGTTGAATGTTGATTTTTTTACCGCTCTCTCTTAGTGGATTTTGACGCGTTTTATGTGATTCGTGAATTCCCGTTTATAGGTAAGAAATTAACAAAAATTCATTCTCAATCAGTGTCAATTCTTAATTTAGTTGTATTTTCCTAAAAATATAAATTTCTTTTTAATGTGCTATTTTTATAAATATTTTATTTAAAGCAGATGTTCAGAGAGTAGTTGTTTTATTTTTGTAATCAATCAATCACGAATCGTTTTTTTTTCTCTTAGAATTTTAGATCTTTGAGTATGATAAATTAACTCTATTTTATTGTTTTGACAATTTTTTTTGTATAGTTGTTTTAAACAAATTAAGTTTGTTTAAAACAAATAACTGTTACATAATTTAAAAATTCGGTCTCTTTTGCTTTTGATTGCTTTGTAATTTAGTTTTATTCTTAAGAAATTGTCTATATATACTTGATTGATCTTTACTATCACATCATTTTATAATTTAATATTGTAGAAGAGGGGAAAAAAAGATTCCGTTTGGAAAAAATTGACTTTTTTTATGCTTAAAAGAGTTTAGAAAAAAATTAAAGGCGGCATTTTAATGATTTGCATCATATGAAAAAAACATACCACACGGCCCTGAGCCTGCCTGTTATATTGAAGAAAATAATTCGGTTTTCTTGGCCTGAAGAATGTCCTATAAAGTGGAGGTCTTGCAGAATTGTACACTAATACTGAAGAATTCCAAATGTTCAGCAAATGCTTTTGGATAAAGAAGATACGTGGATATATTATGTAATGGTTTCAAGAAAATATTAGCCTTAGAAGAAGCTTTTGGTGGCATGGTAAATGCAGCAGCCTGCCTGTTATATTGAAGAAAAAAAATCGGTTTTCTTGGCCTGAAGAATGTCCTCTAAAGTTGAGGTCTTGCAGCATCGTACAATAGTACTGAAGAACTCCGAAAGTTCAGAAAACGCCTTTGGATAAAGAAGATACTTGGAGATATGATGGTATGGTTTCAAGAAAATTTTCGCCTGAGAAGAAGCTCTCAATGGCATGGTAAGTGCAGCAGCCTGCCTGGGATGCTGAGGAAGAAAATGTTCCATTATCTTGTCATGAAGAATGTTCTGTAAAGTGCAGCATTGCTCTTGCAGCATTGTACGATAGTAGTGAAGAATTTAAAGTTCAGCAAAGGAAAGTTTCACGAAATTTTTCGCCTTAGAGAAGCTTTTGGTGGCATTGTAAGTGCAGCAGCCTGCCTGGGATGTTGAGGAAGAAAATGTTCCATTATCTTGTCATGAAGAATGTTCTCGAAAGTGGAGGTCTTGCAGAATTGTATACTAATACTGAAGAATTCCAAATGTTCACCAAACGCCTTTGGATAAAGAAGATACTTGGGGATATGATGGTATGGTTTCAAGAGAATTTTTGCCTTAGAAGAGGCTTTTGATGACATGGTAAGTGCAGAAGCCTGCCTGGGATGCTGAGGAAGAAAATGTTCCATTATCTTGTCATGAAGAATGTTCTGTAAAGTGCAGCATTGCTGTTGCAGCATTGTGCGATAGTAGTGAAGAATTTAAAGTTCACCAAACGCCTTTGGATAAAGAAGATACGTGGATATATTATGTAATGGTTTCAAGAAAATATTAGCCTTAGAAGAAGCTTTTGGTGGCATGGTAAATGCAGCAGCCTGCCTGTTATATTGAAGAAAAAAATTCGGTTTTCTTGGCCTGAAGAATGTCCTCTAAAGTGGAGGTCTTGCAGAATTGTACACTAATACTGAAGAATTCCAAATGTTCAGCAAACGCTTTTGGATAAAGAAGATACTTGGAGACATGATGGTATGGCTTCAAGAAAATTTTCGCCTTAGAAGAGGCTTTTGATGGCATGGTAAGTGCAGCAGCCTGCCTAGGACGTTGAGGAAGAAAACTTCCAGTTTTCTTGGCATGAACAATGTCCTCTAAAGTTGAGGTCTTGCAGCATCGTACAATAGTACTGAAGAACTCCGAAAGTTCAGAAAACGCCTTTGGATAAAGAAGATACTTGGAGATATGATGGTATGGTTTCAAGAAAATTTTCGCCGTAGAAGAAGCTCTTAATGGCATGGTAAGTGCAGCAGCCTGCCTGGGATGCTGAGGAAGAAAATGTTCCATTATCTTGTCATGAAGAATGTTCTGTAAAGTGCAGCATTGCTCTAGCAGCATTGTACGATAGTAGTGAAGAATTTAAAGTTCAGCAAACGCCTTTGGATAAAGAAGATACGTGGATATATTATGTAATGGTTTCAAGAAAATATTAGCCTTAGAAGAAGCTTTTGGTGGCATGGTAAATGCAGCAGCCTGACTGTTATATTGAAAAAAAAATTCGGTTTTCTTGGCCTGAAGAATGTCCTCTAAAGTGGAGGTCTTGCAGCATTGTACAATAGTACTGAAGAATTCCAAAAGTTCAGAAAGCGCCGTTTGATGAAGAAGATACTTGGAGATATGATGGTATGGTTTCAAGAAAATTTTCGTCTTAGAAGAGGCTTTTGATGGCATGGTAAGTGCAGCAGCCTGCCTGGGACGTTGAGGAAGAAAATGTTCAATTTTCCTGGCATGAAGAATATGCTCTAAAGTGGAGATCTTGCAGCATTTTATAATAGTACTGAAGAATTTCAAAAGTTCAGCTAACGCCTTTTGATAAAGAAATGTTCAGAATGGAAAAATATGATAAGGGAAAATATGTAGATAATATGTTAACGTTTTCGAGAAAATTTTCTCCTTGGAAGAAGTTCTTTGTGGCTTGGTAAGTGCAGCAGCCTGCACGGGATGTTGAAGAAAATGTTCCTATATCTTGTCGTGAAGAATGTTCCCTAAATTGCAGCTCTTGCAATGTTGTGCAGTAATACCGAAGAATTTCTAAAGTTCAGTAAAGGCCTTTTAATTGAGAAAATATATGAACATATTATGTTACAGTTTCACGCAGAAGAAAACATGAATAAAAGTTCATTAAACACCTTCGAAAGAAAAAGTTCTTGATGGCGTGGTAAAATCTACAACCAATGCAGAATGATGTTACAGAATAAATGTGGTTTATTTTGACATGAAGAATGTTTTTGTGTAAGAAGCTATTATAGCATGGTAGATTAGTCCACAGACTTGCCTGCACTCGAATGACGGAGATGTACAGCTCTCGTCAGGCCTTTGACAGTTAGGAAAAATTTGTTAATAATAATAAGCAGTATTCACACATGTGTTAGTGTTGAGATTTAAAGTTTGAATCTGACAAATAATGGTTCATGTATGCTTGTGAATGCAACATACAATCCAGATACTTTTACTTCGAAATTGGAATAGAATGCGTCCAGTTTTGTGCCGTTGCGGGTTGTGGGCAAGAGAGGAGAAACTAACTTGAGCTTCATATCTTCCATGATTTCTATAATTTCATTTTCTTCATCTATTAACAAATTGCAATTGAAATCTCCTCCGATCAGAATTCGAGTGATGTTTGGGTGTGATTCTATTGCTTTTATAAGACTATGGTGAAGGGTCGACAGCATACTTTTAGGAGACCGGTACACCGAAAGAATGAGAATGTCGCCGAGTGTTAGTCCGGCAACGCTGACACTTCCTTTGTCGTTACTCATGAGGTAGCTGTAAGGTGACTTGATTGATGCATTTAACCTTTCATGTACATAACACCGTGCTCCAATTGGAGTCCGCTTGTCCTGGGAATCAACCGAGGATATTAAGTTGTGGTTTTTGATAGTCTGGACGTCTTCCTTTACTGTCCAAGTCTCCGCCATAAGAATAATGTCAGAGTTTGCGTAGACGGAATCTGAGGCATATATGGGCCAGTGCTTGTGAAAGGATTGCACATTGTGAAACATGACTTGAATGTGATCGCTTTCTGTTCGTAGGTGGAGGAATCTGGGAGAAATGGTGACTTCGGAATGTCGTAGCATTTCCATGGTCAACGGGTGGTTTACTGGCCTGGGAGTCGTCTTCTTGAATTTTCCGATGAGGAACAGTCCGGAGGCTTTTGTGCTTCGGGAACACGCGACGTAAAGTAGAGGAGTTGTCATGCCGGAGTGGAGGTGCACGACGACATTGTCATATGTGGAACCTTGTGACTTGTGTATGGTCATGGCTTCGGCGGGAATGATGGGGAACTGCTTTCTTATGACCTGGAGGTTACTGTTCTTCCTTCGTTTTATCGAAAGTGAAACAGGCTCTATTGGAGTCCAGGTGGAAGGCATCTTTCTATTTTTGATTAAGGCATGGTGTTTTTCCCTCAGCGATATTCCTGATTTTAAGCTCTCGAATTCCAGCCACAAACGCAAGGGCTTGGTGAGTGACGGGTTGTTCGGATTGATCCCTCTGTCGATTTTTTGGAGCGTCCCCATGGTACCGTTCACCAAGCCATCGGAACAGTCCACGTTACTGGTCATGATGTATCGAGCTCCGACTTTCAAGTGGAGTTCTTTGGCGAGGCCCATTGTGTCGGAAAGCTTCACTGTCGGTCTCAACACCGACTCAAGGATGGCTCGCCTTCCGGTGGTCGTACCCTCGCCTATGGCCGAGTCAGAGGAAAGGCTAATGGCCGAATCTCCAGACATGGACTGGAGTGCCGTCATGTTGTAGGCAGCGACATCCTCGTTTCTCCAAAATAGGTGTACTGGTCTCAAGGCGTTTGCTTCTGGTGGCACTTCCGCAAATGTCCTAGATTTCATAAGGTTAACGTCGGCCGTCGTCATAGTGCCTCTTGCCATGTTGTTAAGGGCCACTGCAAAATCGACATCGTCTTTTTGTCGCATTATCTTTGTCAGCTCATGTACCTTGAAGTTATGCCAGAGGGGAACCTGAAGGACTTCTACAAAGGGATCAGCTGACTTGCAGGATGTTAATGAAGTGGCATGTACAGGCGGCAGTTGGTAGAAGTCACCCACAGCGATAACAGAAATTCCACCAAAGATCTTGTCTTTGTTGAAAATATCTCTCAGCCTCTTATCCACCATTCGAAGTAGCTGCTCTCCTACCATACTTATTTCGTCGATTATGACCAGCTTGAGCTCAGATAGAGCGGAAGACATGCTGTTTGCCACGGATGCTGATAATTCGTGGGCTGTCTGGCAATTTACGGGAAGTTGAAATGCCGTGTGCAATGTCTTGCCCTGGATGTTGAAGGCCGCTTTACCGGAGCTCGCAGTGAGTAGGACGGATGTCTTGTCGGGATTGACCCCTACTCTTGAATGGAAAAATCGCGTCAGGGCTTGGTAGAGGGAGTTTATCACGTGTGATTTCCCGACTCCCGCTCCTCCTTTAAGGTAGTAGTAGATGGGCTCTTTCGGCGAGTGCTTGAAGTGGAAAACCACGTCTGCAACAAAGTCCCGCTGCTCGTCATTGAGAGAGGAGATCAGGTCGAGAAAGTCTTTCTCAGAGGCTCGCCCTGGAGCCGTAAACCTCTCCACATAAGGCGCTGGCTCGTACTCTCCAAAGTCTTCCGCTTGACCAACGCCGTCTTGCAATACGTAGCGCTGGAATTCGTCGTGGTTCGGTCGTTGCTGGTCATAATCTTGGTTGTCAACTCTCTCTACGTGTCCTTCTCCTGCATTCCTCATCTCTGTTTCTAGGACCTCGTCGTCGAAGGCGTTGAACTCCTTTCGGTTTCGGTTTATTGATTCGATGTTGTCTCTGAATGTTTTTTCGCAATTTATTAGATCGTTCTTCTCGTCTCTCCAGGGCAGGTACAGCATCACCATTTCGCGAAAATAGTTTAGCTCGTCTTGGATGACGTTGAACTTTCGGAATCGAATCACTTTCGGAAAGGTGCGTCTTTTGATGAACCCAGACTTGTCCATCAATTTTTGGTATGGGTTGTTGTTTACTGGATCACTATCTAGTGGCTGGTCTTCTTCCAGGACCTCGTTGATATTTATACTCCTTTTGGACTTACTGAAGTCGTACCACGCTGCAAATTGTGAAAGTGTGGTGTCCTCCATTTGCCTTGGGCGCTGCTCATAGTGCTCCAGTAGACCTGCGACATGAATATTTGTAGAGGATGGATCCGATTCAGCTAGCGCGCGCAGTTTGGCCTCCGACAGCAGCATCCTGCTCCTCTCTTCAGGCGGGCCAGTGGGGATGAAAATGCATTGCTCGGACGCTTTGCTCATCGGAATTGATAGGACGTTGTAGGCAGCCTCTTGTGCGGAAAGCTCGCTGTTTTGGTGGAACGCAGCGCCGAGGGACCGTAGGCGCTTAGCTAGAGAGACGTTCCCGGATCTTGTTTCCTCTAAGATCCTTTTCATTATGTCGCTCATCCCCTTATCACTCTTGTTAATGTAATCGATTATATAGCAGCAGCAGGCATATCCGTCGAGTACGTACTGGATATCCATGTTGGCTCTGTTCAACTTCAGTATTTTGCTGTTGTAATTATTAACGAAGGCTTCGCACGGCCTGCGAGCTATGAATATTTTATTTTTGGAGAGAGACGCACTTATAATCTTCAGATAATCTTCGAGCGATATTTTTATTTCCTGAAGGAACTCCTCAAATGTAGTTAGCAACATGAGGCGGTTGGATTCGAGAAATTCCCTGATGCGCCTGAACTCGCTCTTCAGGACGGCTGCTTCTTCGTCAGAAGGGGTTATTGGGGATAGGATCCTTGTCTTGTCCATGGGAAAGAAAGGTATCCCAAAGCGGCACTTCACTCCTTTGTTGCACTTCTTGCGACAAGTGTGAGTGTGTCGATGTGTGTTTAGGGGCAAGAGCTGATGCATTGGGTCTTCTGCGTCATAATCGGAGGAGCATGTAATGATTTCATCGATGAACCTGCACACGGTTTCGTTATTATCCACGTCTTGGGGTATATATGTGGGGGTATCATTCAGCCATATAATCATGTGGACGTGTGGTGATCCTCTGTGTTGAAATTCGACCCTGTAAAAGTAGTGTAAAATTTTTCTGTCGCCAAAAGGTCCTTGCGGTGATTTAAATGTTTTGAGCAGAGCATGAAATCTATTGTCGAAGTAACGAGCACAGGTGATGGGGTCCCTCTGAATGAGTACTGCCTTTTCTTGATCGCTTATTTCTCGAGCCTGTTCCTCGCTAATGGTTTCGCAATCGAGCACCTTCTTTAAAATCACAATTAACTCCAGCCATTTTATTTCAGCGGCACTTATGGTTAAAAATATATGCGGCAGTCCAAACTGGCGTACCATGGCTCGCACCCTCAGCCCCTCTTGATGCCAGTGGTGAGAGGAGTTCCGAACTCCCTGTAAAACACGAAAGGCGTTATCATTTTGCAGCATCCCATCAACATATTCTTTATTGGACGCCAGTTGAGCTGTAACGACTCGCTCCCCGTCTCTCTTTCTCTTTCTAAGGCATATAGAGTGGTTGCTCGTTATACGATTTATCTCAAGAACTTTTGCTGCGAAAAGTATAAACTCGGTAGATTCGGCTGCTCGTCGATCCCTTCTTCTCAATATCGATTTATAAAGTTCGGACTTGGAAAGTTCTTTATTCGTCACTACGTGTATGGCTGCCAATCGTTCCCCACCAAAGAGTTGCGGAAAAGCTAGAAAGGGAGAGTCCTTATCTGTCAAAACAGAGACAGGGCGATATCCTTCGGCAGGGGCCATTCGAAGACCTTCCTCTCCAGATATGAGGGTTTCGATACCACCGGGGTTGCAGTCGGTAATCTCTTCCTCGGGCAAAACCGTCGGATCTTTTACATTTTCTTCCTGATTATCTTCCAATTCTAAAGCCATAGTCAAGTCGTTGACGTCATCCATCCAACTTGAGCACAAGCCTATCCCATATTCCTCATAGAGAGGAGAAGAGGAGAGACGGTGCGCAGCATCCCATACCAGCTGTGGCCTGATATTTCCAGCTGCATAGTTGTGTTGGACATGCATTTGCCTTGCAAGCCGCAAGTGGATGACGTCGTTTTCATTCGGGAGTCTTGGTAGAGACGAGACTGTAGTGTCGACCGATACTGGTACATTGACTATTCTCCCCTTGGTACGATACTGTCCGTGTATGCCGTACACAGTCCAAATCGATTGAAATACGTGCCGTGCAGATACCAGCCGGGCTTCCAAGCGTGTTAGTGAGGAGACTTCCGAAGGGATCGCTGGAAATTTCAGTCCATTGCTTAGGCAAAGTCGAGGCACGGTGGATTTTTTTATTGCATTGTGGCAGGTTTTACATAAAGTGAAGGTGTCGGTTAAAAGACTTGGAAAATCTAGCTGGTCTAAATATTCGGCTGGGTAATTTTGAAGCTGTTCTTTACCAATGGTTTTAATGGAGCGACTGAACCACAAACCTCCACAACAGTCGCAAGAAAATGTCGGACCTTCTGTTACCGCATTCTTGAAAATATCGCAAACCATCTTCCAATCTATTTTTCGACGAGAAAGACAATGGGCTTCTCTGTCCCGCTCCTGTTCCAGCTGGCGGCGTTCTTCGTCTTGGCGAGAAAGACGGTGGGCTTCTCTGTCCCTCTCTTGCTCCAGCTGGCGGCGTTCTTCGTCTAGGCGGGAAATACGGTGTGCTCCGGTATTTCGCTCCTGTTCCAGCTGGCGGCGTTCTTCGTCTTGGCGAGAAATACGGTGGGCTTCGGTATTTCGCTCCTGTTCCAGCTGGCGGCGTTCTTCATATTGTCTAGAAAGACGATGGGCTTCTCTGTCCCGCTCCTGTTCCAGCTGGCGGCGTTCTTCATCTTGGCGAGAAAGACGGTGGGCTTCCCTGTCCCTCTCTTGCTCCAGCTGGCGGCGTTCTTCGTCTTGGCGGGAAATACGGTGTGCTTCGGTATTTCGCTCCTGTTCCAGCTGTCGGCGTTCTGCATCTTGTCTAGAAAGACGATGGGCTTCTCTGTCCCGCTCCTGTTCCAGCTGGCGGCGTTCTTCGTCTTGGCGAGAAAGACGGTGGGATTCTCTGTCCCGCTCCTGTTCCAGCTGGCGGCGCTCTTCATCTTGTCTAGAAAGACGATGGGCTTCTCTGTCCCGCTCCTGTTCCAGCTGGCGGCGTTCTTCATCTTGTCGAGATAGACGGTGGGCTTCGGTATTTCGCGCTTGTTCAACCTGGCGACGTTCTTCGTCTTGCCGCATCTTTCGCTTCGTTAAAGCATTGTTTATCCTACGTCTTTCAGCAGAATCTTTCTTTTCCGCTACCGATAATTTTCTTCTTGGCATTTCACTATTTTAATAAAAACTGATAAAAAGCATCGAAAAAAACTATTAAAGTTCGATCGTATAGATTTAGAAAGTAAAGCGTTGATGGAAGCACCAAACTGTTCAAACTTTTAAATCCAACTGAAATATTCCAAATTATATTTCCGATGTTCCGATTCAAGCAAACGATTTCTTTGGTTTTTTTTTATGCCAGACGATAATATTTCTAATAATAAATAAATATAATGTATAACAAAATTGTTCTATTTGAATTCGTATGTTACAATTTTTTTTTAATAAAACATAATTTAAGTTGATTTTTTTAAAATCATACTTAATTACATATTTTAGTCATTAAATAATTTTAAAAAAAATCGATCAAAATAAATTTAATAAACCAATCATAATATAATCATGTGCTTGAAATCATATTCTAGAAGGCAGACGATTAACATACGTTTCTTTTTTCATATTTTGTATCGATAAACGTAAAAAAAAAATGTTGTTCGTCTAAACTTACTTCGATATTGCCGCTATTCTACTCTGTTGATTATGAAAGAATAAAATACGGCGAACAATGATTGCGAACACATTGAGTGTTCTCGATTTGTAAAATAGATTAATTTAATTCCGAATTCGTATTTAAGGAACTTTTAAATTGATTTTTATCCCTCATTTTATAATAAGTAAAAATAATTAGGTTTTTTTTTTTTTTTAACTAAGCTACAAATTCGTCGCTCTTGTCTAATGTCTTGGCGACATTATTCGCCCAATTGGCCACATTTGTCCCGATGTCGCGAAGGCCTGAACCCGATTTGCAAAGTTCGAAGAATAAAGACGTAATTTTTTTTAAAAAATATCTTTGAGTTCGCCACAATTTCCCAGTTACATTTCTTTCGACAATTCAATTATTATTCAACGTTTGTTAAATTAATTTACAATTCAAAAAATATATAATTAGTAAAATTGATGCTTTAAAAATAAAAAAAAGCAAAACTTTGCACTTTTTTATGCAAATTTAGAAACTCTATGCATCTCTCTTTATACATATAATGAACTATTAAAAGAACTCTAATGTGATATTACAACAATCCAAACTATAATAGATCACATAATTAAATATTATTTCAAAAGTTTTATTTTATTTATTTTAAATAAAGTTTCTCGTACGTTTTACGAAATGGCAGCAATAAAAATATTGAATGAAAATGGAATTTGCATTTTATTTCAATGTAGATTAAATGTTTCGTTTTTTAAACTTTAAATAAACTTTAAATTTAAATTTTTTAATGAAATTTGGAATGTAGCCTAATTTGATTTTTTGCTTCAAAATGATGTATTCCACTTGTTTGTGTGACTTACGGATCGCTCTGTGAAAGTGGGTGACGGACAGACAGACAGACGGACAGACAGACGGACGGACAGACAGACTGAACGATTATAATACCTTCCACTTTTTACGTTATAAACGTAGTGTGGAAGCTAATACGTTATAAACGTAGTGTGGAAGCTAAAATGAAGTTTTGCATGTATGTGTGTATGTCTCTCCGAAACTCACAAACTAGACATTTGTTTGCCTCGTAACTTGGCACAAATGCGTAGTTCATACTTGAGTTACAAAATAAGAACTTTCAGAGTTCAAAATGTTCTATTTTTAGAGAAAATTCGAATTATCTGGAAAAACTACACCACTTTGGCTCAAATCCGATGAACATTTTTCTTTCGCGTTGCCATTCAGCAGATGAAATTAAAATAAACTTTTTCAAAAATAGTTAAAATGTAAAAAAGAAAATACTTTATTCTTAAAAACGTACAAAGATATTATAATTTTCATTTTAAAGATTTAGTTACTATCATTTTAAGTAGTAAACTTTATAATTTTATATAATTCTTTAATCTGTATCAATGCAATATTTTATTTTTAACTCGATATTTTAATAAATAATTATCATGGACGTCTATATAAACTGGAAGGTTTCATCCAACGACAGCGGATCTCAAAAAGCGCTACCAATTTTTGTAATTCCTAACGTTGTTGTTGGTTTTTATAACCTTGATCGCCAAGGTCACATAAGCTAAACATTTTATATTTTTATCATTTACGATTAAGCTATAAATTGATATTTAATTAATTTTTATTTGAAGAATCATTGCCGGCAATTTTACGCCAACCCTGACAAATTGGTATTATAGCAACCAAGATTGATCGCCAAGGTCATAAGCTAAACATTTTATATTTTTATCATTTACGATTAAGCTATAAATTGATTTTTAATTTATTTTTATTTGAAGAATCGTTGCCGGCAATTTTACGCCAACCCTGACAAATTGGTATTATAGCAACCTTTGGCGAAAATAGCAATTGCATTGGCAATTTCTAAAGGTTGATCTATTTAAATCTTAAATGCATATACACTGCTCAAAACAATTAGGGGAGCACTTTTTAATTCCAACTTTAACTTCACTCCCAAATTTTTAATTTTTGTGCTATAAATCTAAATTTTTTTTTAAATAAGTTCACTATGCATTCGAAATGAAATAGTAAAAAACACGAGAAAAAAATCTTTTTACGAGTTTTTAATACTTAAATTTAAAAGGGGGAAATGGAATAATAACTTTTTAATAAATTATAACAATAATTTTTTCAAAACTTTTTTTGTTAAAAATAGTTGAAATATATTTTTAAACATCTAAAAAATGCAAGTATGAAAAATTTAGGGTCAATTTATTTTCTAAAACTGTTTTGAAGTGAAATTTATTTTACCATATTTTTTTCATATTTTTATTAATATAAAAAAATATTAAATTCTTCAAAATACGTTATTCTTCCATCTAACGATGTATCTAACGATACATAAGTGGCGAATTTAACTTAGTCAGAAAAAAATCACAAGCTGATGATTCCCAAAGGAATTATTGGGAGCGAAAGGGTTTAAAACATGTGCTCCCCTAATTGTTTTGAGCAGTGTAATTTATTCTGAAGTTTGCTAATACTAATCTTTTAATTCCTAATGATTTTAAATAATTATAAGGATTTTAAATAAAACTCTTTAGAAAACAATTGAAATTGGAAATGTTTAATTTGTTCATTGCTTTCAGAAACTAAATTAATAATTTCAAAAAATAATTGATATCATTCACGTGACGTAATCCTACCGGTCTCCATTCTATTATTTTATTGTGAATATAGGATTTTAATTATGAATTTTTCAAAAGCATAGTTAAGCTTATACTGAACTATGATTTTTTTTAAGGCCACCGCAATGGAGATGCATATTTTTGTTTTATGTCTTTCTTTTTTCGCTAAATACTTTGATAAACTCGCCAAGTTATTACAAAAACGCGCCAAATGACCTTTTTTCTTTATTAGCTGGTTGGTTGTGCGATGGTCACTGCGCCAAAGCTGAATGGATGTGTTGTTGGTAGCTATATATTTTCCTCGCCAAATTTTTCAAACATGCCAAATGAGCTAAAATGTCTTTATTCGGGAAATTACTATGACATTATCCGTTAATTTTATAGCATTTTTTAAAATTTTGAATTTTTATGGTCATATAAGTAACGGATTCTGTACTTTAAAACGAACGGGAAAAGTAACATAAGTTTATTATCCGATAACAGTATAAATGGTAGTATGGTACAAATTACTTGGATCGATTTAGCATTTATTTTTTCCAACCCGTGCAACACCGGGTAGTTCAGCTAGTTGATAATATTTATTTACACAAGTCTAATACTTGCTTCAGGTATACACCGAATTGAAGGACTAAGAAGTTTACAGTTTACAACCAAGTCCTATTACAAGCCATTTATAATTATGCTAAACCTTAATTCATTATCGATTCAGAACTGTAGAATATCTTTTCATTCTGAATCTTTGGAAGTAAATATTAGTTAGTTGTTATTTGATATCGAGTACAAATATTATTCCTATGTAAGTAATAAATGTTACAAAATTTATGTGATTGTGCATCAGATACAATATTTAATTTTAATTGATGAAGCCTAAATAATTTTAAATGAAGCCTAAAATATTTATATAAACTTTTTAACCAGCAAAGGGGTTCTTTTCAATCAATACGACAATAAGATCCAGAAAAGGTTTTTCAATTGCTTCAGAATTCTTCGTATAAATAATCCCTTATCTATCGCAAGGAAAAGATTAGGCATTCGTTGTTTCAAGTATGTTTGTTACGAATATAAACAAGGATAAACATAAAAATGGAGTCAAATTTATTTTAGGGGAAGAGAAGGTATTGCAAAATAAATGAAACTATTTGTTTGTAACACACGACTTTAAATTAACACCCAATATGACCAATATATTTAAAAGGTAATCATGTTCTCTATAAGGCAATTTCAATAACTAAAAAACCTAAAAAGTCCTACGGCAGCAACCCTTTGAACACGTGCTTTTTTCTTGAAAACCTTATTATGACGTCCGACTTTACTTATCCCATAAGTTTATACTTAATTTCCAAATACGGTTCATAATGTATTCAATAATACAATACGATACGACTCAGTTAAAAATAATGTGTCTAGATATACATGAAGCAAATAAATAATAATATCAAATAATTGAATTAATGCTATCAGCAAAGCTTTATCAACCCATGAAATATGAGTTTTTCCTTTTCTCATATTTTATTTATGTCTTACTCGAGGAACAAATAAATACAACAAGTCATGGCATACATATTCCGAGTACGAAATTTACATTTCAAAAAGATTTTCAAATAAAAGACTTCGTTATCTTCCATTTCAATGTATTCTTTTGAAAGAAGCTCAAATCTCAGTTAAGCGCCCGTCAAGGCAAAATTAAATAAATAATAAATAATCAGGAATTTTCGACGGGGTGCCCCAGACAATGTCCAAGGCTTATGTTACGGATACACGTTCGTTTTCTTTTCAGACATGAAATTGTAATTTATTTGTCTCCTTTGAGTCAATTCTTATTTTACTCTTTTAATGCTTAATGAGAGTTCATCAAGTAGTGAATCCGTTCTTTTAAAATAATAGTTTGAGTTTTGACGAGCGGATTATTTTGTAAATGCCAACTATCTTATTAAAAATAATGGTATTGGTCGCAGGAGCAAGCTAAAAAGTCACCAAAACTAAACAATCGCCTCCAAACCGAATATTTCCAATGATAATGTCCATTTGTGTGGTGTGTTTTGTCGCCAAATTATTCGTTTAGTTGCAAAGATTCAGTTTGCCGAGTTTTGCGACTTTTCGACTAAACTCCTCAGCAACCCTAATATTGAAATAGAATTACGAGGAATTAAAAATGTACCATCTCTCTCTCTCTCTCTCTCTCTCTCACTGATCTTACAGATGGTTATCTTTTCTGTGAAATTCCTAACTACAGAATCCACTGATAGTTTTACTTTAGGAAAGAACTTGTTCAATAAACGAAGACCTTAGGTCTGAAAGTCAACACACTATGATATATGGAAGAGAGATCCCTCTCTATATCTAGTCTATCTAGAATGCTAGCCTCGGCAGTATTTTCCTCCCCTATCCCCGCATGTGGTTTTCTTTGCAACGGCGGGCGTGAGCGTGTTTTTTCCACACCCTACTTGGGTTTGAATTTTTCGGATTGTTAACCTCAAAACAAAACCTCAAAAGCGTTAGGTTTAGAAAAGCGATGCTCCTTCCGTTCCCTAGAAAACCAAGCGAAGGAATTGGAAAGAAAGCCTTTTCGAGGCTCGCATAGACTTTAATTAGATCGAAGAGGTGATAGTTTTATTCTCCCATTCATGGCATAAGGATTATTGAATGGTCAAAATCAAGTTATTAACATTCTTTTGGGTTGCAATTTCTTGCGAAGAGTGTCAAAAATGTCAAGTTCAGGGTCTTATACATTTGTATTCCACGTTGTGCTTCGTACAACGAGATATCCAGATTGTCCTTGGCTTCTCTTAACTAGCTTTTTCTTAACAAACAAAACGAGTTTCCCGCAACACAAATTCGAGAAATAAAAAAAAACCAGCCAACAAACATAAGCTTCGAATGCAACTTTAGTTTCTCAAATTCTCTTGAAGATTTTTCCTTTTGCCCTTTTTCTGCATTTTTTGTTTCTTTTCACAATAAAGTTGTTTCAACTTTATTGTCTTTTCGACGGCAACTTGGTACTTTTGTTACAATTATATTCTTATCAGTTCCCATTCAAATCTTTTGCTAAATATATTTGCAATTAAATTTATGTACCACACAACATGGTTGAAAGTTCATAACTTATTCTTTCATCATTTATTACATTAACTTGGTAATTTTGTTACAATTACTTTATAAATTAATTCGTATTTAAATTTTTTGATAAATATATTTGTAGCTAGAAGCAAGCATACTTAATTAAAAATATGTAACGCAAACATGGTTGAAAATTTATACATTCGCCCTTTTCGTGAAACAAATTATCATTTAAATGGGATATTCACGAAATATTCCAACTAAACGGAATCTTGTGGGAACCCGAGAAAAATTAACAAGATATTCACGGAACTATAATCAGCGTCATTTTGTGAGAGTCGCGAGTTTTTTTAAGTAATGAGATCATTCCAAATTTTATTTATTAACGTTAGTAAAACAGCATACACAAATCGTAACAGATTAACAATGCATTTAAACAAATTGCCAAAAAAGAATTTTAAATATAATCATGCTTAATACAAGTTTCGAAGCAAAACGACAGGCCTAAATTTAATTTGTCTAATCATGTTGAAATATGTTAAACAACGTTCTAATTTTTTTATAGTTAACTAATGTACACTTATACTTGCACTTGATTACTATAATACTATTCCGTATATTATTTAAAATATATCGATAAATTAACGGACTTTTTTAAGTAGATAAACGCAATCTCGATATTGATTATAAAAATTCCTAGAAATAAAGTAAAAATATTTAAATTTGTTTTGCATAGTTAGTCAAACTCTATTTTTTATTATGGATGAATCGTCAATGAAAATTGATAATAAAAAAAGGTAAATGGAAAGCAAGGTTCATTATGATAAATTATCTTAAATGAAAAATAGTATAATAGATTTACGTGGGCAGTTCTACCATAATTTTTAATTTCAGGTATTAAAAACTTGTAAAATTTATTTTTTCAAAATCACTTTAAATGTTTATCAAAAGGTTTATAATTGTTCTAGAATTACGAAAAAAAGTTTAGCAAAGCTTATTTGCAAAAAACAAAAAAATTATAATAAGGGATGGCAGTTTTTTAAAAACACCGATTCTAAAGAAACCGGCCTCACGAAACTAACTGTTTATCAATGAAACCGAAATAGTAAAAAACCGGTTAGTCTTAAAACTGGTTTCGATTTTCCATCCCTAGATTCTAACGACGGTAAGGATCGGAAGGTCAGGAACGGAAGGAAAGGACATTCACGCTGTTTTCCGGTCTTTCTTGTGTTGAAATTAACTCCAGTTTAATAAAAAGGGATTTTTTTACTTCTTGTACTCCACTTAAACATATTTATAGAAAAAAAAATTCAATTATCAAGCAAAAATTAACCTTAAACCTGGGAGACTGTAAGGAAAGCAATAAAGCCTCGCAGGCAATTTCACTAAGTTTTTTTTAATTTTGGGCTTATTGGTGAATTTTAGCAATAATATGTGGCTACTAACTGAAAAGTGAGTTTTCTGCAATACAGTTTTCAAGGTTGAAGAATCACTGTAGCTCAATCCAGTGCCTCTCTTCACCACTTTTGGAATGAGGTCAGTGAATGTACCAAAACCCAGGGACAAAGTTAGGAGACGAGAAAAACGCATTATAAATGTTAAAAGCCAAAATTCAATGGAAGGAAATCGTTAAGCTACAGTATTAGTTCAATTTAAAATCCAAATGAATGTAATTTTTAGCTAAAAAAAGTATTAGATTGGGCCCTAAACTTAAAATTTGACATTCGGGACACACGATGGTAAGGACTTTTCTGCATTGTTTTGTGTTCTAAAAAATTTTTGGAGTTTCTTTGCTTTAAAATTACGTTTTGCAATTATAAAAGGACCAGTCTTTTAGTATAATAAGAAAAAATGGTAAAGAAATATTAATTTTTTTAAAAGTTATGCCCAAGGGACATAAAATTAAAAATTATGGTAGAATTGCCCACGTATTTGAAATGCCTTAAGCCTTTCAAATACGTAAAATGTACGTCAAATTTGGTATAAAATAAAAGCTTTCATAAAAAAAGCAATCACCGTCAGTAAGGGTAAGGGTAATTATAAATATACATATAAATTTCAAATAATGAACTTCCAAGTAATCTTATACAAACGTTGATAACAGTATAACACCTGTGAATATTTGAACACATGGCTTTAATTTATAGTCGTATAACATTTCAGCACACATTTTCTCTCTCTGCATCTGCCCAATTGGAGGAAGTGTCTCATCGAAACTACAAACAATGTTAATTTATTGCCATTTGAATTGAGGCAGCTGCTAATCTTTTTAGACCAATTTAAAGCCCAGAAAAATATTACTCATTAGTTATTTGGTGAATATAAACATCATATTATTATCATTGCCTTGCGTTATTATCATTGCCATATTTTAGCTGCAGCTGAAATATTTTGTCTATTTTAATTTATCGAGAAGTATTTTATTAAAAAACTTTTTGAAATTAGTTTTCTTCAATCAATTCAAGTTTTAGTTTACATAAATTTCTTCAGGTACTTTTTGTACCATTTTCCCCACCAAAGTAGGGAAAGCACACTTTGGTAAATCACTTTGTCCCCTATACGTACCTTAGTTAATCCTAATATTAAATTAATCCTAAAAATCCTAATATTTTAACTTTTTCAAGATGCAAAGAAACACTTCGTTTATTTAAATATAGCTGTTTTGTAATGAGTAAACAAAATAACTGAATTTGTAATTAGAAAACTTAGCTTCACATAACACATAACCATGCTAATCAAACAACAAAAAAACATTATTTTTTTCAATGTTCTTGAATTGTATTGATGACAATTTAAAAAATCTATATATTTATAGAATAATAAATTTTATAGAAAATAAGTACGAACGTTATTTAAAACCCATACATTTATATTGACGTTTTATCATTTCTTCAAAAATAAGTAATCTTTAAAAAAGAGTAAGATACACTATTTTTTATGAAACTTACGAGAAAACAAAAAACGTTGGAAAAGCCAATATTGAATCGCTCAGATAAAAAAAATAATGCATCGAACAAAGACAAGAAATGAAACCTTTATTGAAAAATCTAGTTAAAAATAATTTCGTATTCAAATATATAAAAAAATAGTAATTCTCATTTTGTTCCATTCGAATTTCAGAAGAGGAAATTGTTTGTTTTAAAATGCACCAGAGCTACTTTAAAATAAATATTCAAAGTAAATACAGAAGCTTCGTTTCCTTCATTATTTAGATGTTTCGTTTTACGTTTTAATATCCAATGCAGTATTTGCTGAAAAATTTAATATGCCCAAGAAGAACGTTCGAAAATAATTTAATTAAAAAAATTTAAACTGCTTACCCCAAGTTTACTTTTTATACATTAATTTTTTGGACAATTAACATTTTTAAGCGAAATTATTGTGAATAATACTTTGAAATCAAGTAAAAGTATTCTAATACTCAGTACTATATATAGTGGCAAACAAGTACTCTATTTCAATACTTGAAACATTAAACGAAGTTTTTTTTAATAGTTGCACTTTCCATGTTTTTTTTTTTTTAATATTTTAATTCTATTGGAATTAGACTTTTAGTCGAATTTTTCGACAATATACGATTAATTAAAGTAATACTTTCTAAAATAAAATGTGTCGAGTTAAATATTTTGAACACACGTCTCAAAGAATCGGTTTTAGAATTCTAAAAAATGACAAATGATGCATTCGATAAATAAATCAATGTATAAATAATGTCAACACAACAGCAATCCAAAATCCAAATATCACTTACTTTTCTTCTGAAAGTAGAAATGTTATTTTTTTAATTATTCTTATTCTTTCGCGCATGGCTTTTACGCATTTTACAATACAATATTCTAATGTTATTTCATTCATGTTATGTTCATTTTACAAGCACAACATATTCTAATGTTGCTGGATTAATCGAAATGTCTTCGCTTTTTTGCAAACCATTAAATGCAGACGACGGAATTGTTTTTTTATTTATTATTTTAATGTGCTAAAATACAAACGAGAACCTTGAGGTTTTTTTTTAAATTTTAATATTCGAAACGTGTATTGAAAATTCAAATTATGAAATATAATTAAATATAGTTAATCATGCTTAAAAGATTTAGAACTAAAATATGTACTTTAATTTCAACCAAAATATTCTTTGTAATCCGACTAATTCTTTCTTTCTTCACTTCACATAACGCAAAGTATTGCTTATTTTGCACCCGTTTAATATTTTCATCATTTTATCAGCATATGAAGTTCAATTCGAATTTCCTACTTTAAAACCACTTAAAACAAACTACAATGCTATATCACAAATTTTTATTATTCTCTTAAAAGAACAATAGGGAACATTGAAATCTGTTTTAATTTCACTGTTCAGTGTACATGGAAAACCTGACATCTTAATTCCAGTGTCAACGTTACCGAAAGGAGCGAATTGTTTCTTTGCACTTGTCAAGCACTATTCGTGCATTTTCAACCATGTGTAATGTCAAACTGTATTATCAAGTTGTCTCGAAACCATAAAAACAAAATTTAAGTTTTGAATGAAAAAAATTAAAATTGTAAAAACTTGAAAGCTTGTCTTTGCAATGGTTTTAAGTGTGTGTATACACGCTTAAAACATGCTTATATACACACAAAATTTACAGTCTCTGCTGATTTGGGAAGCAAAAATACCAGGGCGTTCACAGCGTACGTTAAGAGTTTATGACACACAACAAAGTTTTCATCAAAATACAAAATACATATTTCGAAAACATAAACGTTCATGACCTAAAGCATAAAAGTAATTAATATTCTCAATTACCTGACACAAAATAAAATATTTATAAAAATATATCCTTAGATTATCATTTGAAATCATGCTAGTTTTTATGTTGCTGAATGAAAGTCTTCGATTTAACTTTTGAAACTGAGGAAAACACAGTGGTACTGTTATCGCCACTTTAAAGATTTGAAATCCCCCCCAAGATAAAAATTTCTCTTGGATTTCTATCCGAAGCAGTCAGGTTTCAAAACTTTCTGGAAAATGAAATATAGTAAAAATGATTTTCTGAAGCTCTAATGCCTTTTTTATTCAACAAATATGGCTACGGTTTTCGTCAAAAGAGGAGTGACAGCACTTCAAAGCTATAAAGCTTTTTAGAGATTTAAATATAACGGTAACGACCATTATTGTAATGGATGCTATAAATCTTCCGAATATAAAATAACACAGATGGAGAACTAATCGGGTGTTTCGTAAAAGTACACTAGTATCTACATATCATTTACCAAATGGGCGAGAAAATTCTCACTAAAAGAAATTTTAATGTTTGAAAACTTTTATAGTGTGCGTATTTGGTTTTTATTAAAAAAAAAAATACTTTGGAAGTCACCAACAAAAATATCTTAAGGCCCTACTAAAAAAAGTCGCACAGCTTGGCGACAATTTAAGTGGGAAAAAGTTTTTACAAGAAATTCCCCAAAGCACTTTCGCCTCGAATTTATTGACTCTACCGAAAGTGGATGTACTGAGAGAGAACGGAAATTGTGGACATTTCTTTGACCACACTAAAAAGTCACTTGTAAGTACGTAGATTTAGGTATTAAAACCATCTTTTAAAAAATGGAACCATCTTCAGAGCTTAAATAAGTGATTCTCTTAACTTGACTAAGTTTATTTTATATAAACTAAAATTTAAAAAAATAATGAATTATGAAATATTCATGCTAACTTTTTATATTAGATAAAATCTTCATGAAATGTTATGTTAAAGCAATGGCATATACAATATTTAAATAAATTTGGGGAAAGGGTCCTTTGCAATCGATACGACGATCGAAAAAGGGTTTTTCAATTGCTTCTGTATTCTTAGAATAAATAGTCCAGCGCAAGGAAAAGATTATGCATTCAATGTTTCTACTATGCTTGTTACGAATATACATGGATAAACATAAAAATTTGAAAATGTAATCCGATATGAAAGGAAAAGTCCCTTTGGAAAATGGCTAAGTCCCGTTTCTACCTGTTTTTTCGGAAATTGAATCATGAAAAGTAAAGAAAGGATCCCTAGGACAGAATATGGAAAATAATGTGTTTCCAAATAAAATACGTATAAGTAAGTAAGTAAGTGTGCTGCTGTATATGCAAAAATGAATTTGATTTTTATTATCCTGGGTAAATGTATCTTAAGTATACTTTCTCATTAGTTGTAGTTATTGTGATTGCGAGGTAAAAATAATGATTCTAGTCTTATTAGATAGATATTTGTATTAGATCAGACTATGCCTACCCGAAAAGAGTTTTACCATAGGGATAGATATTTTTTAAACCAATGTTTCTGATTTAAAAAACTGATATATGGTACAAAGAAATAAAAGTCTTATTAGTACAGAGTCCCCCCTTGCAATTGCAGCATGAGCTTGAGATAGGAAGTGAAAAAGGACAAATACTTTTCTCCAAATCATACAACTTGATTTTCGTTGCTCTGCGAAAGTACGTCGATGTAGAAGCACACACAATGATAGGGCTCCCAATGACAAATTCCAACCAACAAACAAAACTTGTAATTTAAGCTTCATTCACTCGCTTGCGAAGAAGTGACCGCAGTTCCATTAACAAAGAAACATAGAAAACTTTCTGGTGGGTTGTTTCAGGTGACTGCTGGGGTATCGCGTCTTCGAATTTCCTACAGAATGTGGGAAACAAAGTTGAGTTTCTACAAACAAGATATCTTTTCGATTTTTAATCTGTAATTTGCTAAAGACACACAAAAAAGTTTGGAAATAATGCATTCTATGCTTAGAAAAATCCAGTGATATTAGACGAGACCCCCCCCCCCCCCACGTGATATTTGGTGGTATTCGTGGACGCCTCCTATTCATGGTTTGATGTTTGGAAACAAACCTGCCCGTTTATGATTGGCCCGAAAATTCGCGGTCCCAGTCACTTCCGGTTTCATACTTCCGTTTCTGCTGTAGCGAATGCACGAGAGGAGTTTGTTTATTTACATACTTTTCTTTCGGTCTTTTTTAGTTTTTGTATTCATTTTTCGAAAATGTCTAGCGACTATTTTAAAAAGTTGGACTTTTTGACATCGATAAGGTATACCGAAAAGCTAAAAATCGGATCCATTGATCTACCTGATCCTTTAGAAATTGGTGTGAGGGACAGTGTTTTTTCGGATGATACGAGAGGCCCGATTTAACTTTTGGAGACATATATTTGTACCTTGTAGAAACCACTTGCCACTCCTTTTTGTTTATTAAACAAGTGACAAGTAATATTCAATCTATTAACCTTGTTATTCCCAATGATTTCATTTGGAATCACCAGTGAAAAAGGTATAGGTAATAATAAAAATATCAATTTCAGATAAACAGTACGATCTTAACATATTACAAAACTAGCTTTGATTTAATACCATTTATGACAAAGCATTGCTCACTTTTAAAAGCTTATAGTGGTTGCAAACTTTGTTGTCGACTACAAGAAATACACAAAATCTTTTCGAAGGTGACAGACGGTCCATGAAAAAACCACAATCCAACCCCTGAGACCCTATTTGTGTTTCAAAGTCATGTTTTTTAAGCTGTACACCACCACCTAGACAAGAGCTAACTTTTATTACAAGATGTGGCACATGTACATGCCTATTTTAAAACCCAAGCCTGTTTCCCTGCGAAAAGCTGATCCTTTGACGAGGCCGGATCAAATGACACATTCTGGGGACATGTGGCGCTAAAACTTTGGATGTTTTCTATTTCTAGAGCCTGAAACCTTTCTTTTGATACCAAACACAATCAATTTGAGTTAGTATTTAAGCATCCAGCTGAAATTTTGGTTTTTATTCATGGCCTGTGTTAAATCTCACAAGGGTACCCAAACCTCACTGGGGACATATTTTGCCCAAACTGTTGTGGTATTAATGTTCTCTAGGCACAGACGAATCTTTTGATGTGTCACACTGTCAACTTCTGTGAGTATTTAGGCACACAGATCAAAATGTGGCTTTCGGTGCTCGACAAGGCCTCGTTCCATGTAAAAACCACACTCCAACCCCTGAGACCCTATTTGTTGTTTCAAAGTCTTGTTTTTTAAGCTGTACACCACCACCCAGACAAGAGCTAACTTTTAATACAAGATTTGGCAGATGTACATGCCTATTTTAAATCCCAAGCCAGTTTCCATGCGAAAAAACCGGTCCTTCGACGAGGCCATGTAAAACGACACATTTGCTCCCAAAACATTCTGGGGACATGTGGCGCCAAACCTTTTGACGTTTTCTATTTCTAGACATTAAAACCTTTCTTTTGATACCAAACACAATCAATTTGAGTTAGTATTTAAGCTTCCAGCTGAAATTTTGGTTTTTCTTCAAGGCCTGTGTTAAATCTCCCAAGGGGACCCAAACCTCACTGGGGACATATTTTGCCCCAAACTGTTGTGGTATTAATGTTCTCTAGGCACAGACGAATCTTTTGATGTGTCACACTGTCAACTTCTGTGATTATTTAGGCACACAGATCAAAATGTGGCTTTCGGTGCTCGACAAGGCCTCGTTCCATGAAAAAACCTTACTCCATCCCCTGAGACCCTATTTGTTGTTTCAAAGTCATGTTTTTTGAGCTGTACACCACCACCTAGACAAGAGCTAACTTTTAATACAAGATTTGGCACCTGTACATGCCTATTTTAAAACCCAAGCCTGTTTCCCTGCGAAAAGCCCCGTCCCTTGATGAGGCCGGGTCAAGTGACACATTTGTTCCCAAAACATTCTGGGGACATGTGGCGCCAAAACTTTGGATGTTTTCTATTTCTAGAGCCTGAAACCTTTCTTTTGATACCAAACACAATCAATTTGAGTTAGTATTTAAGCATCCAGCTGAAATTTTGGTTTTTATTCATGGCCTGTGTTAAATCTCACAAGGGTACCCAAACCTCACAGGGGACATATTTTGCCCAAACTGTTGTGGTATTAATGCTCTCTAGGCACAGACGAATCTTTTGATGTGTCACACTGTCAACTTCTGTGAGTATTTAGGCACACAGATCAAAATGTGGCTTCCTTGTTTTACAGTCAAAAATTAGTTTTAAATAATGATTCACTAGGAAATCGAAAATGGATTATTTATTTTTTTACAATATTGTATAAATAAAATATATTTAACTTCAATGAAGTGTTTGGAACAAATCACATTACTTAAAGTTGGTAACGGCGAATCGTTTGAATATCCACGTCGCTCTAAAGCTTTGGGGAATTTATACACTTTAATTAATAAAAGGATATTGGTTCCTACTCTCATTGAGCATTGAGGAACAGAGCAACAAGTGCCTGTTCTACTTTTATTCTTAACTCTGTTCATTATGTGTTTTAAAGAAAATGAAATCACACATGGGCGCTAGAAATGTAAACAAATATAGCAGACCGGAAGTAGAGTGGACTGCTTCCGGTAAAACGCAAACCGTAGCGCCCTCTCACCAACAACTCTCAGTGCAAACCATGAATAAGAAACTTAGCGGATATTTCTCTCCTAATGAGTTTTTTTTCCTCGACGCATTTATAAAAACAAATTGGTCTTAAATAATAATAGGACGCATGATTTTTTAGAAATTACTTGCTATATTCCACGCATTATTATTTCAAGAGAATCGGATATAAAAAAGATAACCAGCTTTATCAATAATTTTGATGGACAATTGAGAAGAAATGCAATATACTTTTTATACGCAGCGTATTTAGATACATCAAACTTCGTTATTAGGTTCAATCTTTTAAATTTTAACTTATGGCAATATTTGCTGTAAATATTACAAATCGTTTCAATAAAAATTCCATTTTTAAAAGTAAACATCTTGAACTTCTTTTTAAACAAAGAAAACATTTTCAATCAAACAAAGAACGCCATCAAATATTGAAACTTGAAAGGGAATTAAAATGAGAGGGAAAAAAATATTTACTCGGGACCATTGGAAGAAGCTATTTTAAAGAAAAATTAAAGATATCAAATTTCAGCAAACTGATTTCCTGAAAGATTTTTTGAGTGATTTAGCTGTGAAAGAACATGAAGAGTTGGATTTTTTTTTTTAAATAAGTTGATCTTAAGTTTTTACTTACTATTAAAAAACTAGAGATGATCTTCACAAAATAAAAAATTAACATTGTAATATACACTCTGCATTTAAAACTTGAAGCTTGTATCTTGTATAATTGTTTTGTCTGCTCGGGACAAAAAAAAAATGGCAGACCAAAACTCAAATACCAGACATGTGCACTCCGTCAAATTGTAGATGATAATCAGTTTAGTTTTCCCTCCAAGTTTTCATTTGAAAACTCAAACTGGAGATTTACAAATAAACTATGGAATTTAAAATATATATTCACTATAAATAATTACTTACAATTCACTAAATAATTATAACACTAGTTTTATATGTAAAATTAGATATTTGTAAGCATTTATTTTCTATCATACAATTAAATAAGTTGGGTTTTTTTTTTAATTAAAATTTTTTTTTAATTTGTTAAGAAACTTGCTAGTTCGGAAAAATATTCTGATTATATGCGTTTTTAAAAAAAATCTAATTGTACATGTTTAAAACCCCATTAATATTTAAAATTTTTAAAATGCATCATCGCGAAATTTAATTCCATAAAATCTTAGTTACATATTAAAAAAATACAGCTGATGTGTATTACTAACTACAATGTAAAAAATAATGTTTTATTTCAATAAACAGCAGTGCAGTGCTGGTTATTCCATTAAAATCCCATTTTCATTCCGCCTAATCAATTAAACGATAATTTATTTATATACTTCCTAAAAATTCCAACAATAATTTAACATGCGTTGCTTGAGTATAAAGCAACTACTGACGATCTGAAAATTTAAAATTCCTTTTCATTTTTCAACAAAACTTTCGAGAATTTCGAAATTGTATGCCTAAAAATATCATACGATACAGTAGGAAGTAGGGTTACTCTACAAAATAAAAGTTTAAAACAAGAACAAAATTCATTGATTTCGTTAACAACATTAGATGTCAAAGCAAAAAATATCGAAAGAGAGATGACATAATAACCATTTAAGGGGGAATGGGCGTGCTGTACCGGGGGTCTCCAAACTCAAGTGCCTCAATGTTAATCCAATGGGGAAAAAACTATTTTCTTTGCCACATTTCTCCGGCAGTATTGAATATTTTTACTAGCGGATTTTTTTATGTGATAAATGTAGCTGACCTACAGGTCCCGACAATCCCTTGGAAATTAGTACGAATATATTTTTTAATATTCAATAAATTGTTTTACACAAAATATTCGAAGCAATTTAAAAAAGTGGGAGTATAGAGACCTGTAAGTTATATACATTTATCATTTTAAAAAAAGTTAATTAAAATATTCAATACAGCCGGAGAAATGTGGCAAAGAAAATAATTTTTTCCCATTGGATTAACATTGAGGCACTAGAGTTTGGAGACCCCGTTCAAAAGACGCCCATTCCCCTTAATGAGAAAAAATATGTTAGTAAAGTACATGACAAATAAACTGCACTTGACAAAACAAAATACACAAGAGAGTGGAAGAAGTCTGGTTCCCCCAAAGTATAAAGAGAAACTTTCGTAATGTGTGGTGAAAGAAAGGGGACATAAAAAGGTGGTGTAAATAAATGCAAGATGGCGATAGAAATGCCATGGGAATGTGCTGACAAATAACAATAGATTTTTACCCGACCATTATTGTATTCGTGTGTATGTGTCTGGGGGGAGGGGATGGTACCTCTGGAAGAGAAAAGCTATCATATTCGGCCAATACGAAAATGTCGGAGGTATTAAATAATATAGAACCTGAGGCAGTGGAATGCTACTATTTTTCGTTATTAAATTATGGATGCAGCAATTATATTTATTTATATAAACGATTATATGTTTATGGATTATATGAATTCGAATCGAATATAAACTTATAAATGTATTCTACACTTGTTGACACAATTATTTGGGTGCCCTAATGCTAATGTATACTATAGCTAATGTAAAAAAAAAATGTAAAGCATATACTTAAATACAACACTCATTAACGTCTAATTTCTAAAAACGTTTCTTTCAATTTAGGAGACCTATAGAATGGTCCCTTTGTTAAAAAGAAACTAAATTAGTCACGAGTTCGGCTTTCTTACGTAAGCTGACATTTTCTAGTATTTACGGAAGGCCAACGTGGGAACACCATAGGACATTTTTCCTCTCCCTTGTAAAGAAGCATTGAGTAAAATCTTATTCTAAAATCTTTATATGTAGGAGAGCAAGAGGAAATTGAATTCAGTTATTTAAAAAGGGCGTTGCGTTTTTTTTCTTCGGAAAGATGTTTTTCAATAAATTCAGCTAAATTCCTTGCCAACCTAAGTTGGGTAAATAGAGATATGCTATGGAAAATATCCTTCCGCGGATGTAAAGAGTTCCATAAATTATTTGTGAATGAATCCAGAAAACATGTTTAAAACGTTAATTTCGTTTAAGGCCTAACAGATTTAATTATTATTTGAGAAAATTTGGCAATTTTATCAAAATGAAGTGTACATTGGTTCAATTGTATTCAGATCATTTTGTATGTAAATATTACCTTACAAGAGTTTCCAACTAACGGGACCAACCCCCGCCTTTTTATGCACTTTGTTTTTACCCCAGTTATGGTGGCACGGAGTGTAGCCAAAACTACGCCGGAACTGTTCTGAAGTCGACTCGAGTGTAAAAATGAAACTAATCAAACAAGGATTTCCCAAGAGCGAAATCCGTCCATACAAATTCAGCAAACGTACATACCTAAATTACCAGACCATGAAACTACCATCCCCATCCGCGTTAGAATGAAGAAGAGCTCCCCCAGAACAAATGTCCTCAAATACTAGTCTGTCTCCCTCTTGCTCGGGTGAAAAATAGTTTTGATAACTAGTACGAGACATCCACTTTAAACTTCCGCCCGAGTGCTCACTTGTGTATTGATTTAGCATTAAGGTAGTCGGAGTTGCTTAACGTGTATTACTACCATAAATAAATGTCACTCGATATATACGCAATGAAACTCGTGAAAGAAGGGATAAGGTGATTTTGACTCGATGAGGCATATACTTAATGTGTTAAGTGGAAATAAATTTAATAAGAGATTATAAAAAGTAATCAATCTTCCATAAAAAAAGACTATCATAATTCAAAATGAAAGATTAATTAGGTGTGTGTGTGTGGGGGGGGGTTATGTCAGAGGACATAACTGTCAATATTCAAACTTTATATACGTTTTAAAGACCACACTTATGCTAGTATTACAGATATTAAACAACATATTTTCGCAAAACGATGATTGCTTTCTGAACCTTTGGGGGAAGGGGGGGAGGATCTAATGGAATGCTTCTTGAGTAAATGTTTCTCAGCTTGGGGTGTCGCGTTAAACAAAAAGATGATTGAAATACAGCGATATATACTAACAAAACTTTCATAAAAGTAACCCGTTATTTTGAATTATTTAATTATTACTAAATTCAAGAATTTGGATTCTTTTCATGTTAGTGACAAGGACAGGAGCGTTATTACGGCCTATTGCATTCTATTTATTAATAAGACACAATAAGGATCGCAATTATTGCACTAATTAACAGTATTTCGAATCAACTGTGCTCTTATTATTGTGGTTCGACTATAAATAAAATAAAATTACTATAAAAAGATTTAACTCCTATCATATTGCTAAAATAAATCTAAAAACTTGTGTTTTCGCAGTTTTTCGAGCCGCATCAGATATGCACAAACTGCCAGGTACATAAATGCATACAAATACTTTCCAAAGAACTGCTTTCATAGGCAATGATTGCTTTATATTCCGCTACGGAATCCCAATTTCAAATTCTGGGTGCGTAACTTGAACGAATAAATCATTGAAGGTCTAACCTTTATAGCGGAAAAGTTCGGAAATTGCTGGTTGCTCGATTTTGAAAAATTCCCTTTCATGCATGCAAACAAATATTTTATCTACCCCAAAAATGTTATTACTACATAAACATCTTTCAAATGCACACCATGGCAAAAAAAATTATTTAAAATATTGATTTTATACTGTATATTAAATAGGAAGTATTTCAGAGTAAATCAAACAGAAATGAAAGCAAATTTCAGTTAATAGACTAGAGCTACACATACTACACATATTTGTGCGGCAATCTAAATCTTATTTCGTCAAAAGAATCCCATTCTATTCGGGGTATTACAGACGCATTTTTATGTTCATAAGCATTGCAAACATGAAAAATCCTTTATAAATATACATAAAAATGCGCTGTAATAAAAGTTGAAAATAAAAGAGGCATTGTTGTTATAAACATTAAATGCTAACCAATCTATGTGCATTTAAAAATATCAGTTAAGTAAGTATCTTACGAAAAGTAAAGAAAAATAAAGCAATATCTGCGAGATCCGATTATTCTAACGCAAAAAGTTTTCATGATATTCCCATCAAAAATGCAAAAAATAAAGTAAACAAAGTAATTACTTTAAAAAAAAATCCACAGTGCTTTCGAACAACTGAAAGGAAACATATAAATTCTCTTATATATAACTATTTTAAGTATATGCTCGGAGTTATGGAAATTCGGTAAAAACTTTGTGTTACAGGTTTTAAAGCTATTTTTATTTTTACACTTACCTAATTTCAACCAAGTACGCATTTGCATAAATACTAAGTTTAGAGTTTTAAAGAACATGCATTAACTTTACTATCATAAAGTGATGAAAAACGTTTAAACTAAAAACATCTTTAAAACTCTGGCTGATTAAATAAGATATTAAAATACTTTATCGCTTCATTCGCGAAAACCGACATTACTGTATAAACCACCCGCATAATTTATTAAGGCAAAATTAAATGAAAGAAAAATTGCATTTTGTCATAAATAATATTTAATCTTTTTATGAGGTAAAATCAAGATAATTGTTTACGAGTAAAAACTTTCCTGGTTAAAATTACTAAAACTAAAGTAACATAAAAATAATAATCTAGTACTATTAAAAGTAGGCTATAAATATTTTAGTTAAAATTTGATGCGGTTGAAGCAAATCTTAAAATGAACAGTTACAGTTAAGCATACTATTTATTAGCCTACTTTAATTTTCCTTAGAATTAAAAAAAAACGTAAAAAGTAAGTATTGACATCGGGGAATTCGTCCAAATTCCTCCTTTCCAATTCCATTCTGACCATTCGATTTTAAAAATTCTATTTTTAGAAATATTTACCAACCAAAACTCCTTTTTATACTCTTTTGTCTATTTGTTATTATGACTTTTCGATATGGTTTTTTTTCGGTTCAAACTACCGAGTTTGGAAATAATTTCTTGTGTGAATGAAAGGTATGACATCACAGTCCTGCATTTTATAATTAATGTCCTATAAAAGCGTCTGCCGAAAAGTTCTTTTTTTTTTTTCAATTTATCTAAAAGGCGTCAGCTTTTATAAATTTTCCGTCGGTTTTTTAACCATTATGTAAGAACTTCATTGAGTATTAAAGTAACAAGAGAGTGGGCTAGTCTAGTTCCTTTTAAAACTTCCAGTTTTTGCATAATAATGCAATTCGTTGAACTGCTAAACTTATCTTCTTAATTATATATAGTTTTTCTGGAGACTCTTATCTCGTGTTTTTTTTTTTTTTTTTTGAAGTGCACTGCAAAATGTCAAGCATTTTTGTGCAACGATCAAAATTTCTCTATTAGAAAGTTTCCTTTCTCAACAACTCCTAACCAAACCAGAATAAAGCAAGGGATGCATGATCTTATATCCGTTAATTGTCAATTAATCAGTTTAGTTTGAATTATCGTCATACTAGAGCTATACGAGGGACGGGACGGTGGCAACGGGCGTCGTATTTTCAAATTAGTAGTTTCTCAAAAATGGCAGGAAAGAGCCTTATTACATTGTATTCTAAACAGTTATTAAATAACTATTAAAATTGTAATCTTTTAAACTGTGGTTGGCAACATATTACAAGACTTGCGTCCATTACGATAACTGAATATATTATCGAAACTACAACATAACTTTTTTAACACGGTAGGGCAATGATGTTAACCTAAGCCTCAACAGCCAATTTATAAATATAGAATATAGGGTTGGAAATTTATTATCTTTAACATTGCATGTGTCTATTGAGTTATTTATTGTAAAAATATTTGAAAAAAAAATACATAAGGCAAAGCAATAATAACACACAATAACCTAAAAGTAAATAGATAAAAAAAAATAATGTAATCAAACTTTTAGTAAAAATCCGTTTATGGAGTCATCATTTGGTTTAATACATATTTAGAGCCAAATCACTTTATTTTAAAAAGTCAATGATAAAAGAAATCAGTTTTTGGATATCAAAAGGGATAACAAAAAATTTCAGAAGCAAAAACTTTTTGCTTCTGAAAGAAATCTTTACTTTTTGTCCTCATTTCTGTGTGTTGAAGGAGTTGGAATTATTTCCTTTCTTGAAATAGAAAAACTTCCGCGAAGTGTGATCAAAATAAATCCGAAATTAATGATTCTTACAAAGTGGCGAGCGAAAACTCATTTCGTGAACTTATTGCTTCAACTACAATGAAGTAAAAATTACGAACATTTCTGTTGAATTGAAGTTAAAAGAACCAAAAAAGCGAGCATTCTGTTTTATATACTTCTGGGGGTTCTGTTATTTAAAAAAATGTATAAAAGTTTCTATATTTTATTTATTCTTTGGCAAATCTTTCTCGCCATAGTTTGTAATAAATAACCTTTGTAATATCGTTCGGCATACTAAACTCAAAATAGGGATTTCACATCACGTATAAACCAACGTTGAAAATAAAGAGAAGCATGAGAGCACTTTATGGCCTGTATAGAAAGGTTTGAAAATAATGATTTAGGTACGGAAAAGTACATTAATTTGAGATACTAAAAATATTTTGAAAATATATTAAATATATTTTAAATATATTTTTTTATATAATTAATAAAACAAAATATTTTTTAAATATTTTTTTAATAAAAATAACCCTTTTGACTTAAAAAAAATTATATTAGCCTGCATTTTTATTTTTATCACTTCAGCTTTGTTGTTTTTAATTCTGATGTGGATATTATAACAGCTCTGCAGATATTATAACACTGTCAACCTATTTGAACACTCACGCAACGCAAAGATTTATAAAAAGCTAGGCCAGCTATGAAAGAGATACAAGAAAAGATTCATACAATTAAGTTATCAATGAGTGGAACGCTTTATTTAGACGCATGGAGAGAAGAATTGGAGGGCTATGGAGTCAGTGTTACCACCACTTTACGGAGAAAAATACTGCGAAAAAATACCATTTATTTCTAAAATTACAAAAAAATACGATAAAAGCGGTTAACGTTTTTTTTAAGTCACTAAAAATATTCCAAAATGCAGTTGCAGTGCAAAATGCAGTGTTTTTATAGTATTTTTTATGTTCTTTTTTTAATTAAATTTTATTTTTCCTCGCATTTTTCTCCTTAAAGTGTTGGCAACACTGGTCCCATGACTTTAACTATGATATCTATGATTCTAAGAGGGAAGAAGAATGTCACTATTCATAAAATTTGCTAATTTTACAGAAAAATGCTGATGATACTTTCTTAAAACATTGTACGTATTAACAACAACAAAAATAGAGTGTTTAAAAGCAAAAATAGTTTTTAATGTTTAAACTGCCTCAAGAGTAATCGCTCCAAAACGGATAAAATTTTAACTGTCTTGCAGCTCTGGTGCCGAAATAGAAGACCGTTGGACTGGAAATCTTAAAGGTCCATGGTTGCTGTTCATTTAATGCAATCTTTAAAGAATGTTATTGTAACTGAATGTAACTGTTCTCCTTATGTATAAGTAATCACAGCAATCAGAATAATGAACACAATTAATGAATAGCAGGACAATTCTCCAGGTGAGTTATCCGGCGGAGAAAGCAAGTCATTCCTTTTCCCAGATGCCGATTGAGTAATTACACTTACCACAGAATGAAAGTTATTAGTAATGATCCATAATAAATATGGATACCTTATTAGATTATTTCTGTTTTGGGACAGCTCATTTTCATGATTGTGGATTCCGAAAGTCAATCGGGAATTAATGTATAGACCACTTTAATCAAGTCAATTGGGAATTAATGTATTAATTTAATTACTTTTTGATTAAGCAATACTCGAGGAGAAATCAAAAACGTTTTTGATGTAATAACAAAAGATTAAATGCACTAAGAGCGCCAAGGGAACGGTGTTCAATGCAGATCTCAAAATTCAATGGATTTTTTTAAGTATGGATTATATAGAAATTACCAAAGTTTGAATATTTTGGAATACAATCTATACATATTTAATCATATCTAACCACATGAAATGAATCACGGGATGTGTCAAGGGTGAATTATTTCAGATATTTCGGTGATCGCATTTGAAATAACAAGCTCTCAGGAGGTCGACGAAATTAACATTTTAATGTAATGAAGCGAGTTCAATCGATGGTGTGTGGAGTTAATTCAAAAAGAAATGAAAATTAAAAGCTGAATTAGCAACAATGAAGTATTTAACTGCCCTTTGGGTGTACGGAGAAGAGCGAAGAATGCATGCAGTGCAGAGGTATTTCAAACCATATAAATTTTGTCCTTTTGTGGAATTAAAAAAAATAGTTTAAGTTTCTTTCTTATGTTTGTGTATTAAATTAAATAAATTATTTAATTATATTAAACGGTACAGAAAAAACTGATGGATATCCGAAACTATTTTTTTCAGCGTATAAGACCATTTCGGAAATGCACACCCATACACAAAATTATCAAATATAAAATAAGAAAAAAAGAAAATGTTTATTTCTGGACTTGTAAATTTTTAATTAACATTACGAGACAAGAAGCAGCCTTTTACCTTCTTTAGATGCTTAAATAAAGCACGACGTATTATAATCTCATAAATACCGTGTAAAAGTTTTTGAACCTATAAATATCCAGACGAACATTAAAGTAATTATCATAGAACCTTTTTCTATCGAAACATCATACACGGTTTATTTTCATACACAATACAAAAAAAGTTTACTTAAAAAAATAACTGAACACTGAAAATAATTTTTAATAAATTCAACACAATCCTTTAAAAACAGAATCTTAAAAAAAGTTTTATAAATTTCAAAGTGAAAAATAATTGAAAAATTATTAAATTTCGTTGAAATGCACAAAAAAAACTGAAAAGGTTTTTCGGTAGTTCAGAACTATAATTAAATAAAGAATAAGAAAATAAGATAAAATGATAATGTCCTACTTACTGTTGAATTTTAATTAATGCATTTTAAGATTACAAAACAATGCATACATTACAATGCATACATTACAATACATTTAAAGTCCTAAAATGCTTCAGTAAAATGTTGCGCATAATAATTTCCCATAATTACCATGTACAAGCTTTTAAACAATTCAGCACCAAGCAAGATAAAAATATAAAAAAAATAATAAGAGATCGTTATGTTTTATGAATGGATTTTTGGGTTTTTTGGCGCAAAGACATCTAAGGCCATACTGCGCTAAAAATTAGGTTTTATTCCTAAAAAATAGGTTACAATATTTCATAAAGGTGACATAATATTAAGAATTATTTTTTTAAAAAAAATTAATAAAATTATTCAATTATTAAAATTATTATTTTTGATGTGAACTAAATAAAGTTTCACATACTTAAAAAAAGCATTCAATGGGATCCTTAACGAAACTATCATCTAAAAAAAGTACGGTTAACTGAATAAAAACATTTTTATGTATATTAACCCCCCTTAATAACCACTTTATGAACCATTAGCATTTCCTTACCGAATAACAACGTTAACTTTAGCATTTTAAAATTTAAGTTTCGTGTAACTTAATTAGGATGGACTTTTCACTTTTCTGGTCTTCGTTTGTCTTACATTTTATTTGCTTGGATAAATGAAGCTTATATTTACATTTTTCTTGACGATGGTCGTTAACGATTCACGAAGCAATATTATTTTCAATTTTGCTGTGTCGACTCTAACAAAAATAAAATTAATACTGAAAAAACACTCAAAATTACACTAAAAGTGAATTTTTTTTTCCATTTTGCTTATTACTCTCGTGTCATTTGCAAGAAATGTTTTCTTTTACAATATTTTAAAGATACTAAAATAAAGATACTAAAAAAGAATTGTAATATTTTTTTTTCAACTTTGTTCATTCACTTATAAAATTGCTCTTTTTTCTAATTTTGGTAAAAAAGAATTAATCTTATACGTAAGAAGCCCCTTACTAAGCACGAACGCAGAGTAAAAATTCAAAGGTGTACCAGCATAGGTATTCGGACCCACATTTTAAGAGCACATAAAATTTAAATAGCTAGCATTACAAGCAAGCGACAACAGAAGCAGAAACACTTGAACATTTTGTTAATTAAAATTTAGTTTCTCTAGACAGAATTTTTGTGTGTGTATTAGGTATATATAAGGTAAGGAGAGCATTTCATAGTTTCCAATCCTGTTTTTTTTTCCTTCAGTATTTTCCACTGTCATATAAGCTAAATCTACCATTTAATAGTGAAATTTATAATGTTTTATCCGCTTGCACCACAGAACCAATTCGAAAGAGCGTAAAAAAATATTAATATTTTCCTCATGATGTACACAATAAATATGAAATAAATCCAACTCATATGATGACAGTCAATGGGTTGAAGTAACCCGAACAAACGAATTGGAGCTTAACAAAAACAATAACTTTATAAAAACTAATTTTGCTTTAACACAGCGCGACAATGGGGTGCTTCTCATTTCACTCAACACTGAGCAAAGAGAAATGTTGATTACAAACCAGTGATGTGCTAGATTACAAAAACCTCGGTTATGACACACTTTTTTATGTTCACAATTTAATGAAGCTCCAGCTTAATTCAGTTCCTAAGATATACTTGACATACTTTTACTCATGATAACTGCGATGAAAATAACAAACAAAAAAATCTACCAACTTAAGTAAAGTATCCATTTTTTGCAATACATAATCCAAGAATTATATGGACGAGTGGATGCTACAGCTGTTAGCCTGAAGGGACATCAAGAAAGCATTCAAAAGTATACAATAGTACTCTTTTGTAAATCAGCGAAAGACCAATTGAAATAGTACTTGTAGACCGACATAACTATTTGTATCATTTAAAAGATACAGTCTCTTTGGCTTCGAGGCTTAAATACAAAAAATACCTTTTTTTTTAAAATAAAGTTTGAAACTCTTTTTGCCATTTTTCCGGAGGCTCTGATGAAAACTGCGGCACAAAAAAAATTATATTGTGATGTACAGAGAAATATGTATTCCGAATTAATAATAAATGTTAAACAATTAAGAATGCCATGCTCTTTGCCGACAGTTCTAAAAGTTTTAAGAAAACAATTTTATCTCTTAAGGGGTTTAAACTTTTATTCTTTTTAGCTAGTTCCTTCACAATACTTATTTTTAAAAAGATGTATTTTTTCCAATCAGTGACTTATGAGCATTAAAAAAAAATCATTAAGATAGTACTCTCATAGGCAGATAAACTGCAGTATTTAGCATAGTGAGTTGGACCATTGCTGTAAGCACTTTTAAACTTTCAGTCCTTCCTGCTCGAAAATCAACGAAATTCTTAAATAATTTTTCTTTCGATTTAAGGGGACACATTACTTAAAATTTAGGGCTGTCCAGAAAATAATTAAACATGCTAGAACTCTGTGATATCAGACGGAACGGTCGTTCCGCCCGCCAATCTCAAAATGACGCCAAGGGCTAAACGGCAGTTATCAGACGGAACGGTCGTTCCGCCCGCCAATCTCAAAATGACGCCAAGGGCTAAACGGCAGTTATGTAAATATACAGAAAACATTTCGCTATGTTAACAGCGAAATTGATTTTATTTTCTGCTAGGCAAACTAAACTTCGTAGAACAATAAAAAAAATACAGTAGAAGGATTTTGTGGATTACTTTAAATAAAAAAAAATTGGTTATTCTAGAGTCAAAAACAGCGGAGAAAAAAATTATTGAAATTTTCAAAAATGAAATCTTTCGAGCAGTTTTAGTCAAATTTTGACCAAATTTTTGAAGTGACCTACAGCCATTACTAGACCATGAATCTGGAAGCGGTTTTTACTAAACGATTCAGAATGCTCCAATTCATCCCCTTTCATAGGTTTGAAGTTTCAAAAATAACTTTTTCTATTTTTAATTAATTAAAATCTATATTACCTTTGGCTGTATGAATGCGCGATAAACAAGATTTCCTAGCGGCCAAGTACCTCCGAAAACGAGCCAAGGTTTACTGTATTTTCATCGAAGAGCCGCATAGCAGCGCCGTTAACTATTAAGTTATTATTACAGCTTCTAAAATATATGATTAATATAATATCTGAATAGTCAGATTGAAAAAAAAATTCTAATTAATAAACGAAATGATTCTTTTAAACTTTTTGGCGTTTTTATTTAGAAAACTTATGAATAACTCGATCGATTGATCGGGAATTGTAAACAATCATATTTGCCTAATTGGTTGCCATATTCAGTTATCAATACCATTAAAAAAATAGTCTGTAGGTTTTTTTTTTCATAAAAAATAAGAAATATATATTTTTTCTAAAACTTACTGAGGAATACTTAATTATGTCAAAGAAATCTTTGCTTATTTTTTATGAAAAGAAATAATATATTTTTTTTTCTAAAATTTATTGAGGAATATGTTATTATGCCAAAGTAATATTTTATAATTAAAGTTACATTTTTTAACATGAGCTGTGCTACTAAATGATTGTATTATAACACATAACAGTAACCTAAGAAACGTATTTGGTTATTAGCTTCCACACTACGTTTATAACGTAAAAAGTGGAAGGTTTTATAATCGTGCAGTCCGTCCGTCCGTCTGTCCGTCCGTCTGTCTGTCACCCACTTTCACAGAACGAACCAAAAGTCTCCCAAACAAGTGAGATACATCATTTTGAAGCAAAAAATCAATTTAGGCTACATTCCAAATTACATTAAAAAATTTTAATTAGAAGTTTATTTAAAATTTAAATAAATAAAAATTAAATCTACATTGAAATAACATGGAAATTCCATTTTTATTCAATATTTTCACTGTTGCCATAACAACAAGCGAACAAGAAACTTTATTTAAAAATAAAAATAAAATACCTGAAAAAATATTTATTTTTATGATATAATTCAATTTGGATTGTTGTAATAGCACAATGAAGTTATTTTTATGGTTCATTATATATGTATGAAGAAAGATATATAAAAAATTCTAAATTTGCATAATAAGTAAAATTTCGCTTGTATTTTTAAAGCAAGAATTTTACTAATTTATTTTTTGAAATTTAAATTTGTGGCTGCAAAAAGAAATTTATTAAAAATACATCATTATTCTTCAAACTTTTTAACAATTAGCAAACGATAAAGATTAATTTTCAAATCTGCAGAAGAAGATTGAAGAAAATTATTATTTTTGGCTTATAAAAGTTTGAATTAGAACTAGCTAAAGGCCCTATTTGGCGAATTTAATTCTGAGGTTTTGTTGGTTTGTTTTCTGTTCAGCGTAAATGTTGTGTGGAAGCGGTGTAAGTGACAGATTCTGTAACAAACCCACTTGTTGTTTTTTCTTGAATTGGGCTGGATATTTTTTAGTTTTATGAAAGAAAATTGAAAATAAATATGCCTACAAAAGTGAAAAGAAAACTAGGCATAAGAGATGGTTGAGGTACACAAAAAATAAAAGCTGCGATGTAATCTCGAAATGTGTCGAAATCAACGATCGGGAATAAAACGCGTCATCTGTACCTCACCACAGTTTAATTTAAGTATGCAGTATACAAATGTTCTACGGGGAAAAGGATAAATAGTTCTAATTTCCGAGTGCGAGTTATATAACGGTTATATAACTCTCTATAAACATTGAAAACACGTCGTCAATTTTGTAGTAATATTGTGTCTGTATCTTTTGTTATTTAAAAAAAACTACTGATATCCCCCCAAAAAACTTCGTCAAAGTAAACAAACGCCAATCTAAAAAAAAAAAACTATTTATTTTATTAAAAAACAAGTCATTATGAAAGTTGTAGCTAAAAAAGCCGTGATATAAAATGAATGCCAATCTCTTGTGTAAAACTTCCTGGTCATAATAAATAGTATAATTTAAGTTTTCCTGCCATAAAAAAAATTGCACTGTTTGAGGTTGGTGCCCATTTTAATCCCCCTAATAAAATTAAATCATCAATAATTAATCAAATGAACTTGAATTACTAAATCAGAATAATGAAGGATATACTTTAAAAAAAAACTTTGACAAATGTATGATCTCAATAAATTTATATAAAGGTATAGAGGGTGGTTAAGATGGGGGGGGGGGGGGCACCAACCTCAAACAGTGCAATTTTTTTATGGCAGGAAAACTTAAATTATACTATTTATTATGACCAGGAAGTTTTACACAAGAGATTGGCATTCATTTTATATCACGGCTTTTTTAGCTACAACTTTCATAATGACTTGTTTTTTAATAAAATAAATAGTTTTTTTTTTTTTTTAGATTGGCGTTTGTTTACTTTGACGAAGTTTTTTGGGGGGATGTATATATACAGAAAACATTTCGCTATGTTAACAGCGAAATTGATTTTATTTTCTGCTAGGCAAACTAAACTTCGTAGAACAATAAAAAAAATACAGTAAAGAGGTTTCGTAGATTACTTTCAATAAAAAAAAATTGGTTATTCTAGAGCCAAAAACAGCGGAGAAAAAAAATATGGAAATTTTCGAAAATGAAATCTTTCGAGCAGTTTTAGTCAAATTTTGACCTAATTTTTGAAGTGACCTACAGTCTTTACAAGACCATGAATCTGGAAGCGGTTTTACTAAACGATTGAGAATGCCGCATTTCAGCCCCTTTCATAGGTTTGAAGTTTCAAAAATAACTTTTTCTATTTTTAATTAATTTAAATCCATATTTCCTTTGGCTGTATGAATGCGCGATAAACAAGCCTTCCTAGCAACCAAGTACCTCCGAAAACGAGCCAAGGTTTACTGTATTTTCATCGTTGAGCGGCATAACAGCGCTGTTAACTATTAAGTTATTATAACAGCTTCTAAAATATATGATTAATCTAATATCTGAATGGACAGATTGAAAAAAAAGTCTAATTAATAAACGGAATGCTTCATTTAAACTTTTTGGCGTTTTTATTTAGAAAACTTATGAATAACTCGAGTTAATGGATAGATCGATTGACTAGAAATGTAAACAGCCATATTTGCCAATTTGGTTGCCATATTCAGTTACCAATACTACCATTCAAAAAATAGTTTTGTTGGCTTTTTTTTTCATAAAAAGTAAAAAAATATATTTTAAGCCTAAAAATTACTGAGGAATATTTAATTATGTCAAAGTAATCTTTTTTTTTTATGAAAAGAAATGATTTTTTTTTTCTAAAATTTATTGAGGAATATTTTATTATGCCAAAGTAATATTTAATTATTAAAGTTACATTTTTTAACATGAGCTGTTACTAAATGTTTGTAATATAACTCATAACCGTAACCTAATAATTGTATTCGGTTATTGTTTTTTCTTGAATATTCAAAACTAGCAAATTTATACCCGTACTTCGCACGGATTAAAAAAAATTCAAATCGATCCAAGTATGTGTACTATATAACCTGTTTTAACCCTTTCGCTACGAAGGATATTTGCTTCCTCGTAGTATTTGAAAGGAATAACATTATCGAATCCTTAGTTGTTCGGGCGCTTTGGGGCGCTTCCGCAAGGAAAGGAATAAAATCATAAACTTAAGTTATTCTTCCCGCTCGTTTTCGAGTATGAAATCCCGTTTCATTGTTTTAAAATTCCAAAATCAAAAATACGGTGTAAAATGCACTCACAAATGGCATCACAATTCCCTCATAAATAAATATCGTCACCTGACTGTGGTTCTAAAATACGACGCCCTTCGCCAATAGCCCTCGTGCAGCTCTAGAGCGACGTTAATTCAAACCAAAACCAAAAAAAAAAAAAACCATAAATAAATAAAACCTTTTAACTCTTTTGGCGCGTTTTGGGAAATAATTTGGCGAGAAAATAGATATAGCTACAAACACACCATCATACAGCTCTAACACAATGACCTTAGCACAACCAACCAGCTTATAAATTAGTTTTAAAAAACATTCTGGCCATTGGGCGAATTTTAATACATAATTTGGCGAGATTGGCAACATATATGGCGAAAAAAATAAAGAATAAAACCCTGATATGCAGCTGTAGTGCGATGGCCTTTATTAACCATCATAGTTCAGTAACAGCTTAACAAACATTGTGCCCATTTGGCGAGATTGGCAACGTATTTGGCGAAAAAATAAAGACATAAAATCCTAATATGCAGCTGTAATGCGATGGCCTTTATTAACCATCATAGTTCAGTTATAGCTCAACAAACATTTTGCCCTTTTGGCGAGTTTTAATTAATAATTTGGCGAGATTGGCAACATATTTGGCAAAACAATAAAGACATAAAACGCTTATATGCAGCTCTAGTGCAATTTCGTTATTAACCATCGCATTTCTGTAATTGCTTAGCTATACATTTATTGCTGCATATTTGCAATCAACAAAACCATCAATGAAGAAATCATCAACAAACCCACAATATATCCTCGTATGAAAACTGGTAAGAAATACGTCACTTGAAACATATCAATTATTTTCAAATGATGATTTTAGTTTCTGAAAGTAATGGCAACACAAAAATAAACATTTTCAACTTCATTTTTATTATTATAGATTTAAATAGAAAGTTAAAAATTAAAAGTTGCCTTGATATAAATTAAAGAATAATATAAAATGAAAGTTTACTACTTAAAATGATAGTAAACTAAATCTTTAAAATGAAAATATTTGTAAGTTTTTAAGAATAAAGTATTTTCTTTTTTATATTAACTATTTTCGAAAAGTTTATTTTAATTTCTTCTGCTGAATGGCAACTCGAAAGAAAAATTTTCATCGGATTTGAGCCAAAGTGGTGTATTTTTTTCAGAAAATTCGAATTTTCTCTAAAAATAGAACATTTTGAGCTCTGAAAGTTCTTATTTTGCAACTCAAGTATGAACTTCGTATTTCTACCAAGTTACGAGTCAAGCAAATGTCTAGTTTGTGAGTTTCGGAGAGACATACATACACACATACACACAAAACTTCATTTTTATTATTATAGATACTTTTTAGTTTTATTAAAGAAAATTGAAGTTAAATATGCCTACAAAAGTGAACAAAACTAGGCATAAGAGACGGATGTGGTACACAAAAATAAAAGCTGCGATGTAATCTCGAAATGTGTCGAAAACAATGTATCGGCAAAAAAACTTCATCCAGAAACTGTTCTTGAAAATAACAAACAGAGACGTTACGATTATGAAGATTCGGTTATTAAAACTGTTCCAATTGTTCAGTTAACAGATGAAACAGGGAAGAGTTCCTACCAACAAATTTCAAATAGCGTTAAAGAATCGAAAGTAAAAAAAAAAAAGAAAAGAAAGTTTAAAGGCGAATCGAGGACCGATAAATTGTGATTGGCTACTGCCCAATTGACAATTTGGCTATCAAAGGCGCAAACAGAACACATCAACAGAAAAATGCTTGAAATGATCCCCGAAACTGTCGTTGAGCTTATAGCGAAAGATGACATTGAGGTCTAGAAGTAAGTAAATAGTTTCTAAAAATCGAGCTTTGGAAAATCTGAATGCCTATATTGCAGTGAATTTTTTAACATAGTGACTGGGCGACACTAATGTCGCCCAGTGAAAGAAAAATGTCGCCTAGTAATATGAAAATCAAAGGGCGACATTAATAAAATCCGTAATTTCCTAAAACTCTCGTCCATTTTATCATAAATTGTATATTGCAAAAAAAAAAAAACATTTGAAGTAAAAAAAATGGGCAAGTTGTAGCCAATTGTTGTTTATCAAGTATCACACATTCGTTTCAACCCTGTGGGACTTAAACTAAAAAGTTTCGAGTTACCAAGGGGGATCTCCTCCTTGCCTTGTGTGCTCCTCTACCCCCCCCCCCTTTTTCTTCAGTCTGGGTTCGTTCATAGTGTTGGTTCATGTGACCGGCCTCGGACATTTGTCCTGATAGTGGGAAATTTATTGCTTTAAAAGATAAGGCATTAGTCGCCTTCCTAAACTTAGATCAAGAAGCTGGGGGCAAGAGACGATGCTTTTTCAGAAACGGAAAGTGTGAGCCTATTGTAGTAAAAAAAAACTTCGTATTTTATTGCCGTCTTGCCTTGCTTTTTTAATTGGCTGAATACAAAAGCACATGGGATTTTCTACGAATTGCGGACGGGGGATCATAGTAACAATCTGTAGCTTGCGCTATGGGAAAACATCGTTAAAAGTCACTCGAAAAGCTTGGGAACATGGAAATGGTCAACTGAGGATAGGATGGTTGGTATATCTTTATATATGTCATTGTATAACATTTACTTCCCAAGTAAACACCCAAAAAATTTGCTCCGAACTTATTTTCACTTAAATCTAGCCTTTCGCCGTATGATGGGTATTTCTGTTTATATGTACGTTTTTACGCTTTTTATATATTTATTTTATAAATGTATTTCTCTCCAATTTTGGTACTTAAAAGTGGTATTAACTTTTGAGGATTAAGAAGGGGCAGATGTGTGAAATATTTATTTACTCCAAATTATTGATGAAATTTTAAAAAGTTGAAGTAACAAATATGATGTATTAATACAGCTTGAAGAAGTATTAATATAATTTTTTATATATTTTGCGGTTGTTAATTGTAGTTCCTATAAAAATATTGCCTTGTTGTGTAGTTCCTATAATATACTGATTTAGTGTTTCCCGTACAACACTAAAAGATCCTATTTCATTGAAATATTTTAATTCTATAAAAATTAAACACAAGCATCTTATTTAAGATATTATTCCACAAATAATGTATTACCATATGAATATTTTATTTTATTCCTTTATGAAATTTAAAGTATTTCTGGTCAATTACAGGCTTTGAAATATATAAGGATGATATGATGTGTAACTAGGGTCAGATTTTTTCAAATACCAATTAATCGAAGACTGAGCCGGTTTAAAATTTTTAACGTAAAGACAGGTATCATAAGACCAATTATTTTGTATTGGAACTCTACTATTTTATTTGCTTAAAAAATGGGGACAAGATTTTAACAATATCTGTTACAATATTTAAAAAAAATTAAAAATGACCTAAGGTACGTACGCTAATTCCACTTTAAATTCTTTAATGTAAAAATCAAACATACAAATGTGGTTTTCACCAATCAGGATTAATTTATTAACTTATTTGAAACGAAATATTTAAAAAAATCAATTTATGAATATTTCATAATCAATATTTCGAGAGACCCTGAAATCTGCCGTATTGTTCTTCTAAATTAACAACAACAAAAAAATTTCGGCAATTTAAATGCAATTTTATCTATCATTTACTTAAATAACTATATTTCTCAAAGAAAATATTTGTTTTCGAATAAATAATATTGTTAATAAGACAGTTATGTAGTATAGTATTTAAATTTAATCTGTTACTTTTACTACTCCATTACTCCGTCTACTCCATTTAAATCTGTTACTTTTGCAACATCAAAATATAGATATCATCTAAAATGTAATTTTTAGATAAAATCAAAACATTACACTTCTCCCCACCCCCCACCCCTCCCCCCTCAATCTTTTTATAAGCTATGTCGCCCAGTGAAAAAATCTTAGAAAATTCACTGCTATATTGAAGAAGATAACTTTCGCTTTGCCGGACTGGAAATTATCAAAGTGAAAAGGGGGGCCGGGATTAGGTGAAACATTTAATAATTATCATTTTCGTTAAAGATGCCAGTGGCCAAGTGAATTCCAACGATGTGCAGTTCACTTTCACCAATTGCAATATTTCATATTGATGCCTAACCTTTTTTACTTCAATTCGGCATTGTTGATTAACCATGGACATTATTTATTTTATTTTATACATATTGCCTTTACATCCTTTGAACTTGTTCATAAAGCATGTTGGTAATCCACCCTACCTTAAAAAGCATATCATAAAATAAATTAAAAAAAACGACTGATATCCCCCAAAAACACTTCGTTAAAGTAAGCAAACGTCAATCTCAAAAAAAAAAAAAAAACCTATGCATTTATTTTATAACAAAAAAAAGTCATGAAAGTTTTCGCTAAAAAAGCCGTGATATAAAATGAATGCCAATCTCTTATTTAAAAATTTTCGGTCGTAATAAATAGAATAATTTAAGTTTCGCTGTCATAAAAAAATTGCACTGTTTGAGGTTGGTGCCCATCTTAATCCCCCTAAAAAATTAAATCACGCAATAGAACTTGAATTACTAAATCAAAATAACGAAGGATACTTAAAAAAAAACCTTTAACAATAATATGATCACAATACATTTATATAAAGGTATAGAGGGTGGTTAAGATGGGGGGCACCAACCTCAAACAGTGCAATTTTTTTATGAAAGCGAAACTTAAATTATTCTATTTATTACGACCGAAAATTTTTAAATAAGAGATTGGCATTCATTTTATATCACGGCTTTTTTAGCGAAAACTTTCATGACTTTTTTTTGTTATAAAATAAATGCATAGGTTTTTTTTTTTTTTTTTGAGATTGGCGTTTGCTTACTTTAACGAAGTGTTTTTGGGGGATAAAGATATTACCAAAAAGAAATTATCGTTTATAATGATAGAGGTTTATTGAAAATAATATGGTGGTTTTGCAAAATTGTTTTTGAAATTTTTTGTTGATTTTTTTAAATATTAATTTTTTTAGCTTATGAATGGTTAAAAGCCTAAGGCTTTTAAGTTAATAAATGTAGAGCTCCAATTTTTTTTCCTGTATTAAGGAGTATACCATAAACAAAAGTTGGTTTGGGATAAGGTCTAGTGTGATTAGAATTTTTTTAGTGATGAAGTTGAAAATTTAGAAAAAATCTTTTTTTTTTTGCTATTTTTATACATAAATCTGCATAACTATTTTTGTTTAACTGGTAATTTAATATCCATACCAACTTTTATTAATAGATGTTGTGGGAACATTTTGAAAAAAAATCTATTAAAAAAATTCCTTAAATTGTAGGATTAGTAGTATTTTGAAAAATCGCTATTATTTTTAATATTTTGAAAAAACTAACGTTTCAATATTAATAATTTTTTTGTATATGCTTATTGAATGTTAGTTCTTAGTAAAAATATTTTAATTTGAACACCAGCGATAAAAATACTGGATTTAAAAATTTGGGCAATGCGTCCCCTTAAGGGGTCTAAGGAGTCTTAAAAATGTGCAAAGAAGGAACTACAAAGTATAGTTTGATCTGTCATGTAATTTTTTAACTACTCAATATACAAGTATAATTTTTTTATATGTAATTCTACAAGATTTATTTATTATAAAACAAATTTTAAAATTTATGAAACTTTAGCCAAAACTAAAATAAATGATATTAAACATAAAGCTATTTTAACACATTGTGATTAGGCTTGCGCGGCAAATTTTGAGGTCAAAATTGAAAAAATGACCAAGAAAATGACTTTATATTGTACAAATATGTACAAACTAGGACTTATACCTAAATTCTCAGCTCAATTTTAATTAGAAATTATTTTAAGAACTTTTTTTCTAAAAAAATTAATAAAATTTTTTAAATTTTGATTTTGAATTCATTTTTAAATAATTTCTAATTAAAAATGAGCTGAGAATTTAGGTATAAGTCCTAGTTTGTACATATTTGTACAATATAAAGTCATTTTCTTGGTCATTTTTTCAATTTTGACCTCAAAATTTGCCGCGCAAGCCTAATCACAATGTGTTAAAATAGCTTTATGTTTAATATCATTTATTTTAGTTTTGGCTAAAGTTTCATAAATTTTAAAATTTGTTTTATAATAAATAAATCTTGTAGAATTACATATAAAAAAATTATACTTGTATATTGAGTAGTTAAAAAATTACATGACAGATCAAACTATACTTTGTAGTTCCTTCTTTGCACATTTTTAAGACTCCTTAGACCCCTTAATGTTCAAAATTTGAAGAGCTTAGTGGAAGAACGTGCTAAGTGATATTTTTGAGTCAATGAGCATGTTACTAACTTCTTAAAAGATAAAAAGTTTCATCTTTTTCATAAACTTTAAGCTTAGTATATTTTTTACGCTTTACCAGTACCATTTTCAACAGATCCAAGTGCAAACGAAAAACTTAGTAGCTAATTTTCTCGTTTTAACCTTTTTGACACTTAGCACGTTCTTTCACTAAGCCCTTCGATTAACTTCAAGCCTGATTTTTAAGGAATACTGCAAAAAATTAGCATCTTGTTAACAAGTCAGCACAGCTTGAACTAAGTAAGTACAAATAGAAAGCCATTAAAATATCAAACTGATCTAAACCTCAAAATTCATTGAAGTACATGATAGAACGATATTTATAAAAAAAAAAGGCACTCAGCAGTTCTTCTTAAAAAAAGAAATTGAATTGAAAATGTTTCTAAGTTAATAATTCCAACATGACTTTTTTCCGTTGAGGAGGTTGTTGGTTATGAGCAGCTTTAATTTATGGAATGGAACTCAAAGATATTTTTTCTGTAAAAGCAAACTTATTTCTCTCGTTTTTTAATTGCAACACTTTACTAATTATATCGAAGTGGATTTGTTTTTAGGTCAGATAAAGTTGTTTGAGTACATTTAATAATTAAAAAAAATCAATAGAAGATACCTAGGGGGAAAAGGCTTTTTTATTCAACTCTTTAATTTGGAATTCATTTTGTACTTGTCTGTTTAAACAAAGTAATTTCAAAGTTTTGATCACCACTACTTCAACCCATCCAACATTAGTCTAATGACATACCCCATCCACCAATCTACACTGAAATTGTTCGCGGGGTCGATGGAACCACTCTATAATAGTTTGAGTCGAGAGGAGAGGGGATGTTGTCATGAAATGACCATCCAATGGCGGTCTGGTAATTGACTTACTAATAGCCAACCTGGATCAGGAATTTGCCATTGATGATACTCAGGCTATAGACTAGTCATCGAGTAGAAAGGGGAATAGTGCATATACTTAGCTTACGTGCTTGACTATGTATTTCAAATAAGCGCTTGTCCCCAAATCATTGAATTGTTATACAAAATTAACTGAAAATATAATTTTCTTTAATTATCAACGATTTTAGACAGACTACCAATCACAAACTTAAGAGAGCATAAAAGCATATTAAATATTAATAACAATGACACTTAAACAGGCATCAATTCAATTGCAATAACAACAGTAGCACTAATAAATACGAGTAGAACAAAATAGCTTACCTGATAATTAGCAAGTGAAACACACCAGCAACACCCAGCATTGGATTCTGTAAGATTTAATTTAAAATTATATTCTAAAAATAATAAAATAACATAAGCATTAGAGGATAAGAAATAATAGACAAAAATCACTAATTATACCTTTATAAAAAAAATTGTGCATAGTTGTTGCTAAATTGTGCAAATAGTGCATAATGGTTACTAAAAGCAGTATTTTGTTGTTTGATAAACTATATACGATACTAAACACACTGCAAACGTTTAACCAATAAAAAAAATATTAGTAGTTTTAAAACCTGTTTGATTTATTTAAACTAATGGAAACAACATTTAGCGTGCTCAAATGAAAACATCTAAGACTTCGTCAGTTATCGCTTTCATACTTTCTTTGTAAAGTTTAACCAAAGTACACAAACACTTATATTTTATGGAGTGGAAAATGCAATGGGAGAAAAAGTCACCTTCAAAGGGCCATTCCACTTCAAAGATTAGTCGGGGGCTTGTTTGCTTTGTGTCAAGTCATTTCGCACAATGCTCTTTGTACTGAGGTTAATTAAAAGATTTAAAGTACCAGAATACCAATTTTCCACCTTAGAAGTTCAGTAAAAAAAGTAAAAAAAAAGGATGCCTGCAAATTGCTATTTCTAAATTGAGCATACTTTTAATTACCTAATACGAAAAATGGAGCATGGATGGCCGGGTGGTTTGGACCATTACGCTAGCAGTATGCGCGCTGTAACGGGCGCGGGTTCGATTCCCGCCTTCGCCCTGGGTGTACTTTCCTTTCTCTGTGACAGTAAACATTCTTTCTTATTTTGTACCCGACCCTATGTACTCCCTTGTACCAATTCAAATTTTGTACACTAGTTTCCAATTCCTGTCAGACGTCATAATAAGGATTTTTCGAGAAAATCACGCATGCGCAAAGGAAAGTTGACACGGTCATGGAACTTTTTTCGCCTATACAAAAGGGGGCCGTACCCCTCTTCGTATAGGTTTAAAGAGAAGGCACCCATAGATCTGACCTGATCCAGATCAGGAGATAAGAAAGTAGATTATACATTTATTGAAATTGCATAATTGTTTAATGAACTCATTGAATGGTAATTGAAATTGGTATAGTGTAACAAATTTCCAGTCTTCAGTAAAATTATTAAGGCTTCAACGAAATGATTGTACATGAATTACATTACTTTCAACGTTATAAGCACTCCACTAACTTCAGATTTGGTTTGGTTTGGTTTGAATTATCGTCGCACTAGAGCTACACGAGGGCTATTCCACTAACTTCAGATGACGTTTATTTATTAGTAAAAATACCCGCAATCAACTACCAAATCCGCAGCCAGAAACCCAAGTCATTAGTATTTCATCTAACATAGATAGTCGTATAATCTCGCGTAATTTGCTTATCCATCGTTTCTAAAACAACAAGCTTTGTATTTTGTTGAAAAAATCTCTTGAAGATTCAATTAAAAAAACACAATCAGGCAAAAAGATCAAAAGCCATGGTTAAGTGGATTAACCCTTCCCACACACAACATTGATTAAAGGAACTAAGCTACGTGGACTTGCTAACAGATAATTCTTCAATAATTTATAATTAATGTGTGTGGAGAGTCTTAACAAGATTTTGATAGTAACGTAACTGATACATAGTTTCAATTTCGCACAACTGCACAAATTAGTCTTAAATAAGTTTATTTTAATAGCCTTAATTTCCCTTTAAAATATAAGGCCTTAACAAAATATAAAGCCTTGAAAATTGTAAAAAAAATTACTAACCGAATCTCAAAATAGCAACCATAAAAAGCATTCATAAAATTGTATCAACACAAAATAATCCATTGAAAGAAATGATACATGGATTTCTCAACGATTAATCTTTTTTTAACTTCATAGTATACAAAAGAGGAAAACCGCTATAAATGCCGAGTCGTAATTGAATAAATTTATCACCTAAGATGACAACTCAACATTTATATTGCATACAAAGCTAGTAAAAGTTACGCTTTCAAGAACGAAATATAAATTTGTAACACCTTTGTTATGCATCACAAATGTCACATATCTTAATGTTTGTACGAATAAAATGTCTATTTCAGCTCTGTTGCTAGCTGGGATATCGGTAAGTTTGCGAAAAATATAATTCCTGGAGACTCTCAAAACATTGTTGCTAATAGAGGTTATGCATGTAATTAAAATACATGCTATGCATATATTATGCAGTAAAAAATAGTTCCACTAACGTCGCATTAGAGCATTAGTTAGGTTGTTAACAACGTACCCCCATAATTCTTAGCCGCGGTCAATGATTCGACTTCCGGTCTCATTCCTCCTCTCCCTTATTGATAGAAAAGATTTTGACACTCCATCCTGTTTACTACTTTCCCAATAATTTTGAGGGCTTTACAAGTTTTCCATTGGGTTTTATTTTTCTTGTAAAATAGCAAAGATTAAAAAAAAAAATAAAAAAAAAGAGTGAAGGGACCTTAGGAGTAATCCATAATACCTTGAAAGTGCTGACCACCTGGCTTTTACCACCATTTTTTTTTTCAAAAAGATTTGTGTTACTATTTGTAAAACTATTGGTGTTAAACACCAGATGCCTTTCAATAACTACTCAGTGATAGATATTTGATGCTCTAGAATTCGGTTAGAGATTTCTACAAGAAGGGTTTTTTTTTCAGCCATACCTTTACAACATATGGTAGCCACCTTCTGCCATGCACTATTTTCTCCGCAACCTTATTATGTCGTCCGACAGGTGCTAAAATTCCTGCACCGAATTGGACGTCCTCTTTTAGTTCGAGCTGTAGAGGGATTTCGGACAGACAGACTGAATAATGTTCAAGAACACTTTTCTTAAAATCAGGACTAACCTAAAAGTGTAGAAAACACAAAATCCCCATTTAGGATGTTCGACCCAATTCGCAATACTTTCATAACCTTCAGTTTCATCATCGGTAATTAAATGTAATAAGTCTGCCGTCTAATTTCTAGGCGTCTAAAAGTTGCTAAGACAATATGATAAACCCAAAACGTGGTTAGGTTAGGTTTGAATTATCGTCGCACTAGAGCTACACGAGGACTATTGGAGAGGGGTGTCGTATTTTAGAACCACAGTCAGGTGACGAGCCAACACCTGAATAGGCACCCAACGCAACCGTTAAGGGCGACATCGTACGCAGCGTTAGGACTTTGAAGGATATTTAAAGTGCACTCCCTTACACGGGATATTATTCGTCGGACATTTTTGGCTGCACGGGCCGTTTATAGGTCGGCAGCTATTTTGGCGATGCCCGGACCCGAACCTGGGATCTTCCGCATGCTAAGCGAGTGCTTAACCTACTGGGCTCCCCAGCCCCCCAGACCCAAAACATGACTTCATATGACGACCTGAAAAAGATGCACCGTGGTGTGCTGGTTGTCAATGTGTTAAAAAAACTTTTATTGTAAGGATAAAATACTATTGTATAACAAGCCCATTAATAACTTTTCCATAATATTCCTATAATAAAGTTCTTAATAAATTCCTATAATAAAGATTACATGAATTTTTTTTTTTTGAAATTTGTCATAATTTTTCAAAAAAAAAAAAAAAATTTCCGTCATAAATCGCTTACGAACTCTGAACGGAATTTCGAAGAATGATCTTTCGGGTACTAAGGAGTCATCAATCAGATGCGTTGTTTTTTTAAACAATTTTCTGAAAAGTGTATAATTTTTTTCTTTCCTTTTAAGTTTTTTCTTACCCTTTTTCAGTTCTTGCGAGTGTCATTAGATTAATCTTTTACTGGAACACCAACGGGTTATTGATGTTCTCCAATCCACAGATGGGCACTTCTATTTTATGGGTTCAGTTGCACCTAAGGCATTAATTTTTAAACCCTAAAACACCAGCAAAAGTAGTGGGAAGATATTGATCACCAGGGACACAAAATCTAACCTTTTGAGAAAATAGCCCACATACTTGACGTTGTATGCGTGAACCCGTCATAATCGTGACTTATATTTCATGCAAACTTATGCCAATCGCCCAGTACCCCCATCAGGTTTAGTTTATTGAAGTTAAATTATCATCTAGAGTTGCACGAGAGCTATTGACGACGGGCGTTTTAATTCAGAACCACAGTCAAGTGACGACACCTGAGTAGGCACCAACGTAACTGTTAAAGGCGACATCGTACGCAGCGTTGGGACTTTGAGGTATATTTTACGTGCACTCCCTGTACACGGGGAATTACTCTTAGGACATGGAAATTTTTGGCCGCGCAGTCCGTTTATAGGTCGGCAATTATTTTGGAGATCCCCGGACACGAACCTAGAACCTAACGCATGCCCCACCCATATCTGGAAATTAAATTCTCCCCTCATGCTAATTTCAGCTTAAAGAAAAAATATAGATTATAGATCATATGGGGAAAAGGTGTGGGCACTGGTAACGATTGAGGAGTGCTTAACAGAAATAAGCATTATGATTTTCATTCTTCCTGCTTTTAAATTCGGTACTAAAAAAGTTTATTTCAATTCAATTATATCATTCGATTTTCCAATTCCATAGGCGAGAGTGTATAAAAAGGCCAGTAGCTTGCTCCACACCATAGAGACATAGAACTCGAGTTAAGACTTTCTTAGACTACGACATACTTAATGTGCACTAGTCCAATAAACACGGCCTAATATTTTTAGCAATTTTTTGGCCGCGTATCTTATGATATAATGTTAAAACATTATATCATAGGATACGCGGCAAAAAAAAAACTGCTAAAAATATAAGGCCGTGTTTTTTGAACACACGAAGCCAGGTTGGTGCTTTAGCACGGTGAATCATTTAACTGAAAAGTAGCAGCTAACCAGATTTTTCTTTATTTAGGCAAGAATTTAATATTAGGAAAGGTTTAATTTCTTGCAAAACACAATTTTTTTTGTCTATCGGTTTAAATGAAGTATATGTAGGATAAAATTTCTTGAATACTTGCAAGTTCAATATTTAAGTTTTGAGTAGTAATTGCTAAAAATGTCAATTTATATTTATTTGATGAAATTTTATTTGGAATAAATATTCCAAATTGAAATTCATCTAATAAATATAAAAACTAGGTGTCTTTAGAATACAAAAAAAAAACACTTTTTGCCACACATTTACCTACATCAGAATGAAAGTAGAAATACGTTTCAACAGGTTTAAATCAACAGGTGTATCGACTGTATTAAAGACGAGTTAGCTTGAAAAAACTTCTTCTATATTTAGTACATAAATAATTCTTTAGAAGTAATTTGAGTTTGTGTTAACACACAGTAGCCCCACTAAATGGTGCAATAAGTTTATCATAAAACTGAAATGTCTTAAATCAGGGGTTCCCAACCGATGGTACGCGTACCACTGGTGGTACGCGGGAAAATTTGAAGTGGTTCGCAAAACCGAGTACCCTTTGAACTCCCTCAAGCTGTTATTTTTGATGTCATTTGTAAGAAGTTACTTGTGTGAGAGTGGATTTCCGGAATCTTGTATGTAAAAAAAATAAAGATAGAAGCACAATAAGTGTTAAAGACAAACACATGAAAACAAAAAATTTTGCACTAAAGGCTAAAGAAGTATATTTTGTATGATGATTAATTTTTGCTGAGTTTGCACAAACTTGCTATTTGATGGATTTACAGGTAATAAATAAAACTGTAAATTAATACCATTTAAATCTTTTTATTTCTCCTTTATTAAAAAGCATGTTAAAAATAAACAAATATCTAACCATTAAATGTGAAGTTTTCTCGGGAAATTAATTCAAAAAGCCCTTGAACACTTTTAGAACAGTAAATATTATACGTTTATTAAAATATTTAGGTAAGGTGGTACGCCAAACTTTCCCATAAAGTCAAGTGGTACGCAGGAGCAAAAAGGTTGGGAACCCCTGTCTTAAATTATTACATCGTACTTTGTTATTCGCAGTTATCGAAGTAAAATACCTTATATAAAAATATAATACGTAAAAATTCCACTCTATCAAGCATAGCATGAACATATCGTTAATCCCACAATGGTATTTATATTTAAAACTAAAACAAATATATCGACCTTAGCTGCTGCCACTTACCGACTAATCTATTTCATAAAAATTAATGTAGAAAGCAACAACTAAAATGTACTACTTACATAAAATAGAAATATACAAACTTCTTTAATTCAGAAATTTGATTTTTTAATAAAAATTTTCATTCATTAAACACATGTTTTAGACAACCATTGCCATTACTTTTAAAAAACATTTATATTAAAAAATATTTCTAATTGTCCTTAACAGTTATTAGCTTTCATATTGCATATTGAACAACAACACTAACATTCAATGTGATAAGGATTATATTAAAAGTAAAATAGTATCACCAAGTAAACATAATGCTATATATAATAAATCTTAAGACTAAATGTACTTCAACGAAATGAATTTATTAGCTAAATGTAAAACAGAAAAAGAAATGTTACATTTTTAAAAAAAAAATTAACTGACACAACTCACTTGAAAAGCGAAAACACTTTCAAGAACTTGTGTATTGAAAAATAACTTTCTGCCACAAACTCTATACTTTCGATGAAAGAGCGCCCGGATAACAACTTCTCCGGTTGTCAGTTCCCGGGAAACTACGAAATTTTCCGGAGTTTGGGGGGGGGGGGGGGGGAATACTCCGGCGCAGAATCAGCTCGGACGACACTTGTTGACCAATCGCTGATCGGGACTGCCTTGAAGGGGTAAAGTGATACGGTAATGTTGATCTTGCGAACGGACATTCTACGTTTAAAAATGTAATATCGCTGCACTAGAGCTACACAAGGGCAGACGCGTCGTAATTTAGAACCACGTAGCCGACACCTGAACCTGAGTAGGAACGCAACGCATCTTTTAATCTGAACCAAGACAAATGTCAAAAGAATCAAATAATAATGTTCACCTCAACCCGTATGTTTCCACAGAAGAAACTAAACATAAATTTCTTTTTTTTTTAATATCTCTACCGTCAAAAATAAGTTAAGACGCTTTGGTACATAGATATTTGGAATTAAGATTTCGCAGTGTGTACGGTTTGGCGTGTCACAAATTAAGATATGTTGCCAAATAACGGAAAAATTCGGATGACAATCTTTCTTTTCCATTTTGTTGCCCATAATAGCTTACATGCAACTTAGAGTTAAACAAAAAAGTATTTTATTTGAAGAAAATATAGACTTTAAAAAAAAATATACAGTGTACTTGTTAAGATAGATTAGATAACAATCGTTGCATCCGAATTAAGATGGTTGATACATTAAAATTTAAATCAAATATCGCAAGCAAAAAAAAAGAAAAAAAATTCCATGAAAATAATTATTTTCGCAATTCAAAATAAGAATAAAAAATATCTAAACAATCTAAAAGATACCGGCCTGTCAACTTTCCAGATTTCACTCGATTATTCTTGACACAGAAATTCACAGAAATCTGGAAAGTGAATCCAGATCTCGTCGGGGTAATTGGCAGGTTTGGAGAAAGAAATATGGTGCGGTCGATTTTGTCATAAATTCTCTCCCAATTAGAAGGGGGAAAAATAGTTCACGAGATTTAATTAAATGAAAGGAGTCTTTTTTATCAAGTTTAATGCCTTTTTTTTTAATTAGATAACATTCCCTTAAAAATATTCTAACTTTTCTTCTAAAGCATAGTTAATAGATATTAAAAACAGAGCGGGTGGTTTTTATAATTGAAAAAATTTTAGAAACTACATTATTTTTTTGCTTAAATATTTTCTGTTTAAATAGTGCTTATGCGTAATTGGAATCTTTTTCTTTCCTGCTTAATACTATTCTAACTCTCTGTAAAGCATTTTCTAATCCCTCACAACAACCAATATCGAAAACAGAGATTTAGATATCTTATATAGCGTTATATAATAAAATCGCTGCTAAACAAAAGTAAATCCTCGTGGGATTAGCGACACCTTTGCCGCATTTACTAGGATTAGCCCCCCCCCCCCCCCCCCCCCTTCCACACCCACAAAAAACGTGCTATACTGTTTCAAGTGCGATGGTTGGCGATTCACGCTTCTGTTATTTCGAGCCACTGTTTATGTCCTCCAATTTATGTTGTTCAAGATTGTTTACCTGCGATTTAGGGGCTCTGTTACGAACATTCACGTAATATTCAGGATATACGAGGCGTTATTCTCCTCCTCTTAAATAAAGTTTCCTATCCTCCAAGACGGAGTTTGCTTGTAATAATCAATAATAATGTAAAAAATAAAAGTAAACTATACATTTTCATACCAAAAAAAATATTCGAACATCGTTTAAACTAAGAGATTTTCCTATTAAAAATATTTAAACTTTTATATACATTGAATAAGGTACCAACATAATTAATTGAAAGGAAGATATTATCGAAAATAATATATGAATAACAATGTTTACTTTGGGAGTCTCATCAATGTCCGGATTTTTTTTCTTCAAAAATAAAAAAAAATCTTATTTTACAGTAAAATGCCATCCATTTGTGGGTATATTCTAAAAGACCTGCCCAGAAAGGAAATTTGGGAAACACATTTGTACAACACATGTAAAAAATCATCATATTTTGGAAAAAGTATAATAAAGCCGTTTGGAATTTCCAATGAGCATCATTGGAAACATTTGCGATAGATTGGCAACATTTCTGCCAATCTATCGCAAAAAAGTTGAAAAAAAAAACTTTAAAATGTCGCGCCGTAGGTGGAAAAGTAGCGTGTCGATAAAAAGTACAATTTTTTCTTGTAATTTATATCATTTGAAACAGTTATCTTCAAGAGTACTGCAAAGTCCCCACTGATTCCAAGTTTTGTGTTCGGTAATGTGTTCTTTTTCAGTATATATTTTCGAAGTCATTCAATATGCAGGGTGTCCGTAAAAGAATGTCCGAGTTACAAATTGTTTTAGTATCAGCGAGCGTTCGACAGTTGTGGTTGAAGGTGACGAATAAAGTTAGTTAGGTTAGATTTGAATTATCGTTGCACTAGAGCTACACGAGGGATATAGGCGACGGGTGTCGTATTTTAGAACTACAGTCAAGTGACGAGTCGACACCTGAATAGGCACCCAACGCACCCGTTAAGGGCGACATCGTATGCAACGTTATGACTTTGAAGGATATTTAACGTGCACTCCCTTACACGGGGTATTATTCGTCGGACATTTAGGCTGCACGGGTCGTTTATAGGTCGGCTGTTACTTTGGCGATGCCCGGACCCGAACCTGGAACCTTTCGCATGCTAGGCGAGTGCCTAACCGACGGGGCTCCCCAGCCCTTAAATTAAAAAAAAACCTGATATATAACATGGGCACTATCTGTTTTTCGCAAAAGCAATTCCCAATCACAATAAGAATCCAAATAAATAACTCGCCAGTAAGGGTTGAGTTGCATCAGAATACCCATTGACTTTATTTAGAATCAGAATTTTTTGGAAAAAAAAATATTTAAAAAAAATCATATTCATTTCAAATATTTGTTATTTAACAATATAATTTTTAAATACTTTAAATCCAAGCATAGAGAATTAAAAAAACAAACAATTTACTAAAAACTGTCTAAAAAATAATTTTATGTTACCATGTTTCTCACATTTTTATCTGAAGTATTATTACTATAACTTATTTGAAAAATGCGCGACTTTAAATTGGAAAAAAATCGCAAGTGTGATTATTCTAAATTAAATCATTGCGACTTAAAGGTATACCCGTGCAACGTCGGGTATATTAAGCTAACATTATAGGAGTAAAATTTTAATTACTAACATAATATATCCTTTTATCCTTTAGGAAAAATTACTTACATGTTTAAAAAAAATCTCCAAGGTCTCAGCCTTAACCAAAACTATATGGTACCCGATATCCCGATATGACTTATTAGTAAAACTTTTCTTACATCTTTGAACAATATCAAAATGTCGCAAATATATTTGTACAAATATAATACAGAAGGTTACAATTCGAACTAAAACTAGCCAACGTTCATCGATTTGAACCCCGTCATTGCACTTCAGAGAAGTTCCAAATTAGAATGGATATCGGAATACGCAATTACAAAAGTCCAGAGAAACCTTCCCATATTGACGATTCGGTGTCCGAATAAGAGGTAATTGCAAATGACAATAATTGACATATGGATATTTTCCTCACCAGTCAGTTTGGGATGATTGAATGGCCAATTGTTTTGTCGGGTTTTATTGGTCTTTGTCAACAATTATTTGGAACTACAACTATCAAGTGGAGGAAAAAAGCTAAAATTAATCCATTTTTGAGTAGTTTTATATCAATTAAATAGCAGTACTATTACTTAGAGACAATTTAGATGAGTATTGATAAAAATTAGTTAATTATTAGGGAAGTGATAATTTTGTTCGATGTCGATATGAATTGATTTGCTTGCATTCATGAGCAAAGAATATTATTTACATATTCTTCGAAATATAAATAAATTTACTCAAAAAAGATGAAGAATAATTGCCTTGTTTCATATGAAGCTGGTTTCTATTTTAAAGTTTACGTGTAACTTGTTTTTATTGAATTTAATTTCAACTATGCAAATCATTAACTAAAACGTCAATGTTGTTGGAATATTTCTGTTCAGGTGATATTTGTTTAATGCTGAGAAAGTAAGCAAAATGTGGAACAGCAATTTAATGTGAATTGCGAACAGAACAAAAAGCTTAATCACACAACTCACTTTCGAGAATACCAAAACAAATGTAGTTACAGAAGGGTCAAAAATGAAAGCAATACCGCTGAAGCTGTTGCCACTCAGGACGTGAAATATGCTCGTTTAATTTTCAAATGTAAGAAACTCGCTAAACTTAAATTATTAAGTGGAACATCCACGTTGAGTAAAAGCGGTGTAAATGACAGATTCTGTTAAATTTTTTGTTTAAATTTGAAAAAATAATAGAACGCCTTATATGCAGCTGTCTAAACAATAGCGCGACGTGCTCAGACTTTAAACGGCGTTGTATGAGACTTACTTCTGCGAAGTTATAAACTCGGAAGAAGAAAGTTCTATAAAAATAAATCTTATAACGAAAGTATCAAACAAAATAACGTTTCAAACTAAAATACAAAAATGGTGTTCGATATGCATGTTCGATGCATTATTCGATTTGAAAGTTATGGCAAACAGTGATCATGCATTCTGTTCACGTTTGTCAGTTGCAAACGTGATTATTATTTCAGGGAAAATTATTTTAGTTTTGTGGTTGAAATGCTTGTGGAAATTTCGTAAAATATTTGACCGCGTTGAATTTTGGGGAAAAATGCACGCCGTAGTATGTTCTGGGTAAATTTGCAAGCCAAAACATGATTCTTTAAAAAAAAAAAAAAAGTATTTTTACGTACTCGTAAACTTCTTGCTTTTGTTTCACTTCAGTTTTCGAATACATTAGATGTTGTTTCTGAGAGAGATAACATAATTTGTGAATCATAGAACTCAATATTTTTATGAATAAAAAGTAAGTTTCTTTTAATTGAATATAACGTGCTAACAAATATGGTGCAAAAATTCGCACAAGAAAGATTGTACACTCAGGAATATCGAGTATCAGTAGTTATACCTCAGGTTTCAAACTATACATAAATTTTTAAAGGACAGCACTTGATCTGTTCAAACTTTTGAGTCGACTTGCAATAAATTAAAGTATTGACAGCTTCGAATATTCTCTAACTAGTTGGGGAAGAAAAGTTGAACATATTAATCTTAACGCTTGAAATTAAAAACTTTTCCACTTGTCGATACTTTGGAACAATCCACTCACCTGAAGTATCGATATTTGATATCGCATTTTGAAAAACAGGAGATTTTCGTTAACAAATTTTTAAGTTTTTATATTTGAACAAAGCATCAAGCTTATGTTAGTTTTCTGTATTAAAATGTCTTTACCTTTTTTCTGATTTTGTCTCCAGCAATATAAATTCCGACTAACTCAAAATTAGTTCAAAATAAACTGCTTTGTGGAGTTCAAGTATTTCAAACTTTTGCAGTGGGAAAAAAAATGAAACGCTTTGGTAAACAGACTGGGTGATTATTTTGGTTGTATTTAAATTCGAACTAGATAGCTGTTTTCGCGCTTTGAAATCGGACATATCGGCTATTTTCATCAAAGTATGTAAACCAACTAAAAACATTTTAGTGAACGTGGCACGATGAGACGATGGACGACGTGGGACGATAATGCTTTGAAACTTATTCCATTAACGAAACGAAACGTTGCATTTCTAAAGAAAATCTTCAGATTAAATCAGTAACAGCTTAGCTCTTACAGATTTATCAAACTGCCGCATGCATGTTCACAATACCTACTCAGTTCGTCCATTGCGACGAAATAACGCACTCTGATTGGACGGTTCTCAAGTCAACGAACCTGAGGTTGCCTACTGTACTCTAGAGAACTGGCGATGTTCTGTTTCTCCCTACTCGAGTTAAATCGTTTGTTTTAAATAAAGTGTTTTTTTTTTTGTTTTGCATAAAATTGTTACTAACACAAATGAAGAATTTTCTTTTAAAAGCAGTTAATCATCTGCAATTAGTTCGATTACAAAAATAATTATAAAATGAAAGGTTTTGAATAATTAAAATTTAGTGCCAAAACTTCTTACAAGTTCTCAAAATAAAAATTAGAGTTCCATTATGAATTAAATTCCTATTTTCAAAGTGGTAATTTAATAGTTTTGATTTGATATACAACACTAACTTGTTTCATAAAAAATATTTTAATTTAAGATCATTGAATTTTAGGTAATTAATGTTTTCCACCACATTAAAATAGCTAAATTTCCTTTAAATTAACTAATAAATAAGTATTAGTCCCATAAAACGATTTAGTTAGTCTTATATTAAAAAAAAACTCATTTTAGTTTTATCTTGAGTATTTAGGGAATTATTTTTAGTTTTAGATTTAAAAAAAGTTAAGATGCGATTTTTAATGAACAACTGCTAATTTGTAACTAACAAAAAAATTAAAAACAAAATTAAATTAGAAATCGAATGGAAAAGGAGAACGATATTTTTTTAAAGTCGAGTTTGTATATATATTTTTTTTAATTTGACATGGATGACCCGAGAAAAATTGAGAAAAATTTCAGGAAGTTGTCATATCCAATACAAATCGCCAAAAAAAGATAAAGCGCCAAAATCGGCACTGAATCATTGCTTGAGAACTGTCCAATCAGGGGGCTTTATTTCATCGCAATGGACGAACTGAGTAGGTATTGTGAACATGCCTGCCGCATAGTTTTAGCTTCCACACTACGTTTACCCACTACGCAAAAAGGTGAAAGCTTTTATAAAGGCTATGTCCATTCGTCTGTGCTCCACCCACTTTCAGAGCCTAAACTGCAAGTACTTCAGACTAAGGTGAAGCGCCAAAAAAAAAATAATAATAAAGAAAAAATCAGCACATCGAAACCAGGAGTCAATGAAAATACCAGAAGAAAAATTAGAAGTACTTCAATTATTAACAAAAAAAAACACCTTTAAAATTAATACTCATTTAAATGGCATTTAAAAATCATTAGGTTTAGTTAGGTTTGGAAGATAATATTTCCTTTTAATATTGTTTTATGTTGATATGAAATATTTTGCTTGAATTTAAAAGCAAAAAATATTTTTGAAAAACCAAAAAATTTATCAAACGAAAAGGAATAGTTATCGTATTTTCAAAAGCAAATTAAATTAAATTTACCAAATTTGGTGTGTAAATGATCATACGGTTTAGTTAAAATATCCCGTTATTAGATTTCATATTAATTCAATATAGAATTAAATATCGACAGATTCTATTACGAACCTATTTTTTTTAACACGCTAACTATTATTGCGTTTTATGTTAGAGATTTACAACAACCAAAATGTATCGCAACAATGAATTCTCTCGCATGTTAATAATCGATATATTGCATAAATTAGATTAAATTGAATTCAGACACAAGTTTTGAAATATACCATACACCTATTCCCATTCTATATAGATAGACTGTTCATAAATGAGATTAACAGTTATATAGTTTCGGAAATGTTCCATTTACAGTGAAATACCATTCATTGCGCCACTTAGGATATTAATTGAAGAACTTGGTGGAAGAACATGCTAAGTGACAAAAAGGTGAAAACGAGTAAATAAGATTTAAAGTGAAAGTGTGTCGTTTGCATTCAAATCTATTGAAAACGGTACTTGAAGTGTAAAAAATATTAAAGCTTAAGAAAAAGGGGAAGCTTGTTATTGTTTTTAAAGTTAGTAATATGTTCATGACAAAAAAAATCGAATTTTTTTCAAAAATGTCACTTACCACGTTCTCCCACTAAGCTCCTCAATTTTCTTCGAAGATAACTAATTCGATACGTGGAGTGCGTAATAGTTAGAAGATCGCTTTTAAAAGAATTTTCGTTTTATAAATAACCCTATTAATTTTGGAACGATACGATCGCCTATAATCTCATTGGGATGGCGTGAGAGCGCAAGGAAGGAATGCTCGTTTCATTGACCTGGTAGTATAAGCGGGAATATATGCTTAGCAACGTTATAAAACAATTGAATATATAGTAACGGATAGATTTATAATCTTGACGGAAAATTAATAGCTGAATTTCGGACATGAAAATACTTTAAATATCCGATTTATAAATCAGCTCTTACAACCTTTAGTGCACGCTAATAGCATTTGAAATCTTTAAAAAAGAAAGAATTACATTTGAAATTTTTCATTATTTTCCCACAATAAATCAATAAAAATTTAAAGGCATTTATATACATTATAGGGAACTTTAAATAACTTTAAAACCTGAAAGTGCTTTTTCAGTTACCCCTTGAGCATGCACGATTTTCTCAGAAAACATTTTACGAGGAACTCCTGCACCACATTTGAAGACCTATCTCTCTTGGTGCGAGCAGTGGTTTCATTCCAGACGGGCCACTGTTCAAAAACAACTTTTTCAAAATCGACACGTTCCAAAACAAGTAGAAACACAAAATCTCCATTGCGGATATTCGACCACATCGCAATATTTCCTTTAACTTATATTTCATAGTAGTTAATTGAAAGCAAACAATAGAGTGATTTACGCAATTAAGTAAAAACACAACAGGAAGTTTTAAAAGAAAAAAATTGCTGGACAAAAATATACAACAGCGTTTTCTCCTCCAATGTATGGTACCTAATTAAACTTAGCCCCTCCCATAACTATGACGTTGGTTGCTTTGTACAGTTTTAACTTTAAGTTCCACTCAAAACTCGACCACGCTATCTTTGCGTGCTTCTTTGACGAACAAAATATTCTTGTATTTGGCATTCTCGGTCTGTTTCGCATGAATAAAGATGAATGAATACGTCTTTGTATTCTCTTTGAAAGAGCTTGTTCTCCAACACTTATTTCAAATAGAACTTTAATTGAAATATAATTGCTAGTACGTACAGGGCGTGGCAGTTTAGTACTTGATATGGCATTGAACAATGGAAAGTAATATAATAGAAATATCATTACAAGAAAGGAATCAATTTCATTATTAAATTCGTTACACGCGGAAACTTGAAGGGTATATTATCTCTTTTTCCGACAGTATATGCGTGTCAATCGTATTCTCAGTATCGTAATCTACAAAAAGCAAGTACGGAACAAAAATAAAATAAATGTTGAAGCGAAATGTTGTCAATTTGTTTCAAATGAGTTTCTCATCGCAGACTGAGGGTGTGGTCCATCACACTACTTTCAATTACCCCTCAAAATAGATATTTAAAAACGCTAAATTTTGGGTTAAACTAAAGAATCGTGGCTGTATTTGGCTGCTTCAAAATTGTCACTAATTCGAAATGATCACAAAGCCCAGCACTTGCCGAGATGGTTGCTATCTCGAAATAACCAAAAATAAAACCCAATTTCGAAATGGCCGACTTAAAAAAAACCCAGCGGAAATACTCATTAAATTGCAGACCTTATTTTTTAATAGAATTGCTATTATTCATGCCCATTTGGGGCTGGTATAAGGTATAGGTTCAATCATCATCGCACTGGAGCTATTGGCACGGCGTAAGGAATTGGAAATTTGTTTTTCTACGAAAGAAATGCTAAAAGAAATGTTCTTATTATATCATTTTTTATCGCTCTAATATGGCTACCTAAATCAATACGAAAACCACATTCCATCGACTAGGCCGCTTAGCATTACTAATACTAATTTCGTAACAAACTATTCTAATCGTGTTAACTGTAGTAATACCATTAGGACTAAATAACTTCGGGAATTATCATTTCCCCCTCTCTTTGCAGTGGCCTTTGTGAGTTTAACTATCACACCAAAGCCCGCGCTTTCCAAATCGAGGGTCTGCATTCGGGCTTTTGAGGAGTGAAGCTTTGACCACTCTATATAATGGAATTCAGGATTATTACCTCTTTTGAAGCTACTACTATAAAGTTAACCATTTCCGTTCCATGAATTTTCAAATATATCCTTCCTATAACTATATTATTTCATTTAATGAATAAATAAAATAAAATTTACATGTTTCAATGATAAGACTGCAATTATATTTACGATAATGATAAAAAAAATGAAATGTAAAAATTATATTCTGAAAGAAACTTTTTCTCAGGAACGGACCAAATTAAGAATAATGTCATGTAATTTGTCATAGCCAAGGATAGACAGACAAAAAAAAAAGGTAAAGTATGTTTTTACAAGTACACTGACATCCAAATCGGCGCCATTAAAAAAAATTATTTGTAGTTGCATAAAATATTAGTTATACAAACGAAGCACGCTTGGTTTTGTTCCCTTTAAACTGATATTAAAAATTGAAACTATAATTCAATTTATTGAATTCTAGGATTCATTAAGTTAATGAAATATGTTTTGAAACGCGATTTCAATAATTAAATAAACACGCAATCAATGGCTCGTTATAATTTACCCAGTAAATAATGATTCACTATTCTTGCATAAAGAAAATGAGGTGTTTAATTTACAGCATCCGCTAAGTTGCTCGTATAATTCTAATTAGAACTGAAATCGGCTGGATTAATTGGTACACAATTGATTCTTTAGAATACTTATTCCTAAGCTCTGTTGCTTACTATCAATTAGTATGCAAGTTTTAAGGGATAAAATGGTAAATTGTTTTTAAAATGCCAGTTTATCAGGCGAAATGTGCAAACCGTAGCAAATATGCGATATTGTTAGTATTTATATTTCTTTGCATTTGTACAATTATTTCATTATTTTTAATGCTCAATTTTCAAATTTATGTATTTATTTGTTAATGCTTTACATATCCCGATATTTCTTATTCCCATTTTCGTAGAGAGATTGCAAAAGTTAAGCGTCATATAAATTCATATTTCATATTAAGTCATTCAAAGTATAGAAAAACTGCGTCAAAAATTGCAGTAACAGCTAAAATTCGCCAATGTTTAAGCATTTGAATTTGAAATGGTTGGTCTGAACACAATAAAAATTGAAACGAATATCGAATCATGTTATCACTTAAATCTAGTGAAACCTTTAAATAATTGCTGATCGGAGTTACGGAGAATAAGAGGCAAGTGCAATGATAATATTAGACCGATTGGATAACCACTCGCTTTCATCAGTCACAGTCAACAATCATTCCGAGACGAGTCACTTTCTGCAATAGAAGTAAATGACTGAATTGATGTATCAAGTACTTGGATATCAAATGAAATTCCAGTATGATTATATTGGGATGAATAACATGACTATAATTAAATGTGGAATCGAAGGATGAACAAAAATTTAATGTTTTAGTATACTTAATACAATTACTAAGTCTATTTTTCGCACACAAGTATACTTTCTGAAAAATATTTGTAAGACACTAAAATGCAGATTGAAAATAAATTAACATTATTTTTTCCTGTCTGTGATACAACTAAAAGAAAAAGATTAAAAACTTACTTGTTTTATGCTTTTGATGAAAAATTCATTAAATAGTGAGTGAAATTGCTTTTTGAATTCTTTTAATTTAGAACCAAAGTTTCGTACACAATCAATTGATTCTTTTGAAGTGAATGAATCCACGATATTAATAGAAGCTGTCGCAAGTCGTTGTGAATGCAGCACAACAAGCGTTGCATTTAATCTCGGAAGCGGTATTGAATGTTTCCGGCTCCTTATTTTAGCCTGCAAAAGGGAGCTTTAACACATGCACGTAAACCTCGTAATTTCGACAGTAGTCAAGTGACGTTATTCATTCTCTAGCTACACAACTAAAAGCGTAAACGAAATCATAGACTCCGAAAATAGAATAAAAGTTTGGAACTTCGGCCATGGACCAAGGCATCACAAACCAAGTCACATGGGTTCGCTGACCCACCCACTATATATGATTGGTGTTTCGGTTTGTTTACACAAGTGTGAGTTTTTAGTGATCATATTTTTTAAAAAATCAGTGGCTATAACTGAAAATAAATTAAAATAATGTATAATTTTTTTCCAGATTAGGATGCTTAAAAGGCACATCTTCGTCAAACAAGGCCTTCCTGAAAGGATTACCATTTTAGATTAGTCCACTCCACTATGACCAATCACTTACCTAAAAAAGTTAGCAAATTATGATTTACCATTGCTTTTCGCTTTTGCGATTAGTTAGATCGGATAACTTCAACCTCGTCATTAATTGAGTGCAATGGAATGTTTGAAATTCAAGGTAGCAAAAAGGATCAGATTTTTTAATTTTACGACAACAAAGCAAATGTTTTCGCAGTTATCGCTACCATATTTATATATTTTTTACAGTCAATACTAACTTTTTATATCGTATTTTCTTACAATCATTCCAAAAAGAATTATCTTAAAATTAGTAACATTCACCAATCCGTTTATTTTTCAAATCATTGCTGTCTGATCACATAATCACAAAAATTCGGCAGTCCTAAAATCGCACTACCTCGATCTACAAATTGCGGAACATCAGTGAACTTGTAAAATAACCATAATTTAAAATCGTCCAGTTGGACACTGTTGACTCCGAAAACGAGGAAGAATTATCATAACGATAGAAACTCCTACGTAACGAACATTTGCTCCTAGTTTTATTTTTTAAAGTTAGTCGTACAGATTACTCCTAAATTTCACTGTTCAATTTCGAACTGATTGAGTCCAAGAGGACTTGTTTAAAGCACACTCTTAAAACAAAAGAGTGAAATCCACTCCTAAAGAGGAAGTTCATTTTCGACACTGGAAAGGAGTGATAATTAACTCAGACGGAGTTAAAATCACTCTTTTGGAGTGATCTTGTCGTAGGTTTAACTAAACAAAGGAGTAAAATCCACTCGTATAGGGGAAGTGCATTTTTGACACTGGAATGAGTGTAAATTATAACTCAGACTGAGTTAAAATATCTCGTTTGTTTTAAGAGTGTGTGTTGGTTTTTGCCAAAGGCAGATTCAAGTAATTACTAAATACTACTATTAATTAAACAAAATTTCTCCTATTTCTGTAATTCATGCCAACAACCTCTACAGATATATCGTTGTTTTTCTACAATTGTGCAGCTCTAATAACATTCTTGTCAACATTTCAACTCCAATGCTGCGTAATTCTTTGATGAACAAATTCCTTTGTTTGGCAGTGAAATCGCTCGTTTATATAATACAACTCTCGCTTTGTATAAATAAAGACGTATGTGAACGCATCTATGAAAAGTCTTGTTTCCTTACACTCATTTCGAATAGAACTTCAATTGCAATTTAATTACCTACACTTGCAAGGCGTAGTACACTCTAAAAAAATATCTGTAAGGTTACTAAGAATTCTCTAGGAAACTCAGCTTCCATAAGTTTTTTTAGTAGTGTTACATAAGAAATATGTGTATATATTACTAATTAAAGCTTAGTAAGTTATACTAAGAAAAATTAGTAGATTTTACAGGGGATTTTCTTGTATATTTACAAAGAAACTGGTAGTAAACTGGTTACAAAAGTTTAAAACCAGAGGGCGCCACTAATTTTTCTGTTAGTCAGGTTTTATTTCGAACTTCCCGAGGACAGAACCCAAGATTATCGGGATCCGCGGAACAGCGCGTTAGTCCTCTCTGCTATCGGGAACTTGCATTTTGATTGCGTGTAAATAAAGAGGTTAAAATCTTGATCGTTAAAGGCGTTTTATGTTATTGATTAAGAAATTTTAAGATTCATTTTTTTTTCGGGTATGAAGTTTTCGAAATAATTTAACGTAGTTTTTATATACTAAAATAAAAAAAACCCCACGTTTTTAGGTTTTTTATCGTTGCGATATCGATTCGTCATAATCTCTAGAAAAGATAGCCAGGGGGCGCTGTAAGCGTTACATCAATTTACTTAGTATTCTTTAGTATTACTACAGTAGTTTCTTTAGGTTACAGATGATTTTCTAGTAAATGGTGAAAACCTGTAAAGTTACTAAGTAATCGCTAGTAAATTCAAGCCAAATTTTTTACAGTGTAGTTCGGTACTTGATATAACATTGAACAATGAAAAGTAAAGCAATAGAAATACCATGCAATACGAGTCTATCGAATTTAATAACGTAAAAATTACAACAGCGAGAAATTTGTAAAAGGTAATTATCATCCGTTTCGCATTGAATGGGTATGAATACAGTACAACTTTATATTCTCTCCGAAAACCATTGTTTTTCTTACATTTATTTTGAAAGGAACTTAAATTAACAAATTATTTTAATACTTTAGACTTTAGAGATACCCCACACAGAAATTAATAAACGTATAATAAATTTAATAGCCTTACAACTAACATTAACAAGTGTTACACAAAATTTAGCCAAAATCCAAGTACAATTGTTTGAATTAAAATCCCACATTAAAAGATCCTTTTTTTTTTGTGAACTACGGCTATAGCGTTAAAATATGAAAAGTCCTACAGTCTAAAGTCCTACTTTCTTTCTTAGTGAAATATTTATATCACATCAATATATCATGCAATGCAAAGATATAAAATAAATGCGATTTTTGAATCAAATATTAAATTCATCGTAAAGGACATCCTTTGCCAAAGAGGATTTTCTTTCTAAGTTATTCCAGCAACAATTGCGATTTTTCACGAAATAACACTTAAACAATATTGACAATACAACAACGTAACAAACAATACAAACTACGTAAACAACAAAATACTAATGACATAATTATCAGTGGAAATCATACTCACAGTCGAGCTTATGTTTATCCCATTAGCCCTCCAAACTAGAAAAGCTTAATGATGTTGGCGAGTGGTTACATCACAGATTAATTTCCAAGTATGATTACGTGTAATTGTACTGGAAAGAGTTTTGCGCAATGTGTTGACAAAATTCGCCGACTCTAAATTTAGCACCGAGCTGAGTGATTGGGGCTCTTAGTTTCGGACACGATGACCGATGATGATAAGACGGAGTGAAAGAAGTAACACCGTAGTGCCGCCGATCATGTTGTATCAAAGGGGAAAAAAGTAGCTGTTTTAAAGCTTATTCTTTTCGAAAATTCATCTTTATTCCATTTACCCTTTAAAGACGATTGGCAAAAAAAAACACGCGCAAAGGAGTTTTCTGCTTAAGTTAAATAAACAAATGATAAGACGAATGAAGATCATAGTCCTACACAATTTATGGAGGACAGTTTAAGTTAAAGAGATCCAATGGTATTACCACGCCACAGGTGCGAGGTTGACACATCGTTTCATCCCTTGAGTGGGTCCATTTTGGCTGCACAGACCTTAAATGGGTCGACAGTTACTTTGGAAATGCCCAAGATTGAACCTGGGACATTTCGCATGCAAGACAATAGCCTTACCCACTGGACTCCACAGCCATCGTTCCATTAATACGGTATATTGAAAAATTTTTGAAGGATATAAATGTGGACCGACGATAAACGGCAAGAAAGAACAAGGAACAAATGTTCTCATAAAAATACCCCATCATACATTGATCCCGACTTTTAATCTCGGACAGCACACGCGTATTTATTCGGAAGCGGGGCGGATTGCTAAAATTAGACTACAGATCGACTATTTAAGATATTGTAATCTCGCAGTGGCCTTGAAACAAACACTTTTGATTAGGAAAAGAATATTAGAGTCACTGTACGCAGGCTTAGCCAGGGCCGTCGCGTGACCGGGGCGCGAAGATAAGTGGGACCATCTCCCTGGATGCTTTGAAGGAAGTAAAAGGGGTTGCATGTTAAATAAACAAATATTTCTAAGGTGCAGAAACCTTTTTAATGAAATGAAAACTAACTTTAGATTTTTCAAGTTATTTTTTTTTATTGCAAATTGATAATAGAATTTTCTGTCCGTCTGTTCTTTAAATTTAAGTTATGTCCATGTGATATTAAAAAAAGGTTCGAATTTTTTTCTTCCAGGCACCTATCTTTCATACTTTGTGTCCCTTCGTCTGTACCCTTTTCTGTCCCTTGGCGACCTGTTTCCACTCCTAGCAGTCCAATTTTATAAATTATTTATTATTCCTTAGAAAGGTACGATATACTAAAGAAAAAATCTTTAATGCTTTTTTCGTCCGTCTGCCTATCCGTACAAAGAGAATTTCAATGAGTAGTAAAGTAACAGTAAAATAGGTACTCTCACAGGAATACTCACAATTTTGAGATTGAATAAATTTCGCACATACGAATACAATAGAGTTTTTGAGCAAACAACATTTCTTCCAAAAATATTCGATGTTATGAAACCCACTTCGAAATATCCTCCAAAATTCTTCAAAAGTAAATGTTTAGAAAGTAATCGAGTGAGAATATGGCGAAGAAAAATCGAAAAAGTTTCAAACTCATAACAAAATGCGAATCCCCTTTTTAGTATTCCTAGAATGGGAGTCACTCTCTTATTGGAATGGGGACGTTCTAAACGGCATATTTTATTATGTAAACTAAATGTGCATAAAACTCCAATGACTTTAAATTTGTGGACCTTGCAAAAGTGAGTGAGCCCGCTGGACAGCGAGTTTGTAAACCAAAATGCTTCAGTGTTAATCCAATGAAGAAAAAGTAAATCCACATTTCTCCGGCTGTATTGAATATTTATACAAACGTTTTTTTTATGCGATAAATGTAGTTGCCTTACAATAACACTTTTGAAATGGGTTCGAATAGATTTTTTAAAAAATATTTTTACACAAAATACTTGAAAAAATTGAAAAAGTGGGATTAAAGAGACCTATAAGGTATCTACAGTTATCATTAAAAAAAACGTTTGGGGGCCGTCCTAAAGTTACGTGATCCGTTTTTGGCGATTTTTTGAACGACACCCTCCTCCCACTTGACATTCGGTTCGACCCCCCATTTAAACACCTTGCGCAATTTATACGCCTCCCAAATATTTACGTGCCACTAAGATTAAAACTAACTTAAATCCACCAATTAACCAGCCAATAATTACCAACTAGCCAATTTTAACTTTTTTTTTTTAATTTCAAGTCAAAAACAAACGAAAAATTAAAATTGACCCCCCTAATACACATATTTCGGTAAAATTTTCAGGGCTTCACTTTTATGACTGTTCTTGAACTGTTTTAGTTACAGTTAATTTTAGAAAATTCAAGAAAAATGCAATTGGCGGAAACACGATGTCACATTTATTACTTGTGTGATTGCCCACAGAAACAAGCCCCCTTTCTTATCGACAACTTTTTCTACAGTACCCCTACCCTAAAAACAAGTCTAATCATTTTGATGATAACCGTCACACGGATTCGGGCGGGTGTCACGTGACACCAAATTCTTGGCGTTCGAGAAAAGACCAAATGGAGTGCAACTGGAGTCATTAGTTAGGGATCTCCAAACTTCTCGTACAACGTTGTTCGTATTTTAGGAATTATTTAAAATGCGATAAAAGGATAAAATTTGGAAAATATTATACAGATAAAATTTGGAAAATATTATACAGAGGATGCTTTTAAAAAACGTAAAATTATTTAATGTATTACAGTTTTTAAGTTATTAACATCTTCTAAAGTTAATATTATTGAGGCGTTATAAATATGAAAGTATAAAATTATATAATACATAAATAAAGTAATAATTTTGAGTATTTTAGGGTAAAAGTCTTCCTTACTATACATTTACAAAACTAGCACCACAAAATGGCAACAACCCAAAGCAGCTTTTCCAAAGCGACATCGTACGCATCGTCGGAACTTTGAGGCATGTGAAACTGTTCACTACCTCTACACGGGGGTAGTACCCTAGAAGCAGCAGCAAATGATCGGTTGGCCGAGCATCGGCCAAACGTCGCAAAAAAGACTGCGACATCTAGCCGACGCGTCGGAAAGTGATTGGCAATGTCCATCGCAGCGGCTGCGTTTCGTCCTTGGCAAGCGATCATTTGCCAATCATGTGCGACCACTTACCGATGCATTTTGGTACGTCGGCAAGAGATCGAAAATGGCAATCGGCAGCACATGGGGCCGATGTACAAAAAACGATCATACTGATGACATCGGCCCAATCTCTACAAATGTCCACTTTTAATTGATCGGATGGCGAGGTCGAGCCGATCTCGCAAGCCGATCGGTTTTTGTAGGCGCCGGAGTGACAAGTTGGCGCGACGTCTTCCCGATCTCGTAAAAAAACTTCCAATCATTTGCCGATGAAATCGATGATTGGCCAACCATTTGCCGATTAGGCTTGCTGCCTGGGATATTGGTCTGATTTATTATTTTAGATGCACAGACCGCTTACAGGTCAGCAGTTATTTTGAAAATGTGTGGGCCCGAACCCAGGACCTTTTACATGCAAGGTAAGCCCGATAACGACTGGGCTCCGGCAGCTCCGGAACTTGTGTGTGAAGAAAGGGCCTTAACCCTTTCAGTCCCAAAAATTTACTACACTACAGAAACATCTGATATTCACAAAATAAGCTTATTTTAGATCAAAAATAAGAGTTCCACAATAAAAAAAATCACTTTAATTTTTTATATGGTTTTTGAAATAATGCCAAAATGTTTTAACTGTGAAAAACATCAAAATAAAAAAATATATAAATAACCATAAAAACACTTCGAGTTATATATTTAAAGGTATCCAACCATATTATTAAAAAAAATAGTAATTATTTTAACTGAAGTAGTTTAAATTGTGTTTTAAATATGTGGAACTGAAGTGAACTTTTTAAAAACCAGGTGAAACGCTTGTTAGCTATTTTCTAAATTAAAAAAAATAGTAGTTCTTCTATTGAGATTAATGTAAAATATTGTGAAAAGGAACAAAATGTGAAGAATCGAATGATGTGCGTTTAGATATCATAACGGGACTTAAACATTTGGGGAAAAAAATATTGAAAGTGATGATGCCAAATGGCATCACTGGGACTGAAAGGGTTAATAATCAAGCATAAAACTGCCCTCGACCTAACATCCCCCTTCCGGAGAGGGAAAAATGACTCTGCCTGGTTTGGAGGCCTTCACTTTCGACTGCAGCTGCGATCACACCCATCAGGCAACAGGCCGCTCGCTCGTAAATTTCGGCCGTGAGAATAAACAAATCTCATGCAGCATCGGCAATTTGGGAGGGAAGGAATGTGAAACATGATTCTTATTTCACACAAAGGAGAATCGACTGTCCTCGTGCTTTAATGTGACCGGACATCCGTGGTAGAACTTCAACTAGGATGATATGTTGATCTGTGGAACGGAAACTTAAAAAAATGTATTTTGCAGACTAATCGATTGCGGAAATTCTCATTTTTGATTTAAAGGAATGTTTTATTTCACCTTTTACCTCTCAAAGGAATGTTTTACCTCTTTGCATGGCGTGTATTAATACACTAAATGCAATGCCAAACATATCGCTCATTTATTATTAATTAATTAAGTATCGTAATAATTGGACAGAAAAATATGACTCAATTTTGCTCCATTTATCAAAATTTTACATTGTTTTTTGCGGGTAAAAATTAAGTGATATCAGCACGACCTCCCCCCCCCCCCCATTAAAAATGAGTATAAAAAGTTAATTTTATCCATTAACTGCTGTATGTACTATTGGGTTTTATTTTAACCCTTTCGGTCCCAATGACAATTTAGCATCGTCATTTTAGAATTTTTTTTTTCTGATCGTCTACAGTCATTTATGATGTAAAAAAAAAAACATTATTCGATTCTTCAATTTTTTTTCCTATTAGTAAATTGTTTTTATTAATCCCAATAGATGTCAGCCTTATTATTTTTTTTTAATGTATGATCAATAACATGATGATGCGAAATGGCATCACTGGGACTGAAAGGGTTAAATTGAAGAGCAAGTAATCCAGTTTGAACTTAGGGGAAACTTTATGAACTTTGGGTTATATTTATGCAATCTGCACAAACACATTGAACTTTTAAAATCGAAATAATATGGAATAGAGCTAAAACACAACTTTAATGGTATTAATAAGAGAAGGAAAAGTAGTAAAGGCGCAGTAACCCAATTTCACAGGAGCCAACACGAAGCCACTTTTTGTATTTCATCATCACTTGATTCTAATTTGGCGATATATATTTCTTTTTATTTTTTGGTATACTAAACTATCCATTTCAAAGTAAATTATAATAATTTTATGTTATGTAATAATGCAAAAAAACATTAAAAAATCAATAAAGATCACCTTTTCTTAAGTCAACTTTACTCTACTAGTATGCGTTAAGGGGGTTCAATACCCTAAAATCGGTGAAAAAATCAAAACAAAAATTATTGGCTTAAAATACTATTACAACCTTTATTAATAATGTCACAAAGTATCAAGACGATTGGAAGTATATTTTTGACATTAAAAGCTATTTTAATGGCATGGATTCGTAAGGAAATGGGTTAACAATAAAAACTTTAAACGCGTTTTTCTCAGAAATTGATTTTTTGAACTTCGATGTACCTTTTCTCAAAAACTATGCTACGTTGTCTCGTGAAATTTTTTTTATGATGTAATACATAGAATAGATTAATCTGAGGTTATAAATTTTAATAAAACTAAAGTGAAAAAAAATTATGGGGCTAAATAGTGAAAAATTTCATGATTTTTTGGGTACTTTAAAACTTATTTTATTAAAATAATCTAACAGTTATTTTTAAAAAAAAATTTAACCTCAGATTAATATATAAGGTTGGTACAACACACAGAGAAAATTTTAAGATGATCTGATCAGTAGTTATTGTGAAAAGGTACATTGCAAATGGCCAATTTAACAGTTGTCAACTATGACACTCTTTGTCTCTACCTTGGTTTAGTTTCAGCACCCTTTTTCCGCAAAGTTTGAGGAATGCGAAGCGAAAACTAAGCTTATTTAAAGATATTTTTTATAAAAAAAACTTTTTTAAAAAAGGAAAAAACACAAAACATCGGAGTGAGATAATTAAATTTAGATTAATTTGATTAAATGGCCCGAAAAAATCATTTACCTAAAGCAGAGTACTGAACAAGCTTTCAAGTGTTTTTTTTTATAAGTATTGTCATTAAAAACATTTAATTACGTTAAAGATTGCTTACGCAGATAATCCGCTCAAATAAGGTTGTCACGACCAATAAGAAATACTGAAAAGCTTGTATTTTTTGCTTGCACTAAAGAAAACTAGAACTTTTGTATTTTTAAAACACAAATATTAGTTTTGTATTAATTATTTTCTCTCATTCAGGTCGTCTTCACCTTAAAATTCTGTATGTTCTGCTAAATAATTAGAAAGATTTATCATATAACTGGCTATGTCTCAAAAAAGATTGAAACTTGTGATGTTAATACCTTTTCTCTCTTAAAAATTCTCGCTTTCTCGCATGTTTTTAGCTATAAGTGATTGATTTTTAAATGTTATTAGATTGAATTCTCGACAAGTTTACGATTTAAAAACATGCACACTTTTAACTTCTGCTTTTTGTAAACTTTTGTTTAGACTAGCAGCATTTCATATATTTAACTTAATTCTTCCTAACCTTAAAGCTATTCTTCAATCACAGTTTGTATAATATTGCAATATTTCAAAGTGAATAAATATCCAGCTAAAATAATAAGTTACTTGTGCTCCAACTTTTTTTTCAAACAGTCCAGGAAATTAATTATTCCGCTTAACATTTGTCTGCTGTCAAGACTTAACATTTGTCTGCAAGTCAACTTTCAAACTTATTTTTAAAATCCCAGTTTAACAGCTTCCGATCCCGTTTAGTTTTCTGCTTTGTTAGGCACAAGAAATGAAAGATGGTGAAATTTTGAAAAAGGGGAAAGAATCTCTTCTAATTTCCTCGTAAGACCACCCATTAAGAACTGAGAGTATAGAACCAGCACATACTGAATCTGCTTGAGTTTGACATTAGGCATGCTGGATATCCTCACAGAAGCCATGTCCCGGAAGGCTCTTTGATACATTAAAGAAATACGCATTACATATTTTTGAAAATTATTTCCAGTATAAGTTGAATGATATTTTAAATATTTGATTTTAACTCAAAGAAAACGCAATACATGTAAATTCCATCATACGCAAATGAACTATTTATACTGTTTCTATTCTTAAAATGTAATTGTGTTCATAATAAATTGATTAACAAATTGTAAAAAAAATTGTCGCGGAATCGCACTAGAATCCTGGAACTTAATAGCAGTCACCTCTATTAGGAGTGTGAATTTACCAATTTTGTGATAATCATAACTTTGATACACCGAAAACGTGGTAAATTCACTTTCTAAATAGTAGTGTCAGCTGGAAAGTTACCCGATTCCGATGAAATCTTGCAACAAAATTTTTAACTGTATATATTGTCTTTTAGCAATGAATAACTCGTTTTGTTGTTATTGCTATTGAATGATGAAGAAAGTAAAAAAGTTAGAGCATATCACTAATCTTATTTTGCTTTTTGCTTCATAGAGAGGAAAAATGCTAGAGTATCTGTCAGGTTTTTCAGCAACACATGCAAGATATAAAAAAATTACAAAATTTAACATTTTATTGAAGTTTAAAGTATGGAAGAGTCATTAATAAACTTGAAACACAAATGTAATTTTTTTAAAAATGCCAAAAATTATATTTTTAATTAACAGTTTAATTAAAATTTAATTCATTCTTTTCAACTATAATGTAAGGATTATACAATAATACACGATATAAAGTTGAATCTCAATTATATCCGAAGCAATTGAGACCTAACCACATTTGGATAGTTATAATTTAATGTATTTAGAGGAAATTGTTCAGTACAATTGTCGTCATTTGACTTATATTTAGTTCAATTCGATAAACTAAAAGCAGAAATCTATTTTCGTATGGCTATTTTTTCTTGGCAATCGTGCGTCGTTAAAATTAAATAAAGTATTTTTCAAATGTGGAGTTTTTTCTATAAAATTTAAAAGATTGCTACTTGGTAGTCAAGTCCTTGTGGTTTTCTAATCGTTTAAAAAAAACATTAAAAACGTGAGAAATAAAAAAGGATCTTAAATAAAAAAAATACATCTTAATGCATTATAGAGATAAAATGCATTCATGTGTTTTTCTAATTTGCTTGAACTTATTTTATGAAATTTACACATTATTCTACGCGATTTTCCTCTACTCGCTATCATTACCAGTTCCTATATCTATTAAAACCAGCGGGTGACCGAGCTCTGCTCGGAGAAAACAGGTATCGAAGCTAACTCGAAGATTTAAATTTTCAATTGTAATTTATCAAAACAATACATACCATAAGAAAATTTGTGAAACCATTGGTGAAAAGATAACCGGTTAAAGTTAATGTGACCAGATTTTCAAAATCAAAAAGTGGAACCCTCCATCACCCCCCCCCCCACCGGTGTATTTTTTAAGTATTTTTTTAAGCACATAGTAGTCCCTTCACACAATGACACACTTGGTATAAGAAAGATAAGGAAGGCGCGTTTAACAGCAGCAGTGGCTCCAGGCAAACAGAAACCATACTCCACCAATTTGTTGATGACTTTAGCTTCATTTAACAATTTCTAAAGACGTCATAGCGTTTTACAACGATTATTCATAAAAAAAAGTCTATTTTATTTGCAATTTCCTCGTTTTTCGGGACTTTGCGGGACTTTTACAAAAAAGCGGGACTGTCCAGCAAAAGCGGCACGTCTGGTCACATTAATTAAAGTGCACCATTGTAAACAAAGTTAGAGTTTGGAAAGGGAACTATTCTATACAAAGGTAAAGTTTTAAAAGTCGTAGGAAATGAAATGTAATTGATAATTGGCGTTTCGTTGAAAAGAAACAAAAATTTCGAAATGTGGTAAACATTCCATTTCATACTTCATTCAACTCGATAAGTATAGCAACCATACGTTAAATTTTCAAGATCGCCAATGAACAGAATAGAACTAAAATCGTCTGCTGATTGGAACTAAAAAAATATTCATGTTACCATTTCTGTAAAACTCAATAAAGTTTAAAGCAAGGTTGAATTTATTTAAATTTGAAAAATTAAAATCTTAACTAAACATTTATAGCTTAAGCAGAGGCTTATAGCTTTAGCAGATGGCATCACGAAAGTAGCCATTATGGCGAACTAATGAAGTTTGAAAATATCCTATCTGTAACTCCGAACTGCTTGACCGTAGCGCTTCAAAACCTGTGCCAATCGATTCGTCGTGGCCAAAAACCCCAGATCCCCAAGTTTACCGGAGTTTATTAATTCTGGGGCGATTTTCGACTTGGGTCCAATTCCTCGTATTATAGTATAAGATAAGGATTTTCCAGGAACACAAAATTTTAACGTTCATAAATTTTATAATTAAGTATTAAATTTATAAACCATTTGCTACAAAAATGACATCTTAGGCACACACAAAATGTGTTAAAACTTTTAATTTAAAACATTGTTTTGACAAAATTTCTTACTTATAGAAAAAAATAAAATTGGTTCATCATTTCGCGGTCATTTTTGATAGCTATTCCCCGATTTCCAGACTAACTTTTTAGTATATATTACTAGAACAATCCCATTCAAATCAAGGAATTGCAAAAAAAAACCTCGAAAATTAATGAAGCAGAATACTGTTTATCCGGCCATTAGGGAAGATCGGATCAAATAACATTCGGGATCTACAACTTGCAACGAACGACTTTCCAAACGCATTCCTGCTCCGTCCCTTGAGACGGGAAACAAAGGAAAACCACGTTCGCGAACAGGCAATTGATTTAAGTACTGGATAAGGTACTGTAGCTCTGGTTAATTGACTATGGTGGGTGTAATATTGTAAGAATTAAACACAAAACATTAACTCCCCAACGAATGGGACCGAATGAATTCGGATCAAAGTGCATCTGTGTTCACTTAAAAGGGAAAAAAATAATTTTCGAAGCCACATTTCTCCAGCTGTACTATTTTTACAAACGTTTTTTTTTCTATGTGATAATTTGGCTTTTACAGATCACCAATATTTGAAATTTAATCGAATATTTTGTTGTTAATTAGTTATTAAAAATTTTAAAATATTTGAGAAAGTGGGATTGTAGATCCTGCAAGTCAGCTGCATTTATCAAAGAATTAAAGGATTTGTAAAAATATTCAATACAGCCGGAGAAATTTAGAATAAAATTTTATTTTTTCCATTAGATTAACACAAACACGGTATGCCCCCCCCCCCCCCATTCCCCCTTAAGTATTGTCACTCCAGTTAACTGACCGAATATAGTGGGTGTAATATTATAAGAATGAAACACAACACATAAACTCATTCTTATTACAGTAATTAAAAATATGAATTCGACTCCGTGGAAACGTATAGCATAATATTTGACATGCCCATCAAACAGAAAATCATTTCTTAAAAGACGAAAGGTGACGGAAATTATCTAAAAGCTTACATATATCTTTGGTTAACTATTTCTGAAAATAATTTTATTCTTCAGTTTACTTCCCAAGCTATTACTAAAAGGAAACAATATACTAATTTCAAAGATTTAAAACTAAGTCTTAAGTGGTGTAACACAAAACTAATTGTAATTAAAGAATAACATCCTTTTAGACAAGTACGAAATCCACTGAATAAAAATGCGACAAACGTGCTTAAACTAGCAGATCATAATATCATCAATTCACGTTAAAATGAGGGGCTCCAACAAAACAAATGTTTTCAACTATTAATCTCACTTTCATGATAAAAAAATAGTTTTGATAACTAATACCAGTCTAGTGACAGTTCAACTTATGCTCAAATGCGCACTTGTGTATTGATTCAGTCATTCAGTGTTAGGGAAGGGTGTAAGAGACCGAAAGTGATGCGATTACTAAGATAAATGAATGTCCCTTAAAATGCGAGATGGAACTTCGTAACGGGAGAATAAGAAGATTTTAGTTCATTTTCCTTAAGGCGTTCAATTTGTATAAATTGTATTTGTATTATTCCGACAGGAAATGAATTTGGCAAAAGAAATGTTTTTTTTTTCCCAAAGGGCTGCATTGTGGCGGCTCACCTCTTTTTTTGCATATTCGGCATATTCCCCAGAACTGAGAGCCATTTTTTGGCACCATCTGATTTGAGTTTATTAAGTCCTTCATACGCTGATGTACAGTTTAATTAGACATTGTTAAAAGCTATTTATAGAACTTTTAAAAGGTTGAGGTTTTTATGACGTGGATTTAAAACTAGACAAAGTAATGGCTATTTTTATTTGATTAACTTTTTCCTTTATGAACAACTATGAACGGCACTCGATAGTAATACAAAGCATTATCGTTCGGCAGGCTGAACGTAAAATAAATATTTTTGTAAAATATAAATTTTTCGTAAAATATATCTTTGTGTAAACCTAAGTTGAAAAGTGAATGATGGGAATATTTAATTCTTTGCGTAAATAATGTTTTCAGAGAAGGTTAAGTTACATTCGCATAAGTTTCATGCACAATTATTTAAAGCTTAATTTTGAAACAAAAAATATATATTTTTTAAATGCCCGAATTGTGCGTGTTTGAGTAATTTTAATATGACGCTGTCATCTAGACAGACTAGAGAGATTTTCAAAAAATCTTACAATATAAATCTCAAAATATGAACGTACATGATATCAAAGCAGCACCTGTGCATAACATGGTTGTAAGATTCATTCAGTTTTCTTAAACAAAATTGAATAGCTTTGTTATTATATAACGTTTGGACGATTCTCTCCGTCTCCTTCCTCTCCTATCAAATTTGGCGCATTATGCATTGTAAAAAAAAAAGGTGTTCGAGGTGGAGGAAAGTGTCTCATCGAAACAACAAACAATGCCAATTTATTGCCCTTTCATCAAGGCAGCTGCGAATGTTTAGACTAATTTAAAGTCGAACTTATGTTTGAACATATGTATTATTTATGGTCGTTATTGGCCGATGCAAAATGTAAATACAAACGGAAATTATTCTAATTGAATTATAAAAAGATGTTGAAATAAAAATAGCACCCGTGCAATACTTCAACAAAAGAAGTTATGCCTTTCTGTTTCCCAAACAAAATTTATGATAGCCTTGTTTAGTTAATTGTATGAGATTTCAGCGAGGATCTCTTTCTCTCTGTACGTATCATCTGCCAAATTGTATAAAAAGTAGAAGTTCAAGGCGGAGGAAGTGTCTCGTCGAAACTACAAACAAGGTTAATTTATTGCCCTTTAAAATTGAGGCAGCTGCCGATGTTTAGACTAATTTACAGAAGAGGATACATTGTTCATAAGTAACTGAGCGCCACATGAATAAATGCACAAGTCTACGTTATCGTCTTGATGTTGCTAAAAGTCATTATTTTTATTTTGTGAAGAAGTATGTTCTGAAAAACTTTTCGAATTTCGTTATTCCACTTTCCAAATTTATTTCTCCAGTAGCATTATTTTATATATTATTACAGTGCTTTGCCTTAAAGAAAATATATCTCATAAGTAGTAGTCTCATAGTAACGAGACCAACGGACGGAGATTGGATTTATCAAGCGAAAACATTTTACACAGAATATGTTTTATTAGTGACCCACGAGATACTAAGAATCCTTCGGATATTTCGCTTTCATTTTCATAAAAAAAAATCTAAATTTAAGACATAAAAAAAAACGTGAATTTCCTAAAAAAAAAAAAAAAAAAACTTGAGTCGGATGATCATCAAAAATCTATGCATTTGATGGAATAGATTCGGTAATAAGTAATTCAATGCATTAAAAAATGAAGTTAGCAACAGTTTCAATGCAAGCAATAAAATAATTAGGGAGGTGTTGTATTTAGTGGCCAGCAGTGAACCCAGTTCTCATTTGCCCTCCCCTTTGTCAGAAGGCCACTTGCAGTCAGTTAATTACAATCGGCCTAGATTTTTTTTTTTTTTTTGATCCTCCAGAGATTCAGTCTTATTGGGTGGTAGTCCCACAAACGAGATATTAAAATGAGCATTATTCAACGAAGGCTACTAAATACGATTTCAGTCTTGCCAAAATCGTACTATACGCAGAAATTGGAACTTAATGACTTAATGACTTAATTCGGCTCTACCGTTCGAAATTATCCTATGACCTATGTCCTATATACTTATGACCTTATAAGCTAAAAGTTTTAAAAAAAAATTCCGCTATCTAACAACAGCAGCTTATAAAATGTTATTAAATACACATATTAACTTAAATATCATCGATTTTTTTCAATGATTTGTGAGTTATGACTGAACTAGGTTTAGTTCGAGGTTAGAGACATTCGATTATCAGCACAATACCTTTGGAAATGTAAGTAAATAATCATTGTTCACGTTGATATGCAAATTCCAAAGACGCTGTGCCGAGGTGGCGCTGCGACGCCGATAAGCAATCACTATATATACCGCGGGCAGATCCCCGCTAGTTTGTATTTTATCTGTATTTCTTTAAGTGAATTAAAACTATGTTAGTTACGATAAGATATTGCTGTTTCTTCATCTGGCTCTCATCAGTTATTTGAACTTAATTGACCACGGCGTCAACATAGTGGAGGCAACTCGACGAGATTCCTGTTTAACCAGGTGCTGTATTACCTTTCTTACTATTTACGAAAATGGCGGAAGAAGCCACCATATTGCGACTTCGTGGTAGAGCAAAGGCCGCGATGACTCGCATTAGAACTTTCCTTGATTCAAAGGACGATTTTTCATCTAACGAACTTAAGATTCGTTTAGAATCGCTTGAAAATAGTTGGCGAGAGTTTAATGACCAGGACTCCCAACTTCCCGACGAGCGGTCAGAAATTGAAACTATCGAGGAAACTTACTATGGGTTGAAGCAAGAAATTATGGACTTACTTCAAGAAGTTTCTTCAACTACACGTACTGAAACTCGACCGCTCGAACCCTCTTTGAATGTTACGCAACCTATGTCTGAATTTAAGTTACCGCGTTTAACTATTCAAGCTTTTACTGGAAATTATAATGACTGGATATCGTTTAAAGATTTGTTTTCTACAACCGTTCACAATAACGATAGTCTCAGCTCTATTCAAAAGTTCCAATATTTGAAAGGTTTGTTGTCCGGTCCTCCGGCAGCTTTAATCAAACGCATCCCGTTTTCAGAAGCAAGTTACGAACAAGCATGGTCCAAACTAGTGGCCCGTTACGACAATAAGCGTCAAATTGTTACCTCTCTTATTAATACGTTCTTGCAGTTACCAAAAATGAATCAAGCCAGCGAGAAGCAGCTGCGTAAAATTTCGGACACCGCCGACGAAGTAGTTAGAGGATTAAAAGGATTGGGAACCGAAGCGTCGTCCCGAGATCGTTGGTTGATTCATATAATTGTTGATAAACTTGATCCGGAAACCAAGCAACTTTGGGCTCAGGCCAAATGCGACGATCAGTTTCCCACCTTCGAAGAATTTATAGACTTTCTTAATTCGCGATGTTACGCTTTAGAAAGCTTTAATTTGAGTGTCCCGAAGGAAACAAAATTGTCTAGACCTAATGCTACTTACGCATCTAAAAATAACTATAAGAGTATAAAATGCCCCAAATGTTTGGGTAATCACGCTCTCTATAAGTGCTTCAAATTTAAAGAACTTGATATAAACGCTCGCAAAAGCTTTATTCAAAGACGATATTTGTGCTTCAATTGCATGTCTGATCAACATTTATTTCGTGATTGTGATTCGACTAAAGTTTGCTCAAGATGCCAACAAAAGCATCACTCAATGTTGTGCGACTCGATCCAAAGGAATTTATCGTCAACAACTACTACTCAAGCAGAGGAAAATCCAGAAACCATAACTAACAATGCGGCCCAACCAACAGACTGCTCTAATTCAAGGGAGTTGATTAGTGGCGTAAGTCGTTCGCGAGGGAAAGCGGTTTTGTTGCCCACAGCTATTGTAAAGGTCGAAGATTCTAGCGGAGCTCATCAACAGGCAAGAATGTTGCTCGACTCAGGCTCCGAGGGATCATTCGTCTCGGAAGCTTGTGTACAGAGGTTAGGTCTTAAAAGAAGTCACGCAAATTTTAAAGTTCTAGGGCTTTCGGCAGTTGATGCGGGAACAACGAGAAGTCTAGTTCGCATCAAAATGTCTTCGTTTTATGATCAAAAAGAGGTTTTTGACATTGAAGCTTACATTCTAAATAAACTAACCGCAGCCATACCTTCTTCAACCATAAATGTAGAAGATTTGAAACATTTAAGGACATTGCAATTGGCTGATCCTACCTTTTCTATGTCTAATCATGTGGATCTCATTTTAGGTGCTGATTATATCTTTTCGATGTTACTCCCAGGACAAATAATTTCTAATGGTAAAGTACCTCTTGCTCAAAATAGCAAGTTTGGTTGGATATTATCCGGTAAGATAGATTCTGACAGTTATCCCAATTCTGCATCGGTTAACTTAACAGTACTGAATTCTTCAAACCAAGACTTTGATTTAAGAAAATTTTGGGAAGTGGAAGAGGTTGTGCCCACAAGTCATTTCCCCCAACTAACAGATGAGGAGTGTTTCTGTGAGGCTCACTTTGCTGACACTTTCTCCACCGGAGGTGACGGGCGTTTTGTAGTTAAATTGCCTTTTTACAAAACTGAACTAAAGCTCGGCTACTCCAAGCAAATTGCAATTTCCCGGTTACTTTCGATGGAAAAGAAATTCACTTTAAACAACGATCTTGCACAAAATTACAAAGACTTTATGTCGGAGTATGAGTTTTTAGGTCACATGTCAAAGATTGAACCTCAACTGAAGGATTCGAGTTCAAACTATTTTATGCCGCACTTTTGCGTGACCAGAGAATCTAGTACGACTACTAAGCATAGGGTTGTTTTTAACGGTTCGAATCCCACTTCCAACGGTTTATCTGTAAACTCATTATTGGGAGTAGGACCACAGGTACAGAGATCCCTGTTCTCAATTCTAATTGATTTTCGCTTTCATAACATTGCCTTTTCTTCTGATATAGAGAAGATGTATCGACAAATATGGGTTTCCGAAGAAGATCGAAAATTCCAGTCCATCGTTTGGCGAGAAGACCCGGCTTCGGACATAGCAGACTACGAGCTGAATACAGTAACGTATGGCCTTTCTTCTAGTTCTTTCCTGGCAACTCGATGCCTGAAGCAAATTGCTATGGAAAATAAAGATGCATACCCTGAATCATCGTATAAAATAGAGAATAGCCTGTACATGGACGATTTGTTGTCGGGTTCTGAGAATTTGGAGGACGCTTTAAAGTTGTGTACGGACATTTCCTCTTTGCTTGAGAAGCGAGGTTTTAAGTTAAGAAAGTGGCGCTCCAATTCACCAGAACTAATAAAAATTCTAGCCCCAAACCAAGAACCCTTAGTTAATTTTGAGATTCAAACCAGTGATTTTCAGAAGGTATTGGGATTATACTGGAATAACATTACCGACGAATTCTATTTTGAGGTTGTTTGTGAAAAAGATACTGTTGTAACTAAGCGTAAATTACTATCACAGTCATCTAGATTGTTCGATCCTTTAGGATTAATTTCGCCCTGCATCGTTATGATTAAGATACTTTATCAGAAACTTTGGCTATTGAAGTTGGATTGGGACTCTCCTCTCCCTCCTAAAGTAAATCAAGATTGGCTTAACTTCAAAGAACAGTTAGTGAAAATTAACTTAATAAAAATCCCTCGTTGTGTTAGACACACTAACAGTAAATTTGAGATTCATGGATTTTGTGACGCATCAGAACTTGCATTCGCAGCTGCCGTTTACATTAAAGAAAATTATGGTGGAAGCATTAAAGTTAATTTGCTAACTTCCAAAACGAAGGTGGCTTCTATCAAGGTTGTTTCGATCCCAAAGCTGGAACTAAACGCGGCAGTGCTTTTGACTAGACTAGTCGAAGCAGTAAAGAGTGCAGTTGGGTACTCTACTTATGATATCTTCTATTGGACTGATTCTAAAGTTGTTTTAACATGGTTGTCTTCCTCGCCTCGTAGGTGGAAGCCGTTCATCGCCAACAGAACGTCAGAAATCCTCGAAACTACCAACAACGACCGCTGGCTCTTCGTACCCAGCAAGGACAATCCTGCAGACATAGCCTCACGAGGACTGGCGCCTGATAAGTTGGTTGCTAGCCAACTATGGTGGTTCGGGCCTGACTTTCTGCAATCCGAAATGGTTTGCCCGCCAGCGGTACCTGAAAGTGCCTCAGTGGAACTAGAGGCTTTGAAAGAAGAAAAAACTAATTCTATATTTTCTTCCCTAGCAGTAGCATCTAACGATACTTTGGACATTTTATTTAAAAATCATTCATCTCTTTTCAAGATTGTGCGCATAGTGGCCTATTGTCGAAGGTTTCTTACCAAAATTAGTAGCTCTAAAAGCACAGGTTTCATCTCCGTTTCTGAATACCGAGAAGCGTTAAATTTAATTATAACAGAAATTCAAAAGGCCCGCTTTGCTTGTGAAATCTCTTGTTTAAAATAAGGTAAACCTTTGCCGAAAAATAGCCCTCTCAGATCTTTAAACCCTTTTTTAGATTGTAAAGGTCTGTTACGGGTGGGAGGTCGAATCGAAAAATCTGATCTTCGCTATAATGCCAAACATCCCCTAATTCTACCTAGTGATCATTCTATTTCCAAGTTAATCATTAAAGAATTTCACATAGCAAATCTACATGCTGGCCCCACTTTGTTGGCCCACTTAATCAAACAAAACTATCGGATAGTCAAGGCCAATAGACTGATAAGCAATTTCGTTCGAAATTGTGTAAAGTGCATCAGATTCAAGCACGATGTTTCTACCCAACTTATGGGTAATCTTCCTAAATCTAGAGTTCAATTTGAACGAGCTTTCTTGAACTCTGGTATTGACCTAGCAGGGCCGATTCAGGTCAAAGCCAATAAAGGCCGTGGTTCCAAAAGTACAAAAAGTTACATCTGCCTTTTCATTTGCCTAGCTACTAAGGCGTTGCATCTCGAGGCCGTCGGTGACCTCAGTACTGACTCTTTTATCGCCGCACTACGTCGTTTTGTAGCTAGAAGAGGAGTTCCAAAAACTATATGGAGCGACAATGCCATGAACTTTGTTGGAGCTAAAAGGCACCTCAAAGAAATTGACATATTTCTCTCCAAGGTGTCCTCTGAGGAAAATGTGGCCACCCACCTTTTAAAACATGCGATTGAGTGGCACTTTATACCTCCAGTTTCCCCACATCACGCTGGGATCTGGGAATCCGGAGTGAAATCGACTAAATTCCATTTGAATAGGATATTGGGTGAAGCCTTGTTGACATTCGAAGAGCTTTCTACGCTGTTGTGTCAAATAGAAGCTCTATTGAATTCTCGCCCCCTGACTGCTTCTTACTTAAATGATCAAATTGATGTTTTAACACCTTCTCATTTCTTAACAGGGGACATCTCCACCTCTATTCCTGATCACCCCAGTTCTTTTTCTAGCTACACTTCCAGGTGGCAGTTACTTCAGACTCTCAGACGAGCATTCTGGAAGCGGTGGCACTTGGAGTACTTACAGGTCCTTCAGCGCCGGACCAAATGGAAGGACGCCAGACTAATTTAAGGTGGGAGTATGTTCACGTTGATATGCAAATTCCAAAGACGCTGTGCCGAGGTGGCGCTGCGACGCCGATAAGCAATCACTATATATACCGATGGGCAGATCCCCGCTAGTTTGTATTTTATCTGTATTTCTTTAAGTGAATTAAAACTATGTTAGTTACGATAAGATATTGCTGTTTCTTCATCTGGCTCTCATCAGTTATTTGAACTTAATTGACCACGGCGTCAACAATCATAGAATATATTAAATCACATTTTTAAAACATATACAACATTTTCATAATTCAAATCTATAAATATTGGCAAACAAATACCCAGAGTATTTCAAAACGAAGTCTTCTACGAGTGGTCAGTTCTCTCTTTTTTTAAAAAAATATTTATTAATATTATCGAATATTTTTAATAGAAACTTCCAACAATATAAGATCCATTTAAGTAATTATCAAAACATTATGTGGCGAGTTAAATACTTTTAACACACGTCTCGGAGAATCGGTTTTAAAATTCCCATAAAATGTACAAAACAAATGATGCATTCGATAAATAAATCAATATATAAATTTTGTCAGCAGTAATTAAAATGTCACTTACTATTTATATAAAAGCAGAAAATATGGTTAGATATTTTTGTTTTTCTTATACTTCTTTTACGCGTGGAACAACTGTCTTCTATACAATCATAAACAATTCCATAAGTTTTCTTGTTGTTGTCGTTGTAATGTTCGAAATGTCTTCGCGTTGTTGCAAACGATTAAATGCAAAAGACGGAATTTTTATTTCAATGTGCGAAAATACACTGGAATTTATTTATTTGTATTGGAAATGGGGTTGTTTCAGATGACGTAAAGGTCCTGTTTTCACTTTGCATTTTTTGCAATTACATTAATTGTTTCGATTTCATTCTCAAAATGAGCGTTTTTTGTGTGTCTGTTGCGGTGAATTGTTTCTTCCACTTGTCAAGCGCTATTTGTGAGTTTTTAAATTCACCGTGCCCAATGTCAAACAATATTATATGATTAACTTGTCTCAAATATTTTAATAAAAAAGTAATTTAAAAAACAATTATTTCAAAGCAACGTTCAAAATTAATCCATCCGTCTAGCTTTTAATTTTGTTGACTGCACAATTAAAGAATCGTCTGATGTCACAATTAAACAAATAAAATAATTTTTTTATGGTTATAACGAATTTGTTGGCGTAACGTATTTTGGTAACGTATTTGTTGGGTCGCACTCAAGAAATTAAGCGTGTTCGTGAAGAGGGTTAAGGTATTCCTGAGATATTTTTGATAAGCGAAATAGCTAGATGATTAAGGCTTCAAGACAAACACAACGTTTTCAGCAAAATCCTAAATACATATTTCGAAAACAAAGACCTTATACATGAAAAAAAATAATGATCAAATATATACAAATTATTAATATTCTCAATAACCTGGCACTAAACAAAATATTTATAAAACTATAACACTTAGAAAACATGGTAGTTTTTATGTTGCTAAACAAAAAATCTCGGATTTAACTTCAAAATAGAGAAGTCTTTCATACATAAATTGTGTAATAAATAGTTAAGTTTTAACCCATTGAATTTCTAAATAATACACATCAAAATGAAAAGGTATAGTCAAGAACGATAAAAAGGTTTCGTCAGAGCTCAGATAGCTTTTGTTGTGTATGTCACAATTCTCAAGAGATCTTGTGAAATATGACAATAACATTATTTTCTGGAAAAAATAGGATTTCGCAAAACTGTACAAAAGTACATCTTACCTGTCAACATGAAAGATTTCTTAAACTACGAAGAAAACTTAAAGTTCGATTTTTTTTAATACAAAAGATTTTTAGGAAATCCACTCACTTTTAATGATAGATAAATTAGTAAATTGAAACCAAACTCTTTGTTTCTTGCATGGATAAACGTGCTAAAATAATTTTAGTTTAGTTTTGAAGTTTCGTCGCACTAGAGCAAACGAAGGCTATTGGCGACGGACGTCGTATTTTAAAACCAGTCAAGTGACGAGCCCAACACCTGCGTAGGCACCCAACGCATCCGTTACGGGAGACATCGTACACAGCGTCAGGACTTTGGAGCATATTTAACGTGCTCTCACTCTACACGGGGTTTTATTCGTCGGACCTTTTTAGGATGTACGGGCCATTTATGGGTCGGCAGTTATTTTGGCGATGCCCGGACCCGAACCTGGGACTTTTCGCATGCTAAGCGAATGCCCAACCGACTGGACTCCCCAGCCCCACAAAAAATAATATTTTTACTTTCAATTACCAAGCATGAACTGTACGGTAATGAAAGTGTTGCGATGGGGTCGAAAATCCAAAATAGAGGTTTTGTGTTTTCTTCATGTTTTGGAGAGTGTGGATTCGGAAAATAGTTTTGAACGTCGTCGGTCCATCTGCCGCTCTACAGCTCGAACTAAAAAGACTTCTAATTTGGTACACGAGTTCCCAGTACCTGTTGGACGTCATAATTAAGTTTTCGAAAAAATAACACCTGTGCAATGGCTGCCATAGAACTTTTTGAGTTGTTCTTGTTATTGAAATTTTCTTTTAGGGTATTTAATTATATTTAAATGCATTTATTGGTTAATTGGAAGTCGTAACACATCCCCAGCTTTTGTATAGAAATCTATTTCGGCATTCTTTAAATAAATTTATCTCGATAAAAAAAGAAGTTTGTGAGTGAAACTTATATTCGCCCAATTCGTGATTTAAAAAAAAAATTGCAAAGGGTAAAATAATGTTATTGTAATTAAAAAAACAAAAAAAACAAGGGGTAACATATGTCAATTGCGAGAAAAGTAAATACTGATAACAGGGGGGAAAAAAACTTTGGAAAAAGTCCAAACTTTTTTGGGGAGAAGTTAGTTGTAAATCGAATTCAAATTTACAGAAAGGAGAAGCATAATATTGTAAATGGCTTGCAAGTTCGCAATGTTCATTTCCATAAACCATGCTTAACGTGTTGGTATAGCACTGTTAGAGATAAGCACTTTTTTTTAAATGTAAAATCTTCTTAAAAAATACTCAAACTTATAAATATGTAACACGAAACAAACTTTAAAAAAAAATTCAGATTGAATAACTTTAACTCTTTAATAATTCGTTTATAACACTATTACGACTGCTACAGAGTAAAGTTTAAAAAAAAAAAAATTATAAGCATAAAATCTACAGCAACAACAAAAACAGTTATTTTTTTTAATAAATTTATTTTTACATACTATTTTACTTAATTTACATAATATTTACTTCTTTTATTCATAATTTTACTTAATATTACTTGTGTCTTAACATTAATTTTATTACAGCTATTTATAGGAAATCTATTGAAATATTGACCAAGGAAACACATATTTTTGGCATTTGTCAGCTTAATGCATTGGCCGATTGTCAGCTGAAACTCGCTTTTAGGAACAACACTGCGGGATATCAATCGACACAAACTTTCGAAGGAAACAAAAGGTACTTCCAGACAGAAAAGTGCATCAACACTCAGTTTCCATTATTATTTATATAGTTCCTGCTCAATCTATTATGTGTGATCGGCAGCTCTTGTATTGTATATTCAATTGTTCGGTATAAGAAAGAAAGTTTTTAGTCTCCAGAAATTTCACTTCAGTAGTGTCATTGGGATAAAATAACCACTTGGTTTTCTCACCTCCCTACACTTTTAAAACAAAGAAGTGAAATCCACTCCTGTAAGAGAAGCGCATTTTCGACACTGGAAAGGAGTGAATATTAACTCAGACTGAGTTAAAACCACTAATTTGGAGTGATCTTGTCGCAGATTCAACATACAAAGGATTAGGATCCACGCCTGTAGGAGAAGTGCATATTCGACACTGGAGAAGTGAAAATTAACTCGGACTGAGTTAGAATCGCTCATTTGTTTTAAGAGGGTAACAATGCATACAATGAGGGGATGTAAATTAGGACATTTTTGGGGGAAATTTTACGTTTATTTTAAGAAAAGAGGGGGGGGGGGGGAGAGCAAGGATAACAAAAAAAAAAAGGACTTGTATAACACCAAAAGATACCATAGAAATTTTATGAATGAAAAAACTCTTTACGGTAGTAATACCGTCTTATACTTCGTGCATAGTGGCCGCCACTTTGAAGATTTTAATTCCTCTAAAATGAAAAAATATATTGAATTTGGATCCATAAGAGGAGAATTTCAAAACTTTTCGGGAAATTTAATGTGGTAAAAACGATTTTTCTGATACGCTAATGCTTTATTTTATTTTTTATTCAGTAAATATTGTTTCGGGTTTCGTCTAAAAGGAGAGGCAACTTTCAGTACTTCAAACCCATAAAGCTTTTTACAGATTTAAATGTAGCGGTAACGACCGTTGCCATAATGGCTGCCATAAATCTTCCGGACATAAAATGAAACACACGGAGAACTAATATCACATCGGGAGTTTCGTAAAAGTACACAAGTATCAACATATCCTTTTACCAAATGAATGAGAAACTTTACACCAGAAAAGTTGTTAAATGTTTGAACACTTTTATAGTATACGGATTGGTTTAGGATTTGGTTTTGATAAAAAAAAAAAAGAGAGAGAGAGACCGCTGTAGTCACCAACAAAAAATATCCAGCGACCTTTCTAAAAGTCGCACAACTTGGCGACAATTTAAGTGGGAAAAAGTTTTTACAAGAAACTCCCCACAGCACTTTCGCCTCTATTTATTGGCTCAACCGAAAGTGGACGTTCCGAGAAGGAACGGAAATTGTGGACATTCCTTTGACTGCACTAAAAAGTCGCCGGTAAATACGTGTAGATTTAGGTATTAAATCTATCTTTTTAAAAGATTGGGCTATCTTCTAAACATAATATTGAATGGCTGATTCTTCAGTCAGTCGTTCCAAAAATGGAATTTGTGCCGAAAGAAATATTAAAATACTTGTAGTTAATTTTATTGAATTTATACTTATTTACACGAGTAAAAAATATACAACGAATTACTGGACTTAAGAAGTCCGCAAATTTGTAACCTAGTTTATAAGGCTCGCCTATAGTAAGAAAGCTGTTATAATTATGCCAATATTTAATTTTATAAATTCAATATCTCAAGTTCTAAATTAAATCATCGGAACTTAATTAATTAAAACATAAGAACAACATAAATTAAAACATCAAGTTAAGAAAACACCATTTGAGTTTATTTTATATAGCTGAAATTCCTATTTTGCGTAGAAGTAATGAAATATACAATATTTAAATAAATTTTTCAAGTGGGGAAGGAGTTCTTTTCAATTGATACGACATTGAGATAGATAAAAGGTTTTTCAATTGCTTTAGAATTCTTACAATAAATAATCCTTTATCCAGCCGCAAGGAAAGGATTAGACATTCATGTTTCAGCTGTGTTTGTTACGAACATAAACTTGAAAAAAATAAACGGTAATCTGATATGAAAAGCAAATTCAAGGAAAATGGCTAGGGAAGTAACGTTTTTACCTGTATTACCTAAAATTGAATCATGAAAGATTACCATGGAACGAGCAATTGAAAAGTAAGGTTCAATTCATACTTTACATTTTACCAATGCAACGTGCTTTAAACATGCTAATACAATAGAACAACATCCACTCTACTTGAGACTCTTGAGAGTATAATATTTCTGAGTTTAATTCTATTGAAGGGGTGATATTAGACGTTTAACGATTTTATCTAGTGCATTTAAAGAAGTAAAGAAGTGTTTACGGCCGATTAAGAGGGGCCGGGAAAGGGCACCAAAGCACATGTCGAGTTCTAATTAGAAAGTTCCAGCTTTTTTTAATGGTTGTGAGAAGAGTGGATCAGAAGTCAAAACAAAGTCTGCTGCATCTGCAATTTCTCTGTGAAAGAATGTATTGACCCCTATCAGAACGTGGGAACTGTTCGACAGATCGGCAAGATATTAACTGAGAATTATTATGAAATAACTCAATTTTAGAATTTTGTGTGGTTAATATTATAACTTTATAGAGATTTGTATGACATGTCACCAACATAATTTAAATAATAAGCTTATTATTAATTCAGAAACACCTGAAATAATTAAGTATACTAATTACAAGGATAGCTACTACAAAAAAAAAACCATAGTACATTCTTATAAAATGGTATACAAGTAATCATTCATGATTGCAAAAGCCAGCTCGTTTCATACTGGCAAATAAAGTACGTAAAAAGTCCTTCTATTTGTTTTATTAACCGCATGCCAACAAAATGAAGCTTCGAATGTTGTATGCATTTTACTAACAATCACCTACAGGGTGTTCCAAAATTGACCGGAATTGTATAAGACGCAATTCCTAAATATTTACCCGGCCCCCGCCAATGAAAAACGGCTAACTAATTGGCCGCCCTTTCGGTCGTGCATGAAATCTTGCACTTGTGCTACACAAGAATGTAGAACTTTTAGTTTGGTTTGGTTGAATTTACATCTGATAAAAATTACAGGTTCAACTAGTTTTCAAATTTTTTTTTTTTTGTAGGAGGCTGTTCATTTTGATAGGTTGTTGCATTATTGTTAAAAAAAAACTTGATGTTGACCATCAGTCTATACATAACAATTATTGTGGATTGGATTGGATTGGTTGACATATATTTTCAGGCTTGTGTGCTTGGTCGCAAGGACCCGCTTATAAACCATCGTCAAGTAGGACAAAACAAGACACACACAAACACATATGACAGATGTTGCCATCTGTCGCCACCTCCACAATTTAGACATGTCCCTGAAGGACAATTATTGTATTTTGCTTATTTATGCTGGGTAGGTATGCACATATACAGGGTGGTTATCAAATAACGCTCGCAATTCGGGGTGGTCTGTAGCTTTAATGAATAATCCAAATGCAGAAGACTTTGAGACACTTACTAATCAAGAAGGGGGAAAGAATGGAATCATAAAAAACAAACTCGTCTCTTGACCAGGGTTCTAAATTACGAGGCGTAATTAGCTGTGTTGGCCGTAATTGGCCATAATTGACGACGCCTCGTAACTTAGAACCCTGGTCAAGAGACGAGTTTGTTTTTATGATTATTCTTTTTTGTGATTATTTTTTAAGATTCTATCTTTTTTATGATTCCATTCTCCCCCCCCCCCCCCTTCTTGATTAGTAAGTGTCTCAAATTTTGAAGCATTTGGACTATTCATTCAAGCTACAGACCACTCCGAATAGCGAGCGTTATTTTATAACCACCCTGTATATTCCGGTGTGTGTGCATGATCAGAGACCCGCTTATAAGATTTCGTCAAGTAAGACAGCCACAGAAGGAACTTTTTACTGACAGAGAAAGGAAGTACACCCAGGGCAAAGGCGGGAATTGAACCCGCACTCATTACAGCGAGCGGACTGCTAGCGTTATGGCCTGCGATCCAAACCACTCGGCTATCGATCCCCACATGACACCCTAAATTATCTCCGTGTTGGTAGATGGTGCGGTTGGTAGGTTCAGTCTCTACCCTACTCTAGAACAATTTGGTCCCAACACATGCACATTTCGACAAACTGTACATTTCTATCGCAAAACGTTTAGCTCCTTCCAATTTTCAAACATCCAGCTTGAATTTGAAACACACCAAATTATTTAAATCGAAATCCAAACACAAAAATTCCATTTTCGTAGTTACTAATCATTTTTAGTAGTTTTAGAAACTGATGTAACAGAATCTGCAAATTGTAAAATTACTAGGGAATATGTCGATTCAATCAAACCAAACTCAAAACAAATGCATCCCTTCGTCAACACATTCTCGTGCTGCCCTAGTTCAAGTATGCAACCACGACCAAAACGCGTGATCAATTGGCTTTTTACTATTTTTCGGAGGGGCCGGCTCAATATTTCGGAATTGCATCAATTCCTATTCCGGTCAATTTTGAAACACCCTGTAATTAATTACTATTTTTACTTACATAAAACTATTTCTTGTTAAAACATCTTCGAATAGTTTAACACAATACAGTTTAACAAAAAACTTTCAAGCAGTTTTTTTTTTACAGACCCAGACCATCAATATGCTTTTGTGTAATCGACAAGCAACAAAAAATAAACTTAGCCTGGAGCTTGAGTGGAGCTGACTCCATCAAAATAAAAGATGTTCTTGGTTAAAGTGACTAGCTTGCTATCGTGGTCCAAACAATAAAGCGAATTAAGAAGAAATAAATAACATTCTCATTGCTTTGGCCCTTGATAAATGGCTTTTTTGGCAAGTCGATTCGTGACCACTTTTAGGAGCGATATTAGAGAATTTTCTTTGGGCGAATGAGACCCACCAAACCAAAGTGATTCTGTGTTAATCCAATGAAAAAAATATATTTCTAAGCCACATTTCTCCGGCTGTATATTGGATACTTTTACAAACGGTTTTATTTTTGCATGATAAATTTAGTTGCCTTACATGTCTCGTTGAAAGAATAATGCCCCATTAAAATGGGTTCTAATATTTTTTAAACTTTTCAACAAATAATTTTGAAACAAAATAGTTGAACATATTTCATAAGGTGTTACTATCCTGTAAACCGTGTAAAAGTCAGCTACATTTATCATACAGAAAAAACCGTTTGCAAAAAATGTTCAATACAGCCGGAGAACCTGTTTTAGAATATATTTTTCCACCATTGGATTAACACCCTTTGGTTTGAAGACCCGCGGTCAATCGGTCTTATTCGCAGATGAAAACTTATCGAAGAATGAACCTACACTTTTCTTTTTAAGGCTACGTTATCATGAGGCAGTTTTACATACAAGTTGGTGGGAGGAAATTATTTTTTAAAACACTTTTTTAAAGATTAGTTTAAAGTTTAATACTTAAAACTAAGTATTAAACTTTAGTAACTTTAGTAAACTTTAAAGGTTAGTTTTAAGTATTTATTATCTCCCCTTCAGCGACATGCTTAAATTGAGGAGGTGGCGCCATCTCGGAGTAGAAGTCAGACATCCACCCTCTCATGGATACTCAAAGCCTTGTGCCAACGGATGCTACTGCAACCCTCTTGCCTTTCAGGCGACAACAACAACAACCTCAAGTATTATTATTTTTATCAACATAAATATGTATGTAAAAATTTAATATTTTGTTGTTGAAAGTACCCCCATTTCAAAAAGCCTGAGTGAAGCAAACAGTAAACTAATAAGTATTTGACATACATAAATCACTTTAAAGCATTAGGAGAAAGACGTTTTTAAGCGACAGAAAACACCTCTGGCCGTTTATACGATTCTAAAATAGAAATATGATGTCGCGCCGTCATGAAGGACGAAGTTCGATGTTTCTGGGTGATCTATGACTATTCCATAACTAATACCCATTAGTGAAACTTTTATTTCCCCATCAGAAAGGCATTATTTTATTATTTTTCATGATACAAATATAACACAAACGAAGACCGTAGTATATTCCGAACAACTAATGTAGAACAGATGAAATTCTAGAAAAACAGTTTTATAGGGAATTTCTAAGAATTTTCCATGAGCTTAACGTGTGAAGAGCAAGAAGGAAACATTTTTCTTCAAGGGATAAATATTTTTGTGTTCTCCTCTGCACTTTTAACGAACTTTGATGTCGACGTAGAATGAGAAATTCCAACCAACATAACTTGAAATTGACGATTCATACACTCGCTTGCGAAAAAGTGACCGAAGTTCCATTAACAAAGAAACAAAAACAGTCCTTTCGAAGTTTTTTGGGTGACTGGGGGGTTTAGAGTCTTTCAATTTCTTACAGAATGCAAGAACTAAAGTTGAGTTTCTACAGGACGAATTTTTTTAGATTTTTTTGTCATTAATTTGCTTTATTAGGGGTATACCTATGAAATGACCTTTTATGAACAGATGGCACTGCACCCGGGTTAATAAAAGTGTGGAATCGTCCTACTAGCATTTTGTCAGACTACTTTTAACCTTTTATCTGCCTGGGGCATTAGTTACTGCTGTGTTTTTTTCATAGTCATTCTAGGCTTTAAAGATGACATGTTTCATGCCAACAAAGGGTCATTTGCGGGAAATTTTATTCCATTACTTTATTTTCAAAAAAATTGCTGCTAAAGCTTTTCAAATGCTTCAAAAAGCTTATGGAAACAATTATCCATCTGAATCATTTTGAAAATGATGGTTTATTTGATTTAAAAAAGCTGATTTTGATGTGATAGACAAAGATAATTGAAAACTAGCAAAAAAATTTGAAGATGAAGAATTGCAAACAATTTTGGATAAAAATTTAAAAATGACGCGGGTTCATATTTCAGAAATGTTAAATGTAACTCAGAAATGTACTAGTGAACGTTTTCTTGCATTGGGAATAATTTGCAAGGAAGGAAAATGGGTACCACATGCTTTAACAGAGTTACAGATGGAGAACAAAAAAGTCACTTGCGAACAACTTTTGAATAGACATCAAAGAAAGTGTTTCCTGCATTGAATTGCCACAGGTGATAAAAAATGGATATATTTTGACAATCCTGAACGAAAAAAATGTTGGTTGATTCCAGGACAACCCTCAACATTGACTCTAAAGAGAAAATCGCTCTGAAAGAGACAATGCTCTGTGTTTGGTAGGATCAAAAAGGCCTTCTTAAGTATGAGCTGCTTAAACCTGGTTAAATAGTTACTTCTGATCAATATCAACAACAATTAACCGATGTAAACCGGGAATTTATCAAAAAACAGCCAGAATGGGCTCGCAGACACGGAACAGTTATTTTGCTCCATTGCAATGCGCGGCCTCACACCACAAATAACGTTAAAAACACCTTAAAAAACTTGACATGGGATGTTTTATTGCCCCCGCTATAATCTCCAGATATTAGTCTTTCAGACTATCACTTGCTCAGATCCATGGAACATGGTCTGGCTGAGCAGCACTTCGCTACTTTTGATGAAGTTGAAAAATAAGGATATTCGTTTTTTACCTCCCAGGACGCAAAGTTCTGTCCCGAAGGAATCCATAATTTACCAAAAAGATAAGCAAAAGTTACTGATTTTAATGGTACATACTTCGATTTATTACCCTCATCCAGTGATGCAAAATTCACCGGTAAGTTTTCTTAAAAAAAGGGTCATTTCATAGGTATACCCCTAATAAAACATAAAAAAAATTGGATTTTTTCTAAGCACAGAATGTATTCCCTCCAGTGATTACGTACTACGAGCCAAATAGAAATATTAAGAATAGACAGTTTCAATTCCTTTTTCAATTCACACTCTCTCAAGTCACACTAAACTAAAACTTTGGCAGATAAATTCATGTCCCCTTTTAAAGTAACAAGCTTGAATGTAAACTCACTATTACCTTATCGTAAAAAAAACAGTGTCATACATTAAAGCTTAAAAATATTTTTTATGTACATATATTAGAATGTATTATTTTATGTATATTTTTAGATAATATTTTCTAGCAAATATAACCACAAAAATCTAATTTTTTTTCAGAATCTTGTTCCTTTCCATTTATAACATATTCAAAGTATCTTCATAATGTTTATGCATATTGAATATTTTTTTTAAGTACCCGATTTCCCTACTTCTTCTAAAGACAAGTTTGGAGTGGTTGCAATTAAAACTAGATAAAACTAGAAATGACTTAATGATCTCTTAATGTCTCAGATTCGCCACTATTTTAAACATACTTAAGTGTCCCAAAAGTTTCAACTTGCAATCATTAATTCTAAGTCTTTAGTCGCATTTAAAATGAGACAAGTGTCTCATTTGATCTTTAGTGATCTTAAGTGCTTACAAACATTTCTGTATTTTAAAAGTATCTCTTGGTGTCGTTGTCATTTTACATGAAACATTTTTTTTTTCGAGGTTGCATACCCCAATGGTACTCGTTTTAATGGTTATTTTCCTTAATAAAATATAAAATTAAGAACGCCTTCTTACATGTTACTTTGATTACATGGTTAGTCCTAGAAATATGTTAAAATTGAACTAACATTTACAACACTTTTAAGTTTTCATATTTTAGAATTTAGAACTGACATGCTTGCTGTTCAATCGTTTAGTAATTGAAGAGCATAGTGGAAGAACGAGCTAAGTGACATTTCTGAAAAAATTTAGATATTTGCGCCCATGAACATATTAGTAGCCTCTTTAATGATAACAAGTTTCTCCTTTTTCATAAACTTTGACTTTGTGTATTGTTTACGCTTTTCAAGTATCAAAAATTACAAAAACAACACTTTTCCCTTTACATTTCTCTTTAACTTCTTTTGTTAAACAGATTTTGCTTCAGCCCCTTGTCTATGCGTTAGGCACACATCTATGAACAGGTCATTTTTTAAATTTTGTCTATATCTCTTATAGTTCCTGAGAAAAGTGAATTCGAACATTCAAAAACTTGGTTTTGAGGAAATCGGCTTCAAAGTTAAACTTTTCTTACTTTAACTCTTTCGGTACGAAGGATTTTTGCTTCCTCGTAATATTTGATAGGAATAACATTATCTAATCCTCAGTTGTTCGGGCGTTTCAGTAAGAAGTTTAAACATAAAGTGGCAAAATCGCAAAAAAAATTACTTCTCATGTGCTGATTGTAAAGTGTTATATATCATTTAAAAAAGAAACAAAATATTTTCTTAAAGATTTTAATCTTTAAATTTCAACTTATGAAAACTTACGACACTATTTGCTGTAAATACTACAAATACTTTTTTGCGTCATCAGAGACAGAGGGCCTGGCTTTCGAACTGTTAAGATCAAACTTTTGTCCGTCCATTTTAATATTTTCATTTTGATCTAATTTTACTTAACTTTAATTGTTTTAATTGAATTTGTTGTAACCTAGTGTTGTGTACGTTTTGTGTTCAACTATATTAAATGTTTTATAAAAGTTTCCCCAAGATTGTCTTCTGTTACACAACCTAGCCTATAGAAACATCTTTTAATTTTCTAAAAAACTACTTTTCAATTTAGAAAAGATGTTTTGAAAGGGATTTTCAATCAAACAAAAAACGCCGTCAAATATTGAAATTTGGAAGGGAACTAAAATGAGAGAACAAAATATTCACAAGGGCCCATCAAAAAGAAGTTTTATAAAATGAAAAATCAAATTTCTGCAAACTGATTTTCTAATAAAGATTTATTTTGTTGAGTGAATTACCCATGATGGAACACGTAGCTAGATTTTTTAAGTTACTCTATGGTTTTGGTTTTTTACTTGAGATTTTTAAAAACTAAAGAGGAGAAACTCTGAAACTTAAAATAAGCTAACGTTGTAGTGCCCAAAAAGTGTTTAAAACGCAAAGAAAGTTGAAACTTATGTAGTTGATGTGTCTGGTCGGCACAAACTTTAAGAGATCAAAATACAATCGTAGACAAGTGTGATGCATTAAAGTGTAGCTGATCATCTACTTAGTTTTATTTTGAAACTCAAACAAGAAAATAAGAAGTTTAAAAAAAGTACTCTATGAAATTTAAATCTAAAAATACCATACAATACATGTAGCGACACGACTAAAAATTTAAAACAATTACGACATTTATTTATTTATTTGGCATCATTAAAAAAAAATCACAAGAAAACTATCTAAGGAAAGGCGATCCAAAATAGCCATTCATTAAGGGAAAAAACATGCTAGTAACGTACAAATAAGTTGTACTTAACAAAATACAAAAGTGTATTCCAAAAGTCTGGTTTCCCCAAAGTATGAAAGAGAAACACTTTCGGAAAACTTTTGTACTGTGTGAAATAAAGGGGGCATAAAAGAGGATGTAAATAAAAGATGACGATAAAAAGAAAGTTCCTTTTGAATGTGCTAACAAACAAACAGATTTTTACCGGACCATTTTTAAGGGATATTCATGTGTAGGGGAGGGGGGGGGGGATTGGGAAGGACCATTTGGAGTTGAAGGTTAGGTTTTTGAGTTAGCGTCGCACTAAAACTACACGAGGGCTATTGGCGACGGGCGTCATATTTTAGAACCACAGTCAAGTGACGAGCCGACACCTGAATAGGCACCCAACGCAACCGTTAAGGGCGACATAGTACGCAGCGTTACGACTTTGAATATTTAACGTGCACTCCCTTACACGGGATATTATTCGTCGGACATGTTTGGCTGCACGGGCCGTTTATAGGTCGGCAGTTATGTTGCCCGGACCCGAACCTGGGACCTTTCGCATGCTAGTCGAGTGCCTAACCGATTTTGCTCCCCAGCCCCTCTAATCAATTAAGTTCGATAGCTTCCCCGTATTACCCCAGTTGAAATTTCCAATTTCATAAACAGGGAATAAGCGTTGCTCAGGATACAGTCTTTATACATTTGGGGACAAAAAACGTAGTTCATGAATTCAATAACTCCAGCTGCTAATTAGCAAGAACTGTCATTCATCGAGAAAATTACAATTTCTTAGAAGTATTTAACAGATCCGGAATAGTTATCACCAGTACAGTGATAGGACATGGAAGAAAATCTCTACAACCTTTCTCACAATTGTAGAGCTTAGAAGAATGTACTACGTAACATTTTTGAACAACAAAAATGAGATTTATGTCTCAAGACATATTCTATCCATCAACGATAACAAGTTTCCCATTTTTCATAAACTTAAAGTTTAAGAAGATTTTTTACCGTTCAAATACCGTTTTTAATGGATTTTAGTGTGACTTCTTCCACTAAACTCTCCAATTAATTCCCGGACTTCGTCAGTAAGGACAGGACTTATTTCTAACTCATTAATTTGAGACCCAAGAGTTTGTTAGTTTAAGGGGTCACAGGAGTCTTAAAAATGTGCAAAGAAGATACTACAAAGCATAGTTTGATCTTTCATGTCATTTTTTAACTACTTAATAAATTAGTATAATTTTTTTATATGTAATTCTACAGGACTTATTTATTATAAAACAAGTTTAAAAATTTATGAAACTTTAGCCAAAACTAAAATAAATTATATTAAACATGAAGCTATTTGAACACATTGTGATTAGGCTTGCGCGGCAAATTGTGAGGTCAAAATTGAAAAAATGACCAAGAAAATGACTTTATATCGTACAAATATGTACAAACAAAGACTTATACCTAAATTCTCAGCTCAATTTTAATTAGAAATTATTTTAAGAACTTTTTTCTAAAAAAATTAATAAAATTTTTAAAATTTTGATTTTAATTTTTTTTTAAAATAATTTCTAATTAAAATTGAGCTGAGAATTTAGGTATAAGTCTTTGTTTGTACATATTTGTACAATATAAAGTCATTTTCTTGGTCATTTTTTCAATTTTGTCCTCACAATTTGCCGCGCAAGCCTAATCACAATGTGTTCAAATAGCTTCATGTTTAATATCATTTATTTTAGTTTTGGCTAAAGTTTCATAAATTTTAAAACTTGTTTTATAATAAATAAATCTTGTAGAATTACATATAAAAAAATTATACTTATACATTGAGTAGTTAAAAAATGACATGAAAGATCAAACTATGCTTTGTAGTATCTTCTTTGCACATTTTTAAGACTCCTTAGACCCCTTAAAGCTCTGTTCACCGTCTCACGATGACTGGTTCGCGAGTTAATTGGCTAATCAATTATTCGTCTTAAAAACTGTGTGTTTAGATGGACAAAGAACAGGAGAGTGCATATATTTCGTCTTTGATATCCTATAAGTAAGACACAATAAGTAATAAGTAAGACACAATAAGGATCGCAATTCGCAATTATTGTTCTAATTAACCAGTATCTCGAACAAACGTACTCTGAATAAGGCTTGTTTCACTGTAAATATACAAAAATTGTTGAAGAGACTTGTACTTCAATCGGACTTTAAAAATAAATCGAAAATGTTTTAGTGTTTTTTGCAGTGGCCAAAGATGTGCAAAGAGTGCCAGGTGCATAAATGCATACAAATATTTTCCAAAGAACTGCTTTCATAGGCAATGATTGCTTTATATTCCCCAAGGGAATCCCGATTTCAAATTCTGGGTGCGTAACTTGAACGCATAAAAATCATGCAAAGTCTAACCTTTAAAGGGGGAAAGTATAGAAATTATTGATGGCTTGATTTTGAAAAATTCACTCACATGCACGTAAACAAACACCTATTTTAGATACCGATTAAGCCGTGTAATATTTTGAGGCATGTAATCACTTTTTTGTTTAAAAAAAAAACTCCCACCGTCGCAAATCAGCAAATAAAAGAAGAAGAAAATCGTTTTAATATAGAACTATCTTTAGCAAACATGCTTCATAATTAGGGAAATTCGGAAAACTTTGTTTATGTTTTAAAGTTAGTTTCAATTTATGTTACCATAACCAAATTTCTACTAAATACGCATTTGCAAAAATATTATGTGTACAGTTTTACATTTACAAGTACATGCTGTCATAAAATGATGAAAACGCTTAAACTAACATCTTTGAAACTCCTGGGTAATGAAATAAAGTATTAAAATACTTTATCGCTTCGGTTTGCGAAAACCGACATTATACGTAAACCACACGCATTAAAACAAGAATTTCCCCAAGATAAACTGCAATTTTTCATTTCATTTTACGTGATAAATAATATTAATTAGTTTTGTTAGATAAAATCATGGTAATAGTTTACAAATAAAAAAACATTATTTCTGGTTCAAAATACTAAAAATAGAACTTTAAATTATATAGTGTACGTGGAAAAGTAGGGTATGAATATTTTAGTTAAAAATTGTATGCAGTAATTGCATTCAAATCTTAAAATGAACAGTTATGATGCAGTTAGCAAGTTATTTATTAGCCTACTTTCTTGTTTGAAATTAAAATATGTGAAAAGTAGGTATTGACATCGTGGAATCCTTATACGTATTGTTCGGAAAGCCACGATAAAAACTATATTGTAAAAATTTGCCAAATCTAGGTTCGTAAACAAATTTTTCAGAAATTTAACACCATTTCTTCGCAATTTTAGATCGACTCTTTGCACACACAAAAAAAACCATCTAAACAACACCATCCCGCTATTCCTTACGTAGTTTTGGTGATAATCCGAAAGGACCCTCTCCCACCCCCCTTAAAAAATCACGTAATTTATGGACGCCCCCTCAAGTCTCTCCAATTAACTCCTCTTCTGAATACCTCCTCCCAGTCAGTCGATAACCCCCTCCCCCCCCCCCCCTTTGATTCTGTTAAGGGGTCATAGGAGTCTTAAAAATGTGCAAAGAAGGTACTACAAAGCATAGTTTGATCGCTCATGTCATTTTTTAACTACTCAATGCATAAGTATAATTTTTTTATATGTAATTCTGTAATATTTATTTAATATAAAACAAATTTTAAAATTTATGAAATTTTAGCCAAAACTAAAATAACTGATATTAAACATAAAGCTATTTTAACACATTGCGATTAGGCTTGCGCGGCAAATTTTGAGATCAAAATTGAAAAAATGACAAAGAAAATGACTTTACATTGTACAAATATGTACAGACAAAGACATACCTAAATTTTCATCTCAATTTTAATTAGAAATTATTTTTAAAAAAAAAATTAAAATCAAAATTCAAAAAATTTTATTAATTTTTTTAGAAAAAAGTTCTTAAAATAATTTTTAATTAAAATTGAGCTGAGAATTTAGGTATAAGTCCGAGTTTGTACATATTTTCATAATATAAAGTCATTTTCCTGGTCTTTTTTCAATTTTGACCTCAAAATTTGCCGCGCAAGCCTAATCCCAATGTGTTCAAATAGCTTTATGTTTAATATCATTTATTTTAGTTTTGGCTAAAGTTTCATAAATTTTAAAACTTGTTTTATAATAAATAAATCCTGTAGAATTACATATAAAAAAATTATACTCATTTATTGAGTAGTTAAAAAGTGACATGAAAGATCAAACTATGCTTTGTAGTATCTTCTTTGCACATTTTTAAGACTCCTGTGACCCCTTAACCGCAGATGGTCATGGGGTCACATCTGGGAGTCTGAAGGAGTTCCTGGAAAGAGTTGGACCCCTCCCCCACCCCCCTTTCCACTACGGTACACCACTTCCGTTGCGAGCTAGTTCGCTTCAATATTCGTTATAAGCATTATTCGGACAAAAAAAAAGCTTCCTTGATTAAGTTGATTAAGTTATTTTCTTATACTACGAGATAGTAAAAAAAATAAGGAATTCGCGAAAGGTAAAAACAAACGACGGTAAATAATTGCACACAATATTCTAAAAGCAAAAACATAAAAAAAAAAAAAGATTCACAATGACAATACGATAAAATGCATAGTAAAAATCAGTTTATGGAGTCATCATTTGGTTCATTACTTTTTAGGGCACAGTTCGACGTTCTGTTTAAATTTAATTGTTTAAAATTTAACCTAACAACAGCGTTGAATTTTCGTTCGTAATTTTTTTTATTATCCCCATTTCTTTAGTGTCTGTAGTCTGTATTTTTTCTGTCCCTATGTCTTAGTTCTGACGTTAAAAAACGGTAAGATGACTAAATTTAAATTTTTCTTATAACTTTTATAAGCATTTCTAAAAGTAACCGAGTTTCGTTAAAGTAACTGTAACTAGTTACTTTTCACATTCAGTAATTGTAACATAGTTCCTTTTAAAAAACAACTTTCCAATCCGTGGTCCTCCTAACCCCCTGACCGCGTCAAAGAGAAAACCGATGAGACATCGCGAAAATACGGGAAAAAAACAATAATGCAGTTCTTCATTTGTTTGTACAACTACAACGAAAAAAAGGCAGAGAGAAAAAAGCAATATTCTTCGTTGTTATGCACATTTGTCTATTATTTTTTCAAATTTTTTTGCATCAATTTTTAAAAATATGTTTTTTTTTTTAATTTGTAATGCAACAATTTTATAAACATGGTTTTTCAAATTGTTTTGGTAATTTTTTTGGGAAAAAAATATCTCATTAAAGTTAGTACGATTTTTTTTTGTTTCAAAAGTAGCAGCAATCCAAAGCAACTGTTCGTAAGAATGTTTTCCTTTACCCACACTCAACCAGTAGTAATCCGAGATGCCTCCATCCTCTCTGAACCCAAACAAATAGGGTGTGACTGATTTACGGATGACTCTGCCGGCATACGCAGAAATGCTTCGGATGTATCATGAATTCTTTTGTGGAAGTCACGGTTTCCGAAAGTTAAAAAAAAAAGGTCGTGCGACGAATTTTCGCGATGAGGCATATTAGCTTCTATTGGTATTTCCCCGTTATGGACCACCCTGTGTTTTGGACCCCCCTCTCTGAATTCACTCCCCTGCACTGCAGAGGAATAAAAATTCCCATCTCCTTTGTGTTCACCTAAACAAATGCTCCATTCCACGACCTAAATCAGTCGTCGGGTGTCAAAGAGAGAGACTTTCCGGAATTACCGATTATCTCTATAAGAAAAAAAATGGGAACGATGAATTCCTGTAATGGATGGTTCCCCCCCCCCCCCCCCCCCAATAATGCATTTTTTTCGCCGACTTTTATTTCACGATTCCATCTATCGATCTTCCAGGATCGATTTCTGTAAAATAAAGGACTCTAAAGATATCAAACAATTAAAAAAAATAGTTATTAAAAATTACGGGTTTGAATTATCGTCTCACTAGAGTTACACGAGGGCTATGGGCAACGGGCATCGTAATTTAGAACCACAATCAAGTGACTAGCCGACACCTGAGTAGGCACCCAACGCAACCGTTAAGGGCGACATCCTCAGAGATATAAAAAAAAATGAAAGTGAGTGGTTTATTCGATTTTTGTACAATATTCGCAGGAAGAAAATATATAGAGTAAAATATGCAAAAACACAATTTACGAAGACATTTTGGTATGCAAAATCGCAACTAGAAAAGGGTCATTCCACGTGAAATCACCCAATGAGTGTTGCCGACTAGTAACCGATTTTTTTCAAAAAATTACCACTTAAACTTGTTGTGGAGAAACCCTCAAATATCAATTTTTAGCGCATTTTGTCGATTATTTGCTGAGATACGGACTTTTGAAAAATGATCATTTTCGACGAATTTCGGCCATCTTGGATTTAACACTGTGCACTAAAACTTCAATAACTTGAGAATTAATTGGTCAAATTTAACAATTTTGGTGTCCATTTGAAGCTATTTATATGAAAAACATAAATCTAGCGTTTAAAAGAAGTTTTTAAATTTTTTTACTAAAGTTTTAGAAGGAAAATTAAAAAAATTAGTGTTAAAATTTAAAAAATTTCAATAGGCTGTAAAAAAAATAGGTATATTTTTTTCCTTCGAAACTTAGTGAAAACATTAATCAATATGTGTTCTTTAAGTACAAAAAAAATTGGAGAGGTAAAATTTCTTAAAAGCTAGAAAAGAATTTTTTTGTAACCCGTGATATTGAGCGCTACGGCTGCAATAAATTGAGAAATAATTCTTCAAATTTCACAAATTTTGTGTTGTTTTGAAGCTAATTATATGAGAAATATAAATCCAGTGTTTAAAAAAGGTTGAAAAATGTTTTGTTATAATTTTAGAAGGGAATTGTAAAAAAAAACTCCGTTAAAATTTTTCTAAATTCAATATGCTTAAAAAATATCTACCCATTATTTTCCACCTGAAAATTGGTGAAAACATTAATCAATATGTGTACTTTCAGTACAAAAAAAAATCAGAGAGGTAAAATTTCTTAAAAACTAGAAAATATTTTTTTTGTAACCCATGATATTGAGTTACAAAACTCACAGATGTAGGCTAATGAAAATGTTTCTAAAAAGTAAAATTTTCATTATCATGTTAAGTTAACTTGATTTTAAGCACTAAAAAGGTTTTTATAATACTAAAAGTGTAATTCGATCCAATAATTTTACATAAATTGAATATCACATTCCTGTCCTATAAGTTTTCCTTTCCCTTACACTGTGTTTTGCATGAAGTAGAATAAAGTCTTTAATCCACATGGTAAGTTATTAAGGAAAAAGCTTTGAACATCTGCCTAATTTCTTCAAAACCTATGACCACAGGAAATTAAATCATTCAACAAAACCTCAAAAATCAAAAACAGTCATCAATCACTAAACCGTGTCATTTTTCAGTAATAAAAACAAACAATCCATAGGCAAAGGTGCAGGGATTGTTTATATTAAGTAATGCAGAAATGAAGTTTGCTTTTTCTAAGAGGCACTTCTAACTCTTTTGATATACTATTTGTCACTAAACTGCTTTGCCAACTGTGAAAATTCTGAAACTATATTACACATTATTATTTAGCTCTCCTTTGTTGATTGTTAAATGTTAAGAACATACAATATCACCCCTGATGAAACCAAGTCAATTGAACACTTGTTTGAAAACTTCAGGGAGGAATAAATTATTTCTTCTCAATGTTAAAAATGGTATGTACCTAGATCTCATTTGCCAGTACTAAAAATTATTTTTTAGAAACTTTTCAGTGTCATATATTCCTACATCTGTGAGTTTTGTAACTCAATATCATGGGTTACAAAAAAATTCTTTTCTAGTTTTTAAGAAATTTTACCTCTCTGATTTTTTTTGTACTTAAAGTACACATATTGATTAATGTTTTCACCAATTTTCAGGTGGGAAAAGATGGGTATATATTTTTTAAGCATATTGAATTTAGAAAAATTTTAACAGAGTTTTTTTTTTCGCAATTTCCTTCTGAAAGTATAATAAAATATTTTTTAACCTTTTTTAAACACTGAATTTATGTTTCTCATATAATTAGCTTCAAAACGACACAAAATTTGTGAAATTTGAAGAATTATTTCTCAATTTATTGCAGCCGTAGCGCTCAATATCACGGGTTACAAAAAAATTCTTTTCTAGCTTTTAAGAAATTTTACCTCTCCAATTTTTTTTGTATTTAAAGAACACATATTGATTAATGTTTTCACCAAGTTTTAAAGAAAAAAAAATATATCTATTTTTTTTACAGCCTATTGAAATTTTAAAAATTTTAACACTGATTTTTTAAATTTTCCTTCTAAAACTTTAGTAAAAAAATTTAAAAACTTCTTTTAAACACTAGATTTATGTTTCTCATATAAATAGCTTCAAATGGACACCAAAATTGTTAAATTTGACCTATTAATTCTCAAGTTATTGAAGTTTTAGTACACAGTGTTAAATCCAAGATGGCCGAAATTCGTCAAAAATGATCATTTTTCAAAAGTCCGTATCTCAGCAAATAATCGACAAAATGCGCTTAAAATTGGTATTTGAGGGTTTCTCCACAACAAGTTTAAGTGGTAATTTTTTGAAAAAAATCAGTGACTAGTCGGCAACAAATTTTCTTAAATTTGGGTGATTTCACATGGAATGACCCAAAACTTTTATTGTTTAAAAACTGTAATGACCCGATGGGAGACATAAAAACACTCACATTCATCGAGTGAGGTAATCAATACCAAGAAGCATTTTTACGCAACACAAATTAACGCAAACAGGTCAATCTCTCAAGTATTACAGAGAAAAAGTATAAACGCGTGGATTATACATCCAGAGTTTATGCTTTTTCTAGACCTGTCGTTATAGAGCTTTTGGAGAAAAATACACTGATTAGTGAAATAGCTTTTGTTAGAATAAGAATTTCTCCATTTTATTGGATAAAAGTCCAAGTCTCCGCCCATAAACAGGTAAGTTGACTAAGAAAGTGGAGACTTCATAACGAATGGAGGGACAGGTAAGCAGGTATTCCCCTTCACTCCCCTCCATACAGATACCTGGCCAATAAAAGGCAGGACTACCTAAACAAGGGGCCAATCAAGGTGGATCCTTGATTGGGAAGTCAGTAATCAAGTTGTCAATGTTTACCCTGGTTCGATTAATGAATTTTTAGGTAAGCTGAAATACATTAAAGTATAATGTTAAAATTAAATATATATTTGTTGAGTCTAAAATTGTTTAGTATTTATGCTCAACAAACACTGTTACACAGAATGTGTAAAATAGCGTTATACTTTATTGGCAAACGTTTTTTATAAATAAATGTTAACGTCGCACTTGATCGTTCCTTGTATCAAAATGCTGTAAGACGTCGGATCTCAGTTCTTTGTCAAATAAATTAAAGGATTTGAGAGCAATTTGACACAAGTAATTTGAATAAGTGGTCTCTTTTTGCACATTATAAAATGGGTAGCTTTTCAGTCAATCGAAAATAGTGATCAAATAAATATCTTTAAAGTTTTTGCTAAATGAGAAAAGGACACGTGTTCTCACTAATTATAAATCGAAGCTAATAAAGAAAGTTATAATGCGACACTGCTTGAGAAATTGTTTGCAGTTGATGCAGCTGCTGTTGAAATGATAGTCGATTGTTTGGAGTTGCCCCATAGGACGAATGTTTGTGCTTCAGCCGAACTTTTGATCAGACTAAAAAGTATTGCACATCTGCTCTGCCACCTGCAATAACAAAGCTTAAAATAAAGCGACACCTGGACCTTAATTTAGAATACAAATGAGGCAATTCGCTCAAAGATTTAAAGTGCTCTAATTGGAACACTGTTATTTCAAAATGTTGCTTATTCTAACTAATAATCGTTAAACTTTTATCGTCTTTACATCAAGTGTAAGGTGTTGGAAAAAATGAACTATTTTTTTTACTTTGAATTATTATCGTACTAGAGTTACACTGGCGTTATTGGCTACTGGCAACTATTTTTAAGATGAATAATATGTACGTCTCTTGGGTTTCAAATTAATCTTATTTTACGGTAACTCTTTATTATAAGTCTCCTTATTGCACTAGGCATAGTAATTGAATTGAAGAAAAAGCCAAATGTTGTTTTCAAAATATTTCTTTATAAACTGATGTTGTTTCAAGTAAATATGCATTTTTCAATCCTCCACTTTGCAGGGTTTCGGGATCTGGCCAAGTCTTGCCCATTTCAAGTTTCAAACAGGCCGAAAGCCAGAAATTTCGGCAAATGATGTTCGCATTCGTAGATAAGAAGTGAAACCGATGCTCGGAATGGTTACCCCCAGAGCTATAAATTGTGAGGGGTTGCCTGCCCTTGAGCGATCCGAAACAGGAAGACACCACAAATTAAAGTTTTCATTGAAGAGATTTTTTTTATACTCCACAAGGAATGGGGATGTTTCATGTGGTGAATGCAACAGCTCCCAGCGGTCTTGTTTTCATATTTTGAAAGGAATTACTTTTGTTTTTGTATTCTGCAAAGAGTTTTCCAAGACTAAATTATTTTACGTATTCAGTTTTTAAATGGCAATTTCTTGTTCGTTGTTCAAAACATTTGTTAAAGAAAGCTTGCATCGAAAGAAAAGTTTGTTTCATTAGATTCTAGGCGGTCATTTTTATTAGAGCCAATTTACTTTTTTTAAGTCAATAAAAAATCAGTTTGGGGACATAAAGGGATAAAAAAAAACTGATCTCTTCGTTCCTTTTTGTGTTGAAGGAGTTCAAATTATTTTCCTTTCTGGAAAAGGAAAAAAAACCCTCCCCAATTTTCGTTCTCCTCCAAACGACGATAAATAATTGCACACAATAATCTAAAAGCAAATAGATATAATTAAGTGAAATATTTAGTAAAAATCCGTTTATGGAGTCATAAAAAATCAGTTGGTTTAATACATATTTAGAGCCAAATCACTTTATTTTAAAAGTCAATAATAAAAGAAATCAGTTTTTGGATATCAAGTGATAAGGAATATCACTCTTTGTTACTAAAAGAAATCTTTCATTTTTGTCCTCACTTTTGTGTTGAAGGAGTTAGAATCATTTATTTTAGTTTGTCGAAAAGAAAAAATCTCCCCGAGTTGAAGTGCGATCAAAATAAATCCAAAATTAATGATTCTTGCAAAGTGGCGAGCGAAAACTCATTTTGTGTGCTTATTGCTTCAACTACAATAAAAAAAAATCACAAAATTTTCTGTTCAGAGGAAGTAAGTATTATTCTGTTCTGTATACTGTTGGGAGCTTAGTGTAAAAAAAAAGGAAGTTGCTATATTTTATTTATTCTTTGGCAAACCTTTTTCACCATAGTTTGTAATAAATAACTTTTGTAATACCGTTCTGCATACTAAACTCAAAACAGGAATTTCATGTCACGTATAAACCAATGTTGAAAATAAAGTGAAGCATGAGAGCACTTTATGGTCTGTATAAAAAAGGTTTGAAAATAATGATTTAGGTTAGGAAAAGTGAAATAGATTGATTGCGATACTTAAAAATATTCTGGCAGCTTTTATAAAACCTCAACGCAACCGTGAAGGGCGACATAGTACGCAGTGTAAGGACTTTGAAAGATATTTAACGTTGCGGTCATTAATTTCGCATTTATTTTGATCACACTTCAACTCGAGGAGATTTTTTTTTTCGACGACTTACACGGGATATTATTCGTTGTACATTTTTGGCTGCACGGGCCTTATATAGGTCGGTAGTTATTTAGGCGATACCCGGACTCGAACCTGAGACCTTCCGCATCCCAGGCGTGTGACTAACCGAATGGACTCCCAGCCCCCAACGCCAAATCTGGAATATGCTGTTCAGTTTTCGTTGAATTTCCCAACAAAAGATATCGATTTGCACGAAAAAGTTCTGCACAGGGCTAACATTATTTTTGGTGCTTTATTAGGCATTGATTATGAGAACAAATTAAGATCTTTAAACGTTAATTCCCGGGAAATTAAGAACAAGATAGAGGATTTAATTGAGTTATTTAAATCCATCATGCAGGGAGGCCAGGTTTGAATTTTGGACCAGATCTTTTTTTTTAGTAAGGTTGTTGCTTATAAATTACAAACTCTTTAAAGAATAATGTTTGTGAAAGAACTTTTCTCTGTATCAAGCTACGAATAAGTAATCACAGCAATCAGAATAATGAACACAAATAATGAATCGCAGTATAATTCCCGGGTGAGTTATCCCCCCGCGCGGAGAAAGCGAGTTACTTAGCGGGAACTTCATTCCTTTGCCCAGATTAAGTAATTAAACGAACCACGGTTATTATTAATGATCTATAATAAATTTGGATAACTTATTGGGGGATTTCCGTTTTGGGACAGCTCATTTTCATGATCATGGCATCAGGGATTTCATGTAAAGACAACTTTAATCATCGATTGATTAGGCATAAGGGAAATTTAAAATGTTTCTAATGTAATAACAATGGAAATAATGCGTTGAGGGAGATCGGTGTTCGAAGCAGAGAGCAAAATTGAATGGATTTTTATAAATATGGATTGCATAGAAATTATTAAGGTTAACTTTTCAGTATAAATATTTAATCATATTTTATTTAACCTCAAATAATGAATCCCAGGATGCATCAGAGTGAATTATTTCATGTTTTCCGGTGATTGCAGTTGAAATAACAAGCTCCCAGGAGATCCTTGAAATTAAGATTTTAAATGTAATGAGGCGAGTTCGATCGATGGAGTCAACCCAAGAGGAAATGTGAAATCCTTTGGAAAAGGATAATAGAGCCGATTAAGCAACAATAAGCTCATGGAAAGGTAGATAAAAGCCCGTATTACATGTATGGGTCTATAAAGGGAACAACAAAATATGTAGGACAGGATATTTCGAACCATATAAATATTATTATAATTATTTTTTTGAAATTTCAAAAAACTTAATTTACGGTTTCCTTTTTGTGTAGGTTTAACAACCAGCGGTAGTTAACTGATAATTATTACCATGTCGTTGTACAGTTGAGTAACTAGAATAACATCCAAGCAATTCTTATCGAATAATTGCAACATGATGCATGCTTCGAATTCGAACACATTTTATTCTTAAGACGCAGTTCGTTATTTTTTTTTTAATTTACTATCTGAAATAACTGAATACTTAAATAAAAACATTCAACAGGATCCCTAATGAAACAATTATCTTTAAAAAAGCACCGTAAACTGAATAATTTTTTTTATTAAGTATTAACCCAATAAGGGCCCATTTGCGAATACCATTAGCACTTTCCTTACCGAATAAAAAAGTTTACTCAAAAATTTACAAATTTGTTTTTGAGTAAACTAGTTAAGGATGGACTTTTCGGTATAGTGGTCTACATTTGCCCTATTTTTATTTTCTTAGATAAATTTGGCTAATATTCGTGTTTCACTTTTTCTTGCCGAATTATTTAATCGTTAACGAGCGACGAAGCTATAATATTTTATTTTTTGCTACGTCGACACTATCAGAAGGAGCAGAAATTAAATAGATACTGAAAAAAAACCACTCAAAGGTATTACAAAAGTGAAACAAAAAAGAAATTTTAAAAGGTAGGTATTTTTTGGTAAGTTTTATTTTACTTTTTAATCTCGTGTCATATGCAAGAAAATTTGACTTTTTTAGTAGTAATAACATTGTGAAAGATACCATATCTTAAGCCAGGTAAACCTTATTTGGTTCCAACACAGCGTAATAATGGAGTTCCTCTCATTTTACTAAACACTGAGCAAAGAAAAATTTTGATTATAAACTGGTGATGTGTTGCATTACCAAAACATCTTTTTGTATGTTCACTTTGCAAATTTCTTTATGTTCAAACTTAATGAATCCCCACTGAACTTTAGACATACTGATAAAGTTTTGCTCATGAAAAAAAAATCTACATACTAAAGTTAAGAATCGACTTTTTTCCCAATGCATATCTGCACAATCAAAGAATTATTTGAGCGAGGGGATGCCACCGTTATCTGCCCGAAGGGATATGCAGTAAGCATTCAAAAGTATTCAAGAAACTTTTTTGAAAGCAATTGAAATGGTTCTTGTAGACCGACACAACTATTTCTATCATTTAAAAACATACCGTCTTTTTTGCTTCGAGGCTTAAATACAAAAAAAAAAGAACCTTTTAAAAAAGTTTGAGGACACTTTTTGCCATTTTAGGCTCTGATGAAAACTGCAAGAAAAAAAAAAGGAAAAATTGTCTTGATATTGCGATGTACAGAGAAATATGTGTTAATAGTACCAAATGTTTCAATCAAGAATGCAAGCGTTTTGCCTGCAGATCGAAAAGTTAGAGAATATTTCTATCTCTTCATTAAGGAGTTTTAACTTATTTTCTAATAACTCCTGTTTTTACGACATTTATTTTTTAAAAAAAATGGGATTTTTTTTTCAATCAGTGACTTAACTAACGAGTATTACAAAAAGAAAGTCATGAAGTAAGCGCTGCCGGAAGCATGAAAACGGCAGAATTTAACATAGTGACTTGGATCATTGTTGTAAGCACTAAAAACATAAAAGTATACTTTTGAGTGCTTGAAACAGTACATGACAGACTCATTATTTCAGGAAAATCAAATAAATTTATGTTTAATTATTTTTTAGTTCCATTTACGGTTTACAAATAAACTTCAAGGCTAATTTTTAATGAATATTGCAAGGAAAACCGCGAATCATTTTCAATTCTATTCCTTTTTTCAAGCTAATAAATTTCTACAAGAATTTTTTCCCCCTCAACTTGTTGATTCTCAAGTGTGCTCATGAGCAGCATTAATTTGTGTAATGGAACTCAAAATCTTTTTTCAGTAAAAACAAACTTCTTTCTCTTAAAAAAAAAAATGCAACACTATACTGATTGATTCGCCAAATTATATCGAAAGTGACTTTTTTTTGGCCAGATAAAAAAGTTTCAATTTTTAAACACTTTTTTAAAAAATCAATCTAAGTAATCTAGAGAGAAAGATTTTTATACCTTTTTTTAAATTTATTTTTAATTGGAATTTATTTTTTACTTGTACTTTCAGCAAATTAGCTTAAAAGTTATAATTACCACTACTTCAATACCGATTCAACATTAGCCTAAGACTTACCCCTTCTACCAATCGAAACTAAAATAGTTTGCTTGGTCTATAGAACAACTCCAAAGCCAACTCCATTACAGTTTGTGAAGAGAGAAGAGGGGATGTGGTCATGAAATGACCGTCAAATGACCAGTCTGGTAATGACGAACTAATAGCCAACCTGGATTAGGAATTTGCAATTGATACTCAGGCTCAGTCTATAGACTATATTCACTATGCGTAAGGGAATAAACATTAAGCCCATTGTATAGGGAATTGGTATGGCCACATCTGGAATATGCAGTTCAGTTTTGGTCCCCCATACTGAGAAAAGATATCGCGTTGCTCGAAAAAATTCAATTTTTACAGTAGAGTCGTCAATAAGTGGAATGCTTTACCAGAATACTTGTGTATTCGAAGTGGAAGATTTAGAGTAGAGAATAGAGTGGAAGATTTAAGAAGAATCTCGATAGCTATTGGAAACTGATAAGAAATTAGATATATTTTGGACCAACTTGCTGGGCCTTTGGCCTGTTGTTGAAATAGAACAATCAATTTGAAGACTTAAAATAAATTGTCACTCTATGCAAGTGCTATCATCCTTTTAGTAAAAAACCACTTTAGTAAAATCAAGGAGTTCTAAGAGATCTATAAATTTAAAAGTACATAATCTAAATACAATATTTATACCATGTTGAATAATACTCATGAAAGATTAGCAAAAAATTTACCAAGCCTAAAATAAGGTTTCAGTAAGTTTATTTATATAAAATAAACAAATTATAAGACAAATGTAGAACATAGTACAGATCTATTTATGTGAATCAAATTAAGTTACCCAAAAGCCAAATTTTAAAAATTTAGATGACTTTTTATTCAGTAATTATTAAGTAAGATAAGTTAGTAAGGATATGGATAAGTAAATGGGTGGTGAATGGGTGAAAATGTAAACTGTTAGCCTGCTCTCCAATATCCTTAGAACTTATTAACGATGATTTCATAATATAAAATTGACGTGGGAAATGTACGCGAATTATACGCCCCTTTTTCAAAGGTTTCAGACAGCCCACCAATCACAAACTTTAGCGGTATTGCAACGTTGCTGTTTAATTGTTTACAGGCATCAATTGTACTATCAAGATGTACTTATATATATATATAGAATAGACCTAAGAGAACTTACCTATATATTAGCTCGTGGAACAGAAATCAGCAACACACAGCATTGGTTTCTGCAAAAAATAATTTAAATTAGATTACACAAAAATCAATTAAAAAAAGTACAGACATAATGAGATAAAATATACATTTTTAGATAGTGCCATACCTTAATAATAATTTTGCATAGTTTATAGGTTAACAAAAGCAATATATTAGTAGCGGATAAACTATACGATACAACCACTCGGTAACTTTTAACTAATAAAAAAATAAGAGTTTTTATTTTTCGATTTTATTTTATTTAAACTAATCGAAACAACATTTAGATTGCTCTAAGGAAAACTACATCCAAAACTTCTCCATTTATCGCGTTCATACTTTCTTTTGAAAAGTTTAACCAAAGTACACAAACACTTATATTTTATGGCGTGGAAAATGTAATGGGAGAAAAAGTCACCTTCAAAGGGCCATTCCACTTAAAAGATTAGTCGGGGGTTTGTTTGCTTTGTAATTTCACACACTTAATGCTCTTTGTACTTGGGTTAAATTAGAGATTTAAAGTACCGAAATAGCAGTTTTCCCCCTTGTTAGTTTAGTAACACTAGAGAAAAGGATGCTTGCAATATGTTATTTCTAAATTGAGCGCATGTACTTTTTTACTTTCAATTAACCCAATATGAAATATAAGGTAATGAAAGTTTTGCGATTGGGTAGGTAGGGAATCAGAAATGTAGATTGTGTTTTCTACACGTTTTGGAAGGAACTAATTTTTAAGACCAGTAGTTTTTGATCATTGGTAACTGTCCAACCAATCTACTGTCTGCTGGTATAAGCTTAAATACTAAAACAGCTACTAACTGACCCAATACCGGTCGACTGTACCTACCTATAAGGTTTTCGAGAAAATCGACATGAGTAAAAAGAAGTTGTTATAGAACTTTTTGAACCAATACAAAAAGATACCTTTTCTATATGTGCTAAAAGCGGAGAGATTCATGGACCTGATCTTATGCAGAACAGGAGATAAAAAATAAGGTTATAAATTTATTGAGATTACTTCATATAATTCTTACTTTTAGATGGAGTGGTTGGGTGGTAATTGAAAGTGGTATACTGTTACACATCCCTAGTTGTCAGTTAAAATATTAAGGCATAACATTCACCGTTATATATAAATAGAAGAAAAAACGTTATATGTGAAATATCTATAACCTTCACAGAGCCAAATAAGCACGTATATTATTTACAAACCAAGAATAGTAAAGTAGTAACTACTTATAATTAAAGGACTCCATTAATTCCATGCGACCCCATTTGCTTATTAGTAAAAATATCCCCCGCAATCAAGTGCTAAATCTCCATTCAGCACCCAAACTCATTAGTATTTCATCCAACGTAATTAATCCTAGCGAGTCATATGAACTTATTATCATGCCCTATATTTTGTAAAAATATATATATATATCTTTAAGATTCAATTAAAAGTACAATCAGTCCAAAAAAAAGATCAAAAGCCCTTGTTTAGTGTATTAACCCATCCCAAAACACATTGATTAAAGTAACTTAGTTACGCTGACTTGTTAATAGATAATTCTTCGATAATTTATTATCATTGTGTATGTTTCTTAGGATGCTGAGTCCTAATAAGATTATAGTAATAACATAACTAACTCACACATAGTTTTAATTTTGCACAACTGAATAAACTATCTTAATAACCTTAATTTCTCTCTAAACAAAATATTGACAACAACTAAAATATTGTTTCTAAAATCGGATCTCAAACTAGCAACTATAAGAAGCATTTATAAAATTGTTTCATCACATTATAATCCATTTAAAAGAAATGATTTAAGGATTTCTAAGGAAAGCGGAAAACCGCTATAAATTCCGGAGTTAAAAGAGTAAGAGTTACATTTTTAAGAACGACATGTACATTTTTAACACCCTGGTTATGTATCACAAGTGTCAGATATCTTTATGTTTATACAAATAAAATGCCTATTGTTGCTAGCTAGGATATCGTTTGCGAAAAATATAATTTTTAGAGACACGAAAAACATTGCTGGAGCTAAAACTGTTATGCACACAACACATCGGAAGTAAAACTAATTGTACTAACGTCTCATTAGAACAACAGCAACGTGAATCATAATTTTGAGCCACGGTAAATGATTCGACTTCGGAATCATCCTTAAGATTATCCTGCATGATTTAAGTTTAGTGGAAAGTTGTTTATTTTTCGAAATTACCAGATAATTCATCCAAAAAACAAATATTTTTCCATAAGTATCTTAACGGAACTCTGAACGGAATCCCGAAGAATGAACTTTAAGCGTACTAGGGAGTCATCAATCAGATGCTTTAAGTTTTTTTTTAAATACTTTTTAGAAAAGTGTATAGATGGATTTTTTCTGGCTCTTTTGGAGTTTTTGCTAGTATCATTAGAAAAATCACCACAGAGTTATATTGATGTCCTCCAATCCACAGTTGAGCACTTCTATTTTATTGTTTCAGTATTTCTGGCGGAAGTTCTTAAGGTTAGAAGGATAGAAGCTAATGCAGTACTTAAAAAAAACTAATCCTATAAAAGTATTGCATTCCTATCCAGCCACTTTTGTTTTGTCATGGTATGCAAGCCACTTTTCGAGACGAGGCTTCATTGTCTCTCCGCAACATGTCGAAGCAGCGTGCAATTTGACGAACGCCACACAAATTTTTAGCGCTCCCAATTGAAGGGTACAGAGGAAAAATCAATTAACCCTTTCAGTCCCAGTGATGCAATTTGGCATCATCAGTTTTCTGATCATAACTAAAAGAATTAATAGGGCTGAAATCTATTGTTATTAATAAAAAATATTTTCTAATAGAAAAAGTTTGAAACGTCGAATTATATGCTTTAGAGCTTTGACATCATAATTGGCTATAGAAGACCAGATAAAAAAATTCTAAAATGATAATGCTCGTCACCTGACTGTGGTTCTAAAATACGAAGCCCGTCACTAGTATGATGCTAAATCCTCGGAAGAAGAACTAAGGGAGAAACCAGTTTCCGAACGCCACTACTAGCCAAGCAGACCACCATACGGACAAATTCCCAGTCGATGAAGCCTTTTCCCACCATGTACTCTTCAAATATTTCGACCATAGCTGCTATGGCTACGTCGCACAAACTAAACTGTATTATTACTTTCTACATTAGTTTTTGTAACTAAAATGTATTTCTTACGTAAAATAGAAATATACAAACTTTTAATAAGGAAAATTTTGATTTCTTAAGAATTTTCTCATTCATTTAACATAATACATTTTAGACAACCTATGTCATTATTTCGAAATACATAAAAATACTTGTCGTAAGAACCTACGATTTAATTTTTAAAAATATTTTTTGTTTGATGCGTATAATCTGTTCTCACTATCCTAAACAGTTATCAGTTTTCATAATGCATATTAAACAACATCACATTCAATATAATAAGGATAACTTTTTTTAAGTGAAATACTGTCACTCTGCATGTTTTATAGTTTGATCGTAAATTAAAAACAAAAAAAAGTACTTCAGTGAAATGCATAGTTAGTTAAATGTAAAGCAGACAGAAAAATTACAAAAAATAAACCGAACTCACCTGAAAGAGCGCCGAAAATACTTTCACGAAGTTGTGAATTGAAAAATAACTTTCTGCCGACCCCTTTACTTACTATGCGCCGGGAAAGAGCTTCTCCAGTTGTCAGTTCCCGGGAAACTACGGAATTTTCCGGAGTTGGTAGGGGGGGGGGGTGTACTTTGACGCAGAATCAGATCGGCCGAACACTTGTTGACCAATCGAGACTGCTTGAGTTAAAGTGGTAGGGCTGCCGCTCTCTAATAAGCTGGCCGTTTAAAAATAATACTTTTCATACGTCTGGATCAAGGTTAGGTTGAATTATCGTCGCACTAGAGCTACACTATGGCCATCGTAATTTTAGAACCAAGTGGTGAGCCGACCCCAAATTTTAGTCTGAATCAGGACAAATGTAAAATTAAATCTTTGTGGTCAAATTAGAAGCAAGAGAGTGCAAAAAGACATTTCCATCAAAATAAGTACTTTCAAAATTTAAAATAAGAATCAATTAATATCTGTGATTTCTCTTTATATAAAAAAAATACTGATCTGTCAACTCTAAGGATTTCACTGGATAATTTTATATTTTGTACCATTTTCTAGGGAACATAGAAATATGGAAATGGGTTAAGAATACTGTTGGCCAGGAGAACCTTTAGCGGGTTTTTTTGCAGGTTTTGAAACAGAAATATGCTGTGGTCGATTGAATAAATTCCAAAAATTAGAAGTAAAAAAATATTTCTCACAAGATTTAATTAAACGGCAAGAATATTTTCTTTCTTTTTATCAAGTGGAATGCTTTTTTGCGAGATAGCTTTCCGTTATAATTATACAAACCTTTTTTAAGCATAGTTAATAGATATTAAAAACCCAGCAGATGGTTTTTATGATTAAAACTTAAGAAACCAGACTATGTTTTTTTTAATTTGCTTAACTATCCCACTTTTTTTTGCTTAAATATTTCTAGTTTTAAAACGTGGCAGTAAGTAATTTGATTTCTTCCTGCATAATACTAATCGACTGTAAAGCACTCACTAATCCCTCACAACACCTAATATTGACGAAAATAGAAATTTGGACTTTCTTTATAACGTTATATAATACAATATCTGCGAAACAAAAGTAAGCTCTCGTGGGATTAGCGACACCTTTTCCGCATTTACTGGGATTAGTCCCTCCCTCCCCTTCCTACACAACCTACAAAACCTTTCCGCACTGTTTCAAGTGGGAAGGTGGGCGATTCACGCCTCTTCTATTTAGCGCCACTGTTTATGTCCTCCAATTTATGTTGTTCAAGATTGTTTACCAGCGATTTAGGGGGCTCTGCTACGAACGTTTGTGTAATATACACGATATACAAGACATTATTCTCCCCGCCCCCCCCCCCCTTTAATAAATTTTCTTATAATATATTAATTTGTATTCTATACAGAAACGGTTTAGTATTAATAATTAATAACACTTTGCACAATAAAAATAAACTACAAATATATGTACAATGAACTATATATCCAAACACTGTTTAAACTAAAAAAAGATTTTACGAATACAAATTTTAAAGCTTTTATAATATGGTAAGCATCAGTGTATGCAATTGGAGGGAAGATATGTTATTTATAAATTATTTTCGGCGAAAACTGTTTACTGATGGAGTCTCATCAAATCACTAGCATATTCTTTTTCTTTACCAAACACCAAACCATTCTTTTAAATTAAATGCCATCCAATTTTGTATATTTCCTAAAAAGGCCTCCCGAAAAAATTGATCTGGGAAATGGTTGCGCAACTATCGTAAAAGAAACGCATATTTTGGGGAAAAGTATAATAAAGCCGTTTGAAATGTCCAATGAGTATCAGGCCACAAATCCATCGCAAAAGTGTGACGATTCCGAAGAGAATTATTGGGACTGAAAGAGCTAGTATTACACCCATTCAAATACCGGGTATATAAAGCTAGTGTAAATAGAAGTTTAATTACTAACATAAAATATCATTCAAGCAAATTTTCAAGTTATTAAACAACATGATCTATTCCAATTGAAATCGAAACTTCCATAACTCGCGGGTTCGAGCCCAGGCTGAGTCGTCGGATTTTCTAGATGGAAAAATCTTGGGTACGCATGTCATATGATTATGTGGCATGTAAAAGATCTCTGGAGGACCCTTTGGCTTGGGACGGTTACTCGGCAAAATTAAATCTCGGCATACTTTAACATCCACAGAGAGCTCAGATTAATTGTAATCTGGGCGTCAAATTTAGTAGAGAGCGTGAGTCGCCTGGATGGTGCCACAAAAAAATGGCTCTTAGTTCTGGGGAATATGCCGAGTCTACAAAGGTTTGACCGTCAATATTGAAGTCCCACTTGAAAAAAAAAAGTAACTTTGAATCGGTGAAAGCTTTCTCATACCTTTGATAATATATCAAAGTGTAAACTGTGGCAATTAAACTTCAAACAAAATAATACTATAGGATGCAATTTTAATTAGATGTTGCCAATGTTCATAGATTTGAACGCCACCATTGCACTTCGGAGAATCTTCAAATTAGAATGGAAATCGGAATGAGTAATTACAAAAGTCTAGAGAAATTTTCCAATATTTACGATTCGGTGTCAGAATGAGACATAATTGAAAAGTACACGGGAAGAACCACTTGACTTTTTAGGAGTCTTACCTTATGTGTCTGCTTGCGACAGGAAACCGGTTTTTCCTTTGGTTCTTCATTTGCGGTACAAACGTGTTACTTGTGTCTACTGATCTCTGGCGTGAATCAGGGTTGCCGCGAAAGATAAACAAAGCGAGTTACCTGTTTCTTTACACCAGTTTAGGCGATTTTTCGCCTTCATACCCAGGAAAGCCTTCTACGAAATCAAGTGGTTCTTCCCGTATACTCTTCAATTGCAAATGACAGTAATTGACATATTAATATTTTCCTTACCAGTCAGTTTGGGCTGATTAAATGACCAACTGTTTCGTCATGTTTTATCGGTCCTTTTCAAAAATTATTTGGAATTCAACAATCTTCCAATAAGTGGAGAAAATTTGATTTTTTTAAGTAGTATTATATCAACAAAATTGCAGTACAATTGCCCAAGTCCACGTGACAGCAGCATGACCGGATTTGTAGATTTGCCACCTGTAGGCTACTATCTATTGGCCGCCAGATATATGTTTTAACGACTTTTTTTTTCTTTCTACATATTAGAATCATCTATGTGCACTCTAAATCAAAAACGAAATAATCAATGAATTTCTTAAAACTATTATATTTTTCCTTCAACTTCCAGATCCGGGAGAGAGAGAGTGCAATTGTCCCTACAGCTACCATGTTCACTACTAAATATTAGTACTATATATACGTTTACTATTCATGCAAATTATTTGTATTTTTTCGAAAAAAACTATTGTAAAGATACTAATATTTTTATGCCGAATGCCGCTTTTATTGGACGTAAAATTTGCCGCCCCCCCCCCCCCCCCAAAAAAAAAAAAAAAAATTTGCCGCTCGATGCTACAGCCTACTCAGCCTATTTAGGAATCCGGCCCTGGACAGCATGGCCTTCTTGAGGGCGATCCTGACCGCAGATTACAGTTCTGTTAGATAATGTGCAACAACTGACTGAACAACGAACAACCAGACCTGTTTTCGCAAAATAACTGTTGCTATATAAATAACTGTTTTACATAAATAAGTGTAAGCCTACTTTTGGGCCACCCTGAATTATAAGCGCATCAGTGAACCTTAGATATAGACTAATTGCATGCACACAAAGTCTCTTTCCTATAAATTTTATCCTACCTAAACTATAATATTCCAAATCCTGATGATTTGACATTTCCTCCTTCCCTAAGCACCTGCGATTGAGGCAAGCACCATGATTAAACGGTAATTCATTGTGGGCGAATGAGCTTGAATGGCCTCGGGTCTCCAAACCAAAGTGTTTCTGTGGTAATTCAATGGGAAAAAAATATTTTCATAGCCACATTGCTCCAACTGCATTGAATATTTTTACAAACGGTTTTGTATCATATGTAACTGACCCCTACAGGTTATCACCCTACTTTTGGATGTGGGTTGGAATATTTTTAGTAAAATTTATTGAAAACGAAACAATACATTTTTGAACCCATTCCAAAAAGTGGCTTTGTAGTAAAAAGACTTGTTACTTGAAAGTCAGCTTTTTTCGTATTAAAGAAACAGTTTGTAAAAATACTCAATTCGGCAGCCGGAGAAATGTAGCTTAGAAAATAATATTTCCCATTGGATTAACCCTTTCAGTCCCAGTGATGCCATTTGGCATCATCACTTTCAATATTTTTTTCTTAATATTTATGCCTCGTTATGACATCCAAACACGCATCATTCGATTCTTCACACTCTGTTCTATTGGACAATATTTTACATTAATCTCAATAGAAATCAGAACCACTATTTTTTTTATTCAGAAAATAGCTAACGAGCGTTTCACCTGATTTTTGAAAAGTTCACTTCAGTTCCTCATGTTTAAAACACAATTTAAACTATTTCGGTTAAAGTAATTATTCAAATTTTTTTTGATAATATGATCAGATACCTTAAAATATATAGAAGTGTTTTTAGGTAATATATATATTTTTATTTTGTTGTTTTCCGCAGTTAAAAAATTTTGGCATTGTTTCAAAAACCATATAAAAAATTTAAGTGAATTTTTTTTTCTTATGGAATTCGTATATTTGACCTAAAATAAGCTTATTTTGTGAATATCAGATGTTTCTGTAGTGTAGTAAATTTTTGGGACTGAAAGGGTTAACACTGGGGCACTTTGTTTTGGAGACCCGCAGCCATTCGCCGTCCCTTTGGTATTTTGAGCTTGCTGATTATGAAACTGCCCTGGTGCACACAGGAATCAGCACGACAGTGTCAACAGTTTCTAAAACACACAACTGATTCGAGGCCATCTGGATTAATTGAATCCTCACTAAATCACGTTGAAAGGGATTAACTAGAAGATTTATAGGCCAGGATATTGACACATTACTTTGGCACCGGGATCATTACTACGTATTATTTAGAATAGCATTGAGGCAGAAACGAGCCAATTACTAATTAAATTGACAAATCGTTAAACTGACGTTAAACTGCTCGTTTTTGGAGTCAACACAAAACATTTTCTATGGCCATATACGCTGAAAGGAATCCCTGAAAAACACCAGGGTTGTGAAAAAGTACATGATTTTTAATTACCACTCAATAAATTAATTTCACATCGAAAATGTAACTCTATATGCCTTCAAGAACTTTAAAATCTAAGGAGTTAGTTAGAAGGTACCCTTTTGCGCATGCGCAATTTTCACCAAATTATTATTTGTATTTATTATGACGCCTTAAAGGAGGCGCTTCGTGTACCAAATGTGAAGCGTTTAGCTTTTTCAGTTCGAGATGCAGAGTAGTTTCATGCAGCAAACAGACTAAAGTTCGAAATCCACTTTTTTTTTAGAATCGGCACCCCAGAAATGTATAAAAATGCAAAATCACTATTTTGGATTTTCGACCGGATCGCGCTACTTTCCTTATCTTATATTTCGTATGTATTAGGTAATTGAAGGTAAAAAGTTTTAGTGTTCTACACGATTAATTAAAAACACAACAGAAAGTTTTTTAAAAAAACAATTGCTAGACGAAACAAATATAGCTTTTATTACCCCCACATTAAAGTGATTAAACTTAGCCCCTTAAGGGGTCACAGGAGTCTTAGAAATGTGCAAAGAAGATACTACAAAGCATAGTTTGATCTTTCATGTCATTTTTTAACTACTCAATAAATGAGTATAATTTTTTTATATGTAATTCTACAGGATTTATTTATTATAAAACAAGTTTTAAAATTTATGAAACTAAAGCCAAAACTAAAATAAATGATATTAAACATGAAGCTGTTTGAACACATTGTGATTAGGCTTGCGCGGCAAATTATGATGTCAAAATTGAAGACATGACCAAGAAAATGACTTTATATTGTACAAATATGTACAAACAAAGACTTATACCTAAATTCTCAGCTCAATTTTAATTAGAAATTATTTTTAAAAAAATTTTAAATCAAAATTTTAAAATTTTTATTAATTTTTTCAGAAAAAAGTTCTTAAAATAATTTCAAATTAAAATTGAGCTGAGAATTTAGGTATAAGTCCTAGTTTGTACATATTTGAACAATATAAAGTCATTTTCTTGGTCATTTTTTCAATTTTGACCTCACAATTTGCCGCGCAAGCCTAATCACAGTGTGTTCAAGTACCTTCATGTTTAATATCATTTATTTTAGTTTTGGCTAAAGTTTCATAAATTTTAAAACTTGTTTTATAATAAATAAATCTTGTAGAATTACATATAAAAAAATTATACTCATTTATTGAGTAGTTCAAAAATGACATGAAAGATCAAACTATGCTTTGTAGTATCTTCTTTGCACATTTTTAAGACTCCTGTGACCCCTTAATATAGCATTGAACAATGACAAGTAAGGTAATACAAATACCCTACAGGAATCAATTCGAGTAAAACGAATTTAATGAAGTAAAAAGGAAGAGTGCATTATGATCGCTTTGTCTCAGCCAAATCAACTTTATTTAAGTTTGAATCATTTTCACACTACAGCTACACGAGGGCTATCGGCGACGGGCGTCGTCATATATAGAACCACAGTCAGGTGACAAGCCGACATCTGAATAGGCACCCAACGCAACCGTTAAGGGCGACATCGCGAGCAGCTTGGGACTTTGGAGCAGATTTAACTCGCACTCCCTGTATACGGGGTATTTATTATTCGTCGGACATATTTGGCTGCATGGGCCATTTAGAGGTCGGCAGTTATTTTGGCGATGCCCGGATCCGAAAATGGGACCTTTCGCATACAAGGCGAACGCCTTAACCGACTGGGCCCCAATACCATTACAGGAATCGATTCGCGTGTAACAAATTTAATAACAAAATGAAGGTCTAAATAGTCGGCATTTTAAAAGCAATAATTAGTAGTTGCATAAATTATGAAAATATACAAACGAAGCAGACTTTTGTTTAACTCTCGTGTTTGTTCCTTTTGAACGGTAAACAATTGAATAAAATGAATAGAATTCATTAAGCTAATAAAATTTGTCTTCTTGAAACACTATTTCAAATGAACACGATAATTAAATAAAATAAACACACAATCAATGGCACAATAAAATTTTCCCAGTAAATAATTAATGATTCACCATTCTTGTATATAAAGAAAATGAGGTGTTTAATTTACAGCATCCGCTAAGTAGCGTGTATAATTTAGAGCTGAAATCTGCTGAATTAGTACACAATTTTTTTTTAATTCCTGAGCACTGTTGTATGTTATCAATTACTATGTAGGTTTTATGAGGGATAAAATTTATTTATCTATTTTTATTTATTATTATATGTGTTTCGTCCGAATTTCAATTGTTTTGCCTTTGTATAATTATTACTTTCAATTATCCAATAGGAAATATGAGGTAATGAAAGTATAGCGATGGGGTCGGAAATGCGAAAGGGAGATTTTGTGTTTCGACACGTTTTGGAGGGTGTTACTTCTCTAAAAGGAGTTTTCGAACATTGATTCGTTTATCTGTCTGTCTGAAGCTACTACAAATCGAACTAAAAAAGCTGGAGACTTTAAATTTAGACACGATATCCCAGCACCTATTAAACGTCATAATAAGGTTTCTAGAAAATTGCGTAGGTGCAATGAAACTTTAACACTTAAAACGTTATTTAAATGACCTTATAAGGTACCACCTTTAATGTTAATTACCTTTAAATGTGTATTGACTTGTATTGAGTTGCATTAGAAAGTCGCGTGGCGCAATCGGGGCCCCACAATCGTGTTTTAATGCTTTAAATATCCCGGTTTTGAAATCGAAATTATTTCGGATTTTCGCCGAATACTGCCATTCCTTATATTTCATATTAAGTCCATACAAGTAAAAATTCAGTGTATATTAAAAATTACAATAACAGCTAAAACCAACGTGTTTTTTTTTAATTTGAATTCTGCAATTGCCGGTTTAAGTCATTTAAAATTAAAACGAATATCGAGTTATTCAATCACAAAAATCGAGTGAAACCTTCCAGTAATTACGGATCGATGTCAGAATAAGAGGATAAGTGCAACGACAATATTGGCCCATTTATTTTCGCTTACCAGTCAGCTTCGGCCAATTGAATGACCACTCGTTGGTTTCATCTAACCCTGGGTTTCATCAGTCACTGTCAACCATCATCTGCAGACTAGTCACTTTCTGCAATGGAGGAAGTAACCGACTGCATTGATGCATCGAGTACATGGATATTAAATGGAATTCTAGTACAGTTCGATTGTGATGAATAAAGCGACTGAGCAAAAATAACTCTAAAAAAAATAACTCTTTAGAACTTCGGTCCTAGACCTACACATCATAACCTAGTCACGTGGGTTCGGTGCTACGACATTAAAAATCACCCACTAAGAATGATTGATGTTTCGGTTTGTTTTAACAACTTTTCAGTGACCAAACTATTATGAAAAAAGTCAGCATCTATGACTGAAACTAAATTTTGTGAATGTAAAATTTCTGTTCAAAATTAGGGTGCTTATGCAGCACCTCCTGCATACAAGATCTCTGCACGGGTTACCATTTTACATTAGTCCACTCCAATCACTTTCTCTCCATTGCTTTTCGTTTTTGCGATTGGTTAGATCGGATTACTTCAACCACATCAGCAGTTGAGTGCAAAAGCGCCTTGTCTAAAGAAGGTGCGGGCTGGGGATCCCAGTCGGTTAAGGTGTTCGCCTTGCATGCGAAAGGTCCCAGGTTCGGATCTGGGCATCGACAAAATAACGGCCGATCTGTATACGGCTAATGCAGCCGCTATTGTCCAACGAATAATACCCCTTGTAAGATAGTGCACGTTAAATATCCTTCAAAGTCCTAACGCTGCGTACGATATCGCCCTTAAGGCTGCTCATCACCCCCATTCCCCGCCCTCCTTCGATCGGGCTTGCTAATGGTAAGTCTATGGGGGGAAAATGGTTTTTGTTCCAAAAAAAAAGCAAAGAAATTATAGAAATATTTTGATGCGTTTTTTTTAATTCATAAAACTCCAATAAAGTTGTGCTTTTAGAGGTTATTTTTTTAAAACGCTATTTACTTTTTTTTTTAATCTAAATTTTTTTCGAAGGTTTTTTTTTAAATAACCTCTAAAAGCACAACTGTATTGGAGTTTTATGAATTCAAAAAAAAAAAAAAACGCATCAAAATATTCCTATAATTTCTTTGCTTTTTTTTTTGGAACAAAAACCATTTTTTCCCCATAGACTTACCATTAGCAAGCCCGATCGAAGGAGGACGGGGAATGGGGGTGATGAGCAGCCTTAACAGTTGCGTTTGGTGTCTACTCAAGGGACGGTTCATTACTTGACTGTTTTTTTTTAAATTACGACGCAAGTCGCCAATAGCCCTTGTGTAGCGCTAATGCGACGATAATTCACACTAACTTAACTAAAGAAGGCGTTGGTTTATATCAATGGCAAATCGGTACAAATAATTTAAGAAGAAACTTTTTTTTTGTCTCTTCCAATTCAACCCCCTCGAAGCATCTATCGTTCCTTTTCTGCAATTGTGCAGCCCTAATAGCATTTTCATCGACATGAAACATTTCAATTCTATTGCTGCGTGATTCTTTGATGGAGCGAAATTCTTTTGTTTTGGCAGCAAAAATGTTCTTTTATATAAAAACACAATTGTCATCTGCATAAATAACGACGTTTGAATGCCTCTTTGTATTCCCTACGAAAAAGGTTTGTTTTAAAACACTCATTTCGTATACAACTTCATTTGAAATTTAATTACATGCACTTACAAGGTGTGGTACTTCATACAGGGGTACTCATATAGTATTTGGTACACCAATGGAAAATAAAAGCAATAGAAATACCATACAGAAAACAATTAGCTTATAACGAAATTAATATAGTTTAAGTGAAAAACACTTTTGTAAAATCGTTCGTTTCGCAAATGAATATACGTCTATGAATACAACTTTACATTATCTCCGAAAAATGAGTTTTCTTATATTTTGAACGGAACTTAAATTAACAAATTACTACAATATTTTACAGATACCCCATACAGAAAATTATAAGCTGATAATAAATTGCATTAAATAAAAATGAAGAATGTTATGTAATAAACGATTTGTTCTTCCGTCACTCAAACAGCCCCACCGAATAAATCATAAATGAAAAAAAAATGAACTTATTCTTGACAGCATTTACCCGAAAAACACTACCTCAAAAGATTTCCATATGATTATTCGTTTTTAAAGGCTTATGCTTTTCAACCGAATAGCAACCATTTTTTAAGTCTTGCAATAACAAGGTATCATTATAAGCAATACAGAAGCTTGTAAAGAATACTGTTACCGTAAGTACAATCCAATTCTTCACTCGCTTGAAGAGTATAGGGGGAAATACCACTTCATTGCACAGTAACATATTCGTATTCTGGTCTGCTTGGCGGACACTGGCGACAGGAAACAGTTTACTATTTTGATTCTTCCTTCGCCATACAAACGTGGGACTCGTGTCCACTGATCTCTCGCGCGAATCAGGGTTGCCACGAGAGAAGAACAAAGTGAGAGAAACTGGTTTCATTACACCAGTTCAAGCAATGACTCCCTATTGTCGCCGAAGAGATCTGATGCAGACAAATTCCTACGCAATGAAGTTGTCCTTCCCATGTATTCGTCAATTGAGAAATAAAACTCATATCCTTTTACTTTATGAAAGAAAAATGAAACACAAGGGGGGGGGGGGCAATGTCTCTCTCTCTCCTTGACCAAAAAGATACATATTCAATATTATATTATTATCAATTCCGAGAGAAAAAAAAATTAACTTCTCACTTCCACCACTCAAAGCAGAAAAAAATACCGATCAAATTTCGATGGATAGAAACTCATTTATCTCTATATTTATTCGAGGTTTGATCGTGGACTGTTTCTTAGCAACTGCGTTTTGATCTTTGAATTTGGGTTTCATGGGCGGATTTCGGACTCCGATTTCACGAAATAAGAGATAAAATATTTTACAGTTGGTTTCAAATTTCCATCATTTTCAGCCAGCTATAATACCAATATATTCCAACAAAAGTTTCAGTTTAAGCTGATTATTTGTTTTTCCTGTTACTCTGTAAAACCTTCAAATGCCAACACCTTTATTATAATTACTTTTGAATTAAATATTCCATTTTATGAAACTATGACTATCCTAGATGCATAAAATAAAATGCATATCTAATGTTATATTATAAACAAACTCCCAACTCGATCAAACTAAACCCCGATTAACTAAATTTCTTTAAAAAAAAACCTTTCCGATTTCTGTTAATTTCACGCCACATTGAGGACAGTTGAAATTAAAAAACTAACATTAAAAAGATGGTTTTAAATCTTTTAGTTACATAAAAATAAATTAAGTATTGTTAGTGGTAGTGGTTGTAAGTATCACACTTTAAATTCCCTTTCTGTGAACTAAGGCTAAAACCTTAAAACAAGAAAAGTCCTACAAGTCTTAAGTATACATAACAACAATATAACATGGAAAGATATGTGATTTTTTTAAAACAAATATTAAATTCATCGTATTGGTCATCATTTGACAAAGACGATTTTCTTTCTTAGTTATTGCAACAGTTATTAATATACGATTTTCCGCGACAATACACTAAAACAATATACTAATGCGGAACACTCAATAAACATATTTCAAACTACGTAAACAACAAAATATACTAATGACATAATTATCAGTAGAAATCATACTCACAGTAGCTTATGTTAATCCTTAATCCCATTAGCCCTCCAAATTCGGAAACGCAATGATGTTGGCGAGTGTTACATCACAGATTAATTTCCAAGTATGATTCGTGTTGTAATTGTTAGAGCAGAGAGTGCTTTGCGCAATGTGTTGACGAGACACGCCGCCTTCTATTTTTAGCACCTGGAGCTGAGTGATTGGGGCTTTATTTTTCGGACACGATGACCGATGATGATAAGACGGAGGGGAAAGAAGTAACGTCGTGGTGCTTTTGCTCATGTTGTCACAAAGTATATAGCTGTTTTTAAAAATATTCCTTCAGAAAAATTAACTTTGTCAAAGAGAATTTTTCAAATTGAATGATTAAATTAAATGATGAAAGTGAATTATTAACTGCATTGAATTATTACTCTATTTTATAGCACTTTTTTTACTATATAGGTACAAATTATGCATGAGAAGCAATCCGATTTACCCATTAACGACGGTTAGCAAGAAAATTTGCCACACGAAAATAAGTTTTCTGCTTGAGTTTATCTTAAATAAACAAATTATAAGACAAAAGAAGAGCAAAGTCCTACATATATATGTAGGTCACATTTAGTGACTGGACGTAACTTGGAATGCGCCCTCTAGAAGGGAGGAGCATGCTTTATAGCCCGTTAACAAGGTGGGATTGAGAAAAAAAAACGATATTAATTGCGTCTATTTGTTTTATTTTATTTATTTATAAGATTATGGTTTTGTTTAAATTATCGTCAAACAAGAGCTACATGAGGGTTATTGGCGACGGGAGTATTCATTTGGACTCGTTGTCAAGTGACGAGTTGGCACCTGCAACTTTTTATAGCGACATCGTAAGACGCTTCGGGACTTTTAAGCATATTTAAGGTGGACTTCCTCTACACTGGATGTCATTCGTCGGACATATTTTGGTCTTACCGTTTTTAGGTCGGCAGTTATTTTGGAAATTCCCGGCATCAAACCTGGGACCTTTCTTATGCAAGGACTTACAGACTGGGCACCCAAGCCCTTTCTCTTAGTTTAGAAAATGATTGTTAAACGTTTAGCTCTAGCTTACGTTTGCAAGAAAAATACATTGCTCCCTTTGAATGGTAAATTATTTATATCCTAAATTTTTTTTTACAAATGTTAAACAGCAGGAATAAGGAATGAATGTTCTCCAAAAGAAATCCCCCATCGGAAATCCGTTGATCCTGGTTTTTAATCTCGGACCGCACACGCGTTGTTATTCGGAAGCAGGGCGGTCGGCTAAAATTAGACCATTCAAGATATTGCAATCTCGCAGTGGCCTTGAAACAAACACTTCTGATTAGGAATACTAGAGTCACTGTAAGCAGGCTAAGCCATTTTCATCAAAACGAGCATTACGTTCATTTTGTTAAAGAAAAGTCAAAAAAGATAATGATTATATTAATTATACTCAACAACTGTACCTAGTAAGAATAAGGCATTTAAAAATTTAAAAAACGCAGTCACTTTAATATTTCTTAATTGAGAAATAATTTATTTCTATATTGGCATTTTAATTTTATATTAAACTCTAAAAGAATCTGTGAAACTTTTAACGCAAACATATGGATCTATATTCATATCGTTTTGCGAAATAGTATACCGCATATAGTAACTTGAACAAACAAGAACAACCTAAAGTAAAGAAAAACATTTATTTCAATCACATTTAGTAAATTGAATTAATTCACCAAAGAGTTAATGAAGTGCACTATACATACTTAAAGTTCCGAACATTGCCTTAAAACATGTTTGCCCTTCAAATGTCGAATCAAATAAAAACATCGAAAAGAAGTAAGTACTTTCATTAAATCTTGCAACTACTATGCATGCCGTCAAACAAAACCGTAATTGGCAAACAAAGCACACAAAGTTTTCCTGATGTCCCCCGGAGAGGAAGCGGAAAAAGTTTCGTAAACAGAAGGGGACATCAGAAGTAAAGCGACTGAATACAGGATGAGAGTAAAAAAGGTATTTATAAAGGAATGTGGGACGAATATAGTCATGGAATGTTTTGGCTAGGGGAGGTGGGTAACTTTTGAAAACTTATCTGACAGGAATTAAAAATGTTAGGCATATTGTAATATTTTTTATTCTAGTTCATAAAACTCAACCCCTAACCTTTAACTTCGAAAAAAGACCCGGAGGACCGTATTAGTAAGGATTCTATAATGATATTTCTGTAACAAGTTACGCGACAACAAAGCACTATAGTAGCGAAAGTATTAAGACACTCATTGAGCTGACACTCGAGCCGGATCACCAGTGTCAATTTTATTCTGTAAATTAAACCAATCTAGTAAATTTTTTGTCCCATTTCTGTAAATTTACCCATTCTCTTTGTATCAAAAAAAAATTCCCAAATTACATTTTTTAACAATGAAAAAAAGCTAGAAGCCTATTCGGTAAAGTATGTTTTTGCATGCGAAAGGTCCCAAGTTCGGGTCCTGATATTGCCAAAGTAATTGCTGAACTATAAATGGTACTTCAGCTATAAAGTCCGAGGAATAATACACCGTGTCGAGAAAGCGCACGTTAAATATTCTTCACAGTCCCGATGCTATGCGAACGATGTCGCTCCAAAAATGTTGCGTTGGGTCGGCTAGTGGCGTTACTATTATTCTAAATTTTGTCGCCCGTCACCAACAGCCCTCTTGTAGCTCTAGTGTGACGATAATTCTACTAAATTTTTATTTAAATATGTTTAGTCAATTTCTTATCAGACCTTCGTTTGCTTTCGTGGAAGTGGACACAGCTATATATCAGCTACGAATATATTTTAAGAGTCATATATCAGCCATAACAAATCTTTAAAAAGAACTATTCCAGGATCGAGTGTTCCTCGGCCTAGGGTTTCTGGTTAATTAAAAAGATAATTGAAATACTGACATTGACCGAGTCGCTTGAATGCATTGTACTTTGAGAGAAAAATAGTCTACAAAATATGATTTTTCAGAGAATCTTCAAAAGTTTGGGTTTTTATTTCAAAAGATTGTGGAAAAATACTAATTTGTTTGTTTTAGCCAAAAAAAATTACATTTCTGTCATTTTAAGAAGTATATAGATAAGTAGATTAAATGTACATAATAATAAACACATAATTATTATAGTATACAGATTTAATACACTAGTTATTCAAATTCGGAGCCCAGTCCGTAAAGTAATTGCACTGTCGGTGAATGAAAACGAATATAAAATGCTTAAAAAAGTTTCTCTGATAAACATTTATCAAACTTATCCAAGGAAAAAAAGTTTCAAAGCTTACTTTGATTAAGTGATATACTTTTATAACCAGGCTTTAAAGAAACTTTTCACTAAAGGCTTATCAAATATAAAATTTATCATTTCTTTCATAAAATGACACCATTTAGTTTATGAAAAAGCTCAGATGTAGCTACTAGATTAGACATTATTAAAGCCATTTATAAAACTTTTAAATTTAAAAAGTAAAAGTAGTAAGTAGAAAGTCGTCTTTGTTCTGACACTTTGAAAAATGCCAACTCTAAACAAAGGGGGAGGGGGGGGGGGGGATTTTATGAAAACTTAAGTTTTTTTTTTTTTTTTTTGAAATTCCATATCTCATTTCAGAGTTTAAGTAATTATGAATCAAACCTAATAGATGACTTAAAGGTGTTAATTTTTCATTAAATAAAAACGTGTTTTATCTTTCTTTATGATGAAGAAAAATGCAGCTAAGTTTATAACCAAATGGTCAAAGCGTGAAACGTATCCGAATAGTTTGAAATAAAAAGTATAAAAAACAATACACATGAATGTAAAACTTGAAATATTTTGTAAATTAGACGATCTTTATTAAAAACGTGATATTAATCTTTAAGAGGCATTTAGGCAAACCCAGGTGACACAAAAAATACAGAAATTAAATTTAGAAAAAATATTTCAAAACAAAAACCCTCTACTGGCGTTGAGAAAATAATACGAATAGAAATCATACGTATTTTTTTTCAAGCTCCAATGGGCTGTAAAAAAAGGACGGATTAATGTACAAAAAAGGTTTTACTACGATAAGTGAACTACAATACAGCTTATTTCTCTACATAGCATTTTGACGATTAAAGCATCGTTCCACAATCTAAAAATTTGGAATGCTAAGAAGTAAAAGGCAACAGGTAGAGGTCCGACAAAACTAAAATAAGTTAATAGTTAAAGCAACACAGTAGCTTGTGCTGTCATCAAGTGCAGTACATGATGATTGCACTGGAATCCTGGAACTTTCTAGATGCCACCGCTATTTGGAGCGTGAATTTACTGATTTTGTGGAACACTAAATTTGCATCACTGGAGACACTAACTATGATTCACTTCAAAAGTAAGCTTGAAATAGTGGTGTAAGACACATTTTAATCAAACAGCTTCAAATAGTGGTGGCAGCTAGACTTAGCGAAGTGTTTAGTTGGGTAGGTATTGGGATGCAAAATTCAATTAATGTAATACACATTTAATTGAAAAAAAAATTCAAAAAGCAAACAATTCCTAAAAATGGAAAGTTGCTGAAAAATACATTTAATGCATTGTAATGCAATGAGCAATAAATAGTGAAACAGTGGTAGTTGGTACTTATAAGTATTCAATAGTTATGATTTAAATGGACCATTAGGAGTGCTTTAATCCTAAAACTACTTTCGCTGAAGCTCATTCATGATGTAACTGTATAATGGTTCATACAAGTTGGTCTTATTGAAAGTAACTGCTTGATATATTACCAGAAGGGTTACTTGATATTTAAAATAATGCTGGCTAAAATACGGATTCGACAGTAAATTCGTATTAATTTCCATGAAAAAATATAATGAAAAAGGAAAGGAATTATATCAAAAGCCAAGAATGATTCATGTCCCAGTACTATAAAAATAATAAAATGCTACACTTGGTCCTAGAAAACACATATTTTATCAAAATCCAAAAAAAAAAATTCTGTACAGAGGATGTTAAGTAAAAAAACATGCGCCCCTTGACCCTACTTATTATATAAGTAGGGTCAAGCGTGGCACCCCACTCAGCCGAATGGGACTCAGCCGAAACCGCAAAAGGTAGCCAATTTGGTGAAAAAGTGGGGTTGTGCTTGGCGAAGAGATCCCCCTCTGCTGATAAGATTTTGTGGTTACTTTACTCCTGCCAAAGCGTTGGCGATAAGAATTCAACCGAATGGTGCATGCGAAGCCAAATATGAGGTTAAATTTGGACAATTGGTGAACGCTCCCTGCTCATGATGTAATTGCGAATACAATGCGATCTCCGTGCAGACCAGGAGTCATAAAAAAGACCCCTCGTTCTAAGAACTCTGGCGGGTCACTCCTGTTTCAGGCGACAAATATAATCAGACAACAGACAAGGATTTTGTTCGATGGATAGAACTTGTTCTCAATGTCTGCACCTATCTCGGTGAAATAAATTTACAAAATAATGTTCAAATAGAGTTAGGTTGAAGGATCAATATAAATATTTTATTTAGTAATTAGTATTTTATTTTAAGCAAAAAAAATGAATGCAAGTAGAAAAATAGTTAATAATTTTATCACGATTAATATATATACATATTGTTTCAAATTTAAGTTGTGTTTCTTTACTTCCGTACCGTTAATTATCAGCATATCGCTAAACATCAACAGATTAAATATATAAGTTTTAGAAGTTTTTATACACGTGACGAAAGACATAGTTATTACTTTAAAATATCTTATAACTTGTCAGCTGTTTACCCTGATACTTGATTTTTTGTCATAACATACACTCTTAAAACAAACGAGCTATTTTAACCAATCGGTCTGAGTTAATTTTCACTCCTCCAGTGTCGAAAATGCACCTCCCCTATAGGAGTGGATACTTTATTTGTTAAACCTCCGACAGGATCACTCCAAACGAGTGATTTTAACTCAGCCTGAGTTAATATTCACTCCTTTCCAGTGTCGAAAATGCACTTCTCTTACAGGAGTGGATTTCACTCTTTTGTTTTAAGAGTGTAACTTTTGCTTTGCTCAGGCTTTTTAAGTCCTCAAAATTCGTTATTTGCTGTAAAAGACAAACTTTCATATTATGTGTTCAATTTGGGTAGCATAAAAGTTTGATGATGGTTATTTTTAATATTTAAACAATTCTGTCTGTAACAGATTTTGATATCATAATTTAAATACTATTAAATTCATATGTCAATATTTGATTTATTTGAAAGCGCAACGCCAGCGCGAAGCGCTGTGTTAAGGCAACATTTCACCGTAGATACCTTCGCATGTTCTGTTTCCGCCTAAAACATCTTATTAATGTTCCGTTTCAGACACACACACACACACACCATCTCGTCAATAAACTCCGTGTATGTGTGGCTGATGCACGTTAAATCTGTTGACTTTCAAAGCTCTGACACCATGCACGACGTCGCTATAAGATTGCGTGGATTTCAAACTTTGTTCAGGTGAATTCCTCATCTGTTCCGTGTTTAAAACTTATGGAGTTTGTCGCCCATATCCCCTGTGTAGCTTTAGGACGATATGAATCCCATTATCTCTACGTTTGTAAATCGTTAAACATCAACATGTTAAAAATATATATAGTTTTAGAAGTTTTTATATACGTGACGAACGACAATTGGGTGTTTGCTGAATTAATGTCGCACTAAAACTACAAGAGGACTATTGGCCACGGGCCTCATATTTAATCAGTGTCAAGTGACGAGGCCGAAACCCAAACTGGCACTTAGGTAGCCGTATCGCGACTTCTTACGCGGCGTCAGAACTTAGGACTACGATCGATTTAACGTGCACCAGTCCAATATACACGGTGCAATTTAATGAGATTTTTTTTGTGAAGCACGATTAGTTTATAGGATTTCTAAGGCGGGAACAGAAACCGGAACGTATTATCATTGCAATGGCAATACACCTTAACTGACCGCGCCACCCTGGCTCTCTACAAAAATTTCACTAAGAATACTAAATTTACTCGACCTTCTAATGCATTCTAATTAACAAGCCGATGATATCAAAAGAAGATGCTTTTAAGGGGTGGGGGACTGGAGGTGCTAGGAGTAAAAACATTTTTAATCGCAAAAATATACATGTGTACATTGAAGCACACTCCACACATGTCTGCTTAATATAAGGTATATCATATATACAAATCATACATCTAAATTCAAACAAATTTTTGAAATATTTACAAAAACGTCCTGGTATTTTAATGATATTTGACCAATACTCGGCTTTTATAATTGCCCCTTTCTGAATTACATGTTTTAAGAATTTATTGTGCACAAAAAGGGGATGGGGAGCCCAGGCGGTTAAGCACTCTCTTAGCATGCGGAAGGTCCCAGGTTCGGGTCCGGGCATCGCCAAAATAGCTGCCGACCTATAAACGGCCCTTGCAGCCAAAAATGTCCGACGAATAATATCCCGTGTAAGGGAGTTCACGTTAAATATCCTTCAAAGTCCTAACGCTGCGTACGATGTCGCCCTTAATGGTTGCGTTGGGTGCCTATTCAGGTGTTGGCTCGCCACTTGACTGTGGTTCTAAAATACGACGCCCGTCGCCAATAGCCCTCGTGTAGCTCTAGTGCGACGATAATTCAAACCTAACCTATTGTGCACAAAAACACCATTTCTATTATACCAAACCATTCCAAATGAATTGAAATTTTTAACTATATGTCAACCATATTTATATGCTTGTTTTCAATGCCGTTACCTAGCTTATGAAAAAATTGAAGAATAATTTCTATATATACAGAGCTATATTAACATTAAGAATCAATATTAATATTTAATTTATTATTAGTATCTTACATTTGTATTAACTGAAAGTAAGTAGAGAAATAAATAATTTAGGCACGATTGATTGTACATTTCCTTCATAATTTTAATTACGTTTCTTTACTTCTACTTAGTTTATTAGTTAATTATTATTTTAAAACATTACGACTTCTCATCTGTTTTCACTGATAATTGTTTGCTCCGTGCGTTTAATTTTATCATTATCATAAATTTTGGTTGTTTATACCTTAATAAAACTATGGTTTGGGGATAATTTTAGCCTTCAGTGCTCAAAATTCTTTATTTGTTGTAAATGATTAACACTGTCAAATTATATGTTCATTTTAGGTCTAAATTAAAAAAATCGACAATGAACAATTTAAGACCACATATAGAAATGACATAGCTTGTATAAATGACAAAAATATATCTGATAATTTGAATTCGATAAATTCTAGATTCAAATGTTGCAAAAATTGATTTACTTCCAAAATATTTACAGTATTTTTTTTTTTTTTTTTGCTTGATTCTATCTTTATTTTCATCACTAGACTTCAAAAATGTATTTTTTGTGCACATGTATTTTTAATGACAGTCTCAGTTTCATAGAGTTTCTATTTTTTCCCTTGTTAGTTATTTAAATTATTTATTAGGCCCAGTGACTTAGTGGTAGTGCTTTGCATTGCCCCGCCACAAGTTCGGGGATCGAATCCCAGATTGGGCGAGATTGACCTATCCTTTCATCCTTTAAATGGGTTGATAACATGGGTACCAACATGTTTGGGAACTAAACACTGGAGGTTTCACGTGAGGCTGACCACATTACCAGGTGGCACGACTTGGCCCACTTAGCCCACTCCATGCGCCGAGGAGAGACTTCTATTAATTTTTAATAGATGATATGTACTCTTTAATTAATGTGTGTCATTCCCTGTCAAATCAACCAATTGTCTTAACCTTGACATTTCAAAAGTAGATAGGGTTTGATATATCTAGGTAAAACTAGGTGGCCGCTCATTACATTAGTAAGATGCCACGTGAACACAATGCTCCAATCAAGACCATATTTTTATTCCTTTGGAACTGTTGCCACTCAAGACGTGAAACATGCTCCATTGACTGTCAAAAAGTCTGATATTGGCCTAATTCGACAACACTATGATGTCTTTAAGCAGCTGTAGAAAATTTTACTGTTTTTTTTAACCGATGCCAAACGTACATTTTTTTTTAGAAAAACAAGTTTAAAATTACCAAACAACCACTTTCAAATATCTATATTTGTTTCACTGATTGTAATTAACTATCAATATGCTACATTTCATAATACGATGATAGCTTTCAATAGACTCACTCCTCCAGTGTCGAAAATGCACTTCCCCTATAGGAGTGGATCCTTTGTTTGCTAAACCTCTGACAGGATCACTCCAAACGAGTGATTTTAACTTAGTCTGAGTTAATATTCACTCCTTTCCAGTGTCGAAAATGCACATCTCCTACAGGAGTGGATTTCACTCTTTTGTTTTAAGAGTGTACCTAGTCAGGTGTCGTTTCGTCACTTGACTGTGTTTCTAAATTATAACGCCCATTGCCAAAAGCCTTCGTGTAGCTCTAGTGCGACGTTATTTAAACTAACCTGAAAAGGTATCTTTAGCTTTCACGCCACGTTTATAACGTAAAAATTGGAAGGTATTATAATCGTCCCGTCCGTCCATCACCAACTTTCATAGCCCAAACTACAAATGCTACGGCCAAGTGTGATACGTCAAAAAAATTAGCGCATCGAAATTAGAATACATTAAGAATTTCTAAAAATAATTCGAAATGCTTCATTATTTTTTAAAAAATGCAAAAATTAATGATCATTTAATAAGCATAGGAATTAATTCTTTAATTCTTTTAGACAATAAATTAAAATAAATGTGTGTGTTTTTTCTATATCGATCAGTTTGAAATTACGTCTAATATATTTCATTCCAAGATTCTTTGTATGTTGATATGAAATCTTTTCATTCTATTTAAATGGGAAGAATATTACATATTTATTCTTTCAAATTTTAGTTAATTTTTGCCAACGATAAGTGAATTTCTAAGTAAAATAAACAAAACTAACCAAATTTGTTTTGTTTTTGAGACGGCTAATTTCCAAAAATTTAGTATATCATCATGAGACCCCATGCCTGATTTATACATCACCCTTACCGTTATTGTCACGAGAAAAAAAAAAAGTTTTCATAAACCTATATCTAAATTAGTCATGTAAAAAGTAAAACTAAAATAATGTTTTAAATTATAGATGCTCTGTAAATGTTAAAACAAATAGTTGATAATTAGGCGATGGACTTAGCAAAGCATAACAAATAAGCACTCGTGCACCTCTAATTCGACATCCCCCCCATTAAACTTAACAAAATTATAAATTAATTTTGTGCACACACACACATGGCGAATTTCGAATCGCCAAACCAAATCGCTTTGCGAACTTCCCATACAGTTTTCAATAGTAGACACTAGTCTCTCAGCCATCCATCCATCATTGTGACAGCCCTTTGTGATAAGCTTTCAACTTTCTTTGGAGGGGCGGTGTATGAGGGTTTGTTTTCTGGAATACTTTTACTATTTTAGGGCGCTAAACGAGCCAAATTGTTAGCCATCCTGAAGTGCAGGACAGGAAAAGAAAAATCTATGTTGAAAACATTATCGCCGTAATGGTGAATATGTTGCCATGAAATTTGGCGAGATCTTGCGGTTTAGGGCATTCGGCTGAGTCTCATTCGGCTGAGTGGACTGTAACCGGGTCAAGTGGGGTAAGTGTGATAGGGTTTCTGCATTTTTCATTAAGAAAATTCGTTCTCTGCTTCAAGTAAATTCCAAATCCTAAAATTGGTAGTGAATTATTATAAGAAACATGCATATATAGAAAAAAAATTTATATGTTTGAATTCCAATTTTAAGTGTACAAAATTTGCATTTCAAAATCCATTGCTGTTTTATCACACTTACCCCACATAGGGGTAAGTGTGTGAAAAAGAAGACAGTTGCACTTAAATTCAAAAGCTCAAAACTTTCTTTAAACAAAAAATAAGGTCAATGTTTCTTTTTAGTTTAATTATAAGTGGTCTAATATTATATATTGCAAACTTTCAGATTTTTAGAATGATTTCCAAAGTTACAAGAGCTGTTTATCACACTTACCCCCAATCACACTTACCCCACTTAACCCTATACAAAACAATCATTTTAGATGGTACCAAGAAAAGCCTTTTGGTGATTTATTTCCTGTTGTCATTGACAACGTTTAAGAAAAAAACCCACGATTTTTTGAAGCTTTCAATAATGTGATTCAAGAGAACAACAACAAGATATAAAGCCAGCGTTTAAGTGTGAATCAATTTAAATTTTTTTTATTCTTCGAAATATTTATAAATTTAGCAGCAGATAAGGACTAACCATATCCCCTTGCGACCTGGCGTCCCCATGACATTTTTCAAAACCTTCCCACAAACAATTAACACGTTAGTTAGTTCCGAAATTGACCTGGTCGATAGAAGAAGATTCAAATACCATTTTTCCGCCTTTGATTACAGGTATCAGTCATTTATTTCAATAAAAAATGAAGTTGAATGAGGGTCAATACAATATTAGAGTTCTTAAAAAAAAATCACACTTCCAAAAAGTTTTTTTAGTAGTTAATATTAATGACATTTTGCGCATTGAAAACAAAGTTAAAATGAACTGTTAACTACAAATAAGTGCGGCCTTTTGTTTGCATTTATAGCACAAATTTTTTTTGTATTTAGAGCTTAAGGCGTGTCTCTCAACTATTAAACATTTTTAAAAAAATAGAATATAAGTGCACGATTTGGCTCGGGTCTTAAGAGGATAGAATTTTCTAAGATACATAGTTAAGTTTTGAAAAAAAAAAAGTTTAATAACGAAGTGAATGCTGTGTTTGAGGTTTTCTTGTTTGCACATGAGTTTTGTGGAAGCGGTTCTAAGTAGCCGCGTCTGTTGAAAACAACCTGTTTTCATTCAGCAAGGAAATTATATGAGTTTAAAATTACGTTAGTAAAAATACTTAAGCTTGTTTTTCTTTGTTTATGTCTGGAAATCAGGATTCAATTGCGGCATCCAATTAAATTGCACCGAAATATTAGCTACAGAAAATTGGCAACGACCTCTTCCCTTTTGGATATTATTGTTCTGCGATTAAAGTGAACAAAAATATAATCTTTTTAAATTGTCGTAAAATATGACAAAACTCAGCAAATTTCAAGCGGAAACCCGCAAGAATACCTTCTGCTATAGATTTATGTAAGTTTTTAGAATTATTTTTGTGCATTTCATTAATTTTTGTTCAATTGAAATCAGTTAAGCTTAGCAGCTCGATTTTGAATGGGAGAATCAGATTTACTATGATAAAATGTGTTTTTAAATTGATAAAGAGATGTATAATAGGTTTTTTGTGCATTAGCAAGCGATATGAAGTGATTTTAAGCTTGAAAATAGTTTTAATGTTCATTATTTCGCCGATTTTTATGTTAAATGGCGATACACTTTCTCGTCAGAAATGGCGTTCCATAGATTGCCATGACAACCAACTTTTTACTTTGTATCTCGCACTTTGAATAAGATAAAATCTGAATGTAAACAAAAGAATTGGCGGGAGATTATTATTCTGCTAGATCATACATATTTTGCTGCTATATTTGGTGATATTTTGACTTCGTTTTTCATCCCAACATAATAAATAACTGTTAAACAATACGATACTATTAGTTAATGTTCCACAGTTTATAACAATCAAGTTTATAACAATACAATTAGTTAATGACTATCATTATTCTTAAAACGATTTTCTGTTGCATAACTTTCAAATGGTATGAAAATATGTTTACATTTCTTTGGCTTTCGTTAACTTTTTAAATATTTAAAACAGGGTTTATCGGATTGGTTAATGACTTGGATTAAATTTTAACGATTTAATAACGATATATTTCGATATTCTTTCCTAAGCCTGATGCTGCTAAACATTGTGATTTCACTAAAGTTTAGTTAAAGTTTAATAATTTAGAATGTGTTAATAAGACTTAGTGAATGTCTGATACTTAAATGAACTAATAAGAATTTGTTTTAAGTGAAATTTGATAAATGTTTCAAGTTGTATGTGTAACAGGACATTTTTAAAGTAGCATATTTATGAGCTAGGATACGACACCAATAGCTTATTAGATCATGTTTTCGGGTACTAAAATTCACCAATGTGATCTTTTATTAATACAATAGTTAAGTTAGAAATACATGTAATATAATTATAGTTATAAATTTTGAGAAATCTATGAACTACAGAGTAAAGTGTACCAAGTATTAGTTTTTGGCTAAATCCTGACATCTCTTCTGGCGACGTTGGCGCTTCTTGAAAAAATGACAGAAAAGCCTAAATGGCGCATTACAAATAGTTATGATAACAAATTATAATAATAAATCAGAAAAAAAATTGTATTAGGTTAGGTTTGAATTATCGTCGCAAAATTAGTTATAAGATAAACAAAACGAGACCACATATTGCAAACTTTATCCCCGTCGCCAATGTTTGCCGAAAGGAATGCTAGGTTTTGACAGTCAGTTTTAGATACGCTTTAAATAACTTCCGTAATATGCCATACATGTATGGGGTGTGGTTCAGTTTGTGTGAGTATATAACTATCTGGTTCCCTGAAAAAGGGTCCAATGCTTTTTATTATTGCCTAATTCCTTCCCTAAGTTCCCTGTTTTGTAGGTGGATTCTAATACAAGAGAGAGTGGGAAAACACAAAATGGGAATAGGATTTGGAAAAGAAGAGGGTTCAAAGAAAGAAATGTTCTGTCCGTAGAGTTTTGAATTGAAGATCGAAGTTAATTTTCCTAAAGAAGAATATCGGAATTTTAAGAAACAAAACTATAAGAAAGTACACCTTCGCTACAGAAGACTTTCTAGTTGAAATATGCAATTTTATATAATAAAATGAAAATAACAAATGAATTGTAGAAAATATAATGCTCAATAAATATTTTTCAAATTAGTTTTTAAAGAAAATGTTAAGTTAATTTATTTAAGTAATGCAATGTAATAATGTTGTTCTGTTCTGTCTCTTTAGAATCTGTCATACTAACAATATCATTCATAATAACAGCCTTTATTCGTCTGAAGGATTTGAATTGTTTCTTACACTATTGAATTTTCATTTTAGAAAAGATATTTATATTTTAGAGTAGATTGGAATTCGCATTTCACAGCTTATTGTACTCTATAAATGCAGTTTGAGATATAGTAAGAGAGACCAACATACATTTGGACGTGAATTAAACACAGGAAATATATTACAAAGTAACTAAAATAAATGTTCTCTATAATTCGTAAAGAAATAAACAAAATATGATATAAGTATGCTGAATTGTTTAACATATCTAATGCAATAAGTTTTTAAAATTTTTAAATTGCAGTTCTTTCTTAAACAATCATAATTATTAGTAATATGTTAGAAAACGAATAAGGATTTAAAAAAAAATGAATGGAGAACACTGGAGCACTAATATATACAGTTTTTTGTGTTTGTTTGTTTACATCTCTAAACAATAAATTAAGGTTCAAAGGTATAATATTTTGCAAGAATGGCCTTGTGTTGATAAACTTAAAGTATTGTGCGTTTTTATAAACTGAATTTAGCTTATAGTCAACTGCTACAAGGTGTATAACCACTAAGTACAGCACTAATCCCTTTTATTAGAAAATAGCTTTATTATCTCGGCGTTGCACGGAAGTATCCTTAATAACGGTGTTTTGTTTTTGGTGCAAATATGATGCAAGGCTGGTCTGCTCATTGGCGACTTTTGGCAAGATTTAAAATTTTACAATTTGAAGTCTGGAGTTTGAGGGCTTTCCATTAGGCCCTTGTGAAAATTGACAGTTTCATTAACAGGGAAAACCAGAGTCACGATATAAAAAAATAACAATAGCGAATTAAATATAGATATTTAAATAACAGACCTACAAATTAAGCTCATGGGCTTACGTAATTGTACTTAATTCTCACTCAAACGCTGAACTCTTTGAAATTTCTTCGAAATTACTAAACGAAAATCATAAATTAAAAGCTTAAAACAGTGCTCAATGCAATTTCTAAGGAGAAATTGCGCGTTTCTACACCCGTTCGGGTTCGAGTTTCGCAATAAATTAATAAACTTTGGTCTCCATACCTCCAGTAGTTTTATCTGGGCGTTAATACGCGACCCAGTTACTCAGTCAGGACTTTATATTTATAGATTAAAAAAATTATATTTAAAGAAAAATTTGCTTCTAGAGTTTTTTGTAAAGTGTTCAAATTCAAACGATCATATTGCAAAACTCTGGTTTCCAAGGAATTTAATTTGAAACGGGAAATTATGAGGCATGATATGTTCTACAAAATATGTTTAAACAATTGACATAAAAAATTAAATCGGGGTTTGAAACATTACACGACTTTCAATTACCACTCCATAAATAGATAAATTTAAAGGTAATTATGTCATATTAAATAGTTTCAACAACTTAAAATTCTACTAATTTCAAAGTCAGCTACGATTTTCGCACTCTCAAAAACCTTACTGTAACTCCTGACTGGACCTTACTGACTGAACTCTGACTAACCTTACTAAAATATCTTCAATCCCCTCCGAAAAAAAAAGTTCAATAGCCATTCAATTTCCTTACAGTTCGTAATAAGTAGGTAAATTGGTTATATTTAATAGGTAAATGAAAAATTTCTCGACTTATAACTCTTACTATCAGTGATTTAACTTCCTGAAGATGCTGCGGTCCCATTATTTGATGGAAGATAAAACTTGGAAATATTACCAGTTTAAGTTTCTTCTAAGAAGCTAGTAATATTACAATCTCTAAAAAGTTATACTCTGTAGCTAAGTTCTATAAAATGCGTGATAAATCCGAATTGTTTCGATTGGCTCATTGCATTTATCTAATTTATTGCTTTACTTTGCAGACGAAATCCTTTCAAAAGGCTTTTCAAAAGACCATCAAAGCCTAATGTTCGCCAGGAAAATGCGGATTTATTTAAGAATGTAACCGAGGAGACGGGACCTGAGCTTGCCACTCATCATGAAGAAATACCTAACAGTGGCGAAACTACATTTGGTCCAGATACTAAGGAGGACGTGCCGATTAAACACGATCCTAGTTTGGCTGAAGTAGAGGATACACTACAGGCTCAAATTGACATATTGGAGACTATCGAATATATATTGAAAGGCGTGACAGAGGACTTGAATTCTCCAACTTTGGACGAAATTTTAAGCAAAGAGGAACTCCAGCCATATAAAAGACACAATTACAAGTCTGCTTCAAAACATGCAGCAAAAAAACCTTCGGCAAATGCCTCGAAGGAAAAGGTTACAAATATAAAAGTCGAGTACGAAAAAAGCCTCAAAAATAACTCGGCGTTGAAATCAAAACATCTGCATGCCATTTTGAAAGGCTGTAGAAAAGTAATGAATAAAGTACTACCTGGTGGAAATAAAGACAAATTGCCACCAGGATATTCCAACCAAGATGGAGTGTCATGCTATGCAAATGCCATCTGCCAATGCCTTTTGAGCTTAAAATCAGTGGCAAAAAGCATTCATGACAAAAACTCTACAATAAAAACCCTCAAAGAGTTAAACCAGCAACATGCAGCAGGCAAATCTCCATTAAACACCTGCAACCTGCGCAAGGAAATGGGGTTTCCCTTTTCAGACATAGAGCAGCAGGACGCAGAGGAGTTTCTGACTGCACTCATTAACAAAAACGAATGCTTGCAAGGTTTAACGACAAATATTATTAAGAATATAAAAAAATGCCGCAATTCTTCTTGCGGCCATGAAGCCTTAACTGCGGACTTGATGAATGTCGTCCGTTTGGCCACGGACTTTGTGTCCGCCAAATCCACCAAAATGGAGGAATTATTCAAAGAATTCGGCAGCTGGAAGTGCCTGGACAAAGAAGTGACATGTGATCTCTGTCACAACTTGTGTGCTCTCCAATCAAACATAGAGTTGCCAGCGGAAATACTAATTTGCCAAGTAATGCTGTGGACAAACAAGGGGGAAAAGAAAAGCATTAAAATCGAAGGTGTGGCAGACACCCTCTTTCCCCTTGGAGGCAAGCAGTACCAACTGCAAGCTGCGGTATTCCATAAAGGCAAAGGGACCCAAAGTGGGCACTACACTGCCATTAGAAGATGTGGCATGAAATGGATTGGCATGAACGATAAAAAAGTCACAATCAAAAAAAGCTGGCCTCACAAAACGCCCTACCTCTTGTTTTATCAAGAGGTTCAACCTTAAACAATGGGGCGCGTTAGCTACTACTAAAAAGAAATACTAGGTTCTGTGCTACGCAACTTTAAGTGACAATAACCACCACTTTTAAGCTGCACGGCCGGGATATCTTGGTTGGTAAAACGTTGGACTGGCATTCTTAAAGCTGCAAATTTGAGCCCTGCCTGCCAAAGACCCCCGTGTACGCTAATGGTGGGTGGTGCACATTAAAGTCCACCTTTGGACCTAATGACAAGCCAGAAATCTGGAAAACTCTGCTTGGCCTCTGTCTCTAAAAATTGGATGGATCCACTTAAAGTCGCTAGTTCTGGCCTCTATCAAGTTGCTTTCGAACAAGGGCACATACATAGTGGACCCAGCTGAGAGAGCGTGGTAGTAGTGCAGTTCTCGATCGCATTGCTGTTGAACAAGGAACACGTGTAGTACACTCGAAAGAGGAACACACGAAGTAGACTTGAACGGGAGATGCGTGGTAGTGGTGCTGCCCTCCGTGCCGCATGAGGAAGCAATGGACTCTTCGGCTCGGAGTAGAGGTTGGCTCCTACCGCCGCATCACTTCCGTTATAATTGGGTTTGGTACAAATTGCCTCAAAGGCAGAGGTGCCTTAGCCCTTATCGAAAAAAGAACGCTGCAAGCTGCGGTCTTTCATAAAGGCAAAGGGATGCGGAGTGTACACTGCATACGGCCATCAAGAGACGAAATATGAAGTGGAAAGACATGGACGACTCAGAAGTCTCAACAACAACAAAAATAATCTTTTAATTGGCCTCAGGCAAACAAAACGCCCTACCTCTTGTTCGAAAAAGAGGTCCAATCTTTAAGAATGGGGCACAAGCTTTTTACTGCTTCTAGATTCTGTGCTACTCACTTCCGCATCCTCAAGTGCAGCGCCCCTCGCGCTCTCCCAGCTTGCCCACCCAAGTCGGTTCCTTTCTTTTATAGTATTTTATACTTCATGTAAGTCTGAGCAAAGTGGTGTGCGAAATGCTTAGGACACTGCACGGCCGTCAAGAAAAGGCTATTCAAAAGTTTCTATCAAAAAGACGTGGCCTCAAGAAAGAAAACCGCCCTACCTCTTGTTCGATCCAGAGGTCCAATCTTAATGAGAGGGGTGTAAGCTTCCTGCTTGAAAGAACTACTAGAATTTGTGCTAGGCACTTTTGCATCCACACACCTACCTACCTCTCTATACTCTCAAACGAGGTGCATGAGGCCACGATCTTAGAATTCGAACCTTTTCGGTCAAGTGCAGCGTCCCTCGCGCTCCCCCAGCTTGCCCACCCAAGTCTGTTAATTTCTCTTATTGCCATCTGACGCTAGATAAGTCTGGCTCAAGCTGTGTGCGATCAGCTTTAGTGTGCGAAGAAAGGGGTAGGGAAAATTAGATTAGTTAATTATACACTAAAACTCTCAGAAATACTGTAAACTGGAGTGATCATCAAAGATTAATGAAGAACAGCCCTTTCAGTCAGGCCGCCTTTCTTCAACTACCAAATTGCAATATTGAACCCAACCAGAGTTCGAAATTCACTTTCGCTTGTCGCAAAGTGCGACAAGTTTAGATTTTTTGACAACAAACTAAATTTAGTCACAGTTATCGCGCTACTACAGCTTTTAAAAAACTTTAATACCAACTTATTTTATATCGTGGTTTCCGAGAATCTTGCTAAACATTATTATCTTACTATCAGAAATATTCACCGGTACTAATATTTTAAGACATTGATGTGGTCATATAATCGCGAAAATTCGGTATCCCTAAAATCGATCTGAAAAAATTTCGAAACTTCGGCGAATTTTATAACATTTTGTTCTATTGTAAAATCCCCAAATTGACAAAGACATAGTAACTCTGACAAAAACTGAAAATACTAGGACAACAGTAATATCCACATATTGTAATTTATTAAATTTTGGAACTCCAGTTATCCTTCAATTGGTGAAACTCTTGTGATTAAATAAAATCACGAAACTCCGATGACTGGATAAACAAGCGAATCCTGCGATCTTAAAATCGTCCAATTGGGGAATGTAGACTCCGAAAATAGTGGAGAAATAAATCAATTTTGCTTTCGATAATTAAAAAAAATGCTAATAGGCAAAGTGCAATAGCAATTGCTCCTAAATTTTTAAGTGGATCGCACAGACTGCTCCTTTCTTTTACCAATTATTAACACTTATCCTGACTGAGCTCATTTCACGTAATCATGACGTTTACTTACAATCCCTTCACACGTGAACATCCACAAGAAGGAGATGGCTGAGGTTTGCAAGATTTTGACAACTCCCTCTTCCTCACTCACTTTTCTAGAGATATACTAATGAGATAAATCGAAAATCTTGAAAGAGTGGAAAACACCTTCCACCCACTACAGATACATGGGCTCTAAATCGGGTTCGCCCTTAGACCTCCCTCGTGACAGACATACTCGGATTGTTCTCTGAAGCAGTGTTCGAAATTCACAGTGGCTAGTCATAAAATGCGACAAGTTTTTTCGTTTTTTGCAGCATCAAAATCAATTTAGTAGTAATTTTCGGAACAACATTTTTTTTAAAATTCTAATCAGAAAACTTGATCCATTCAAATTTTTTGAATTAATTGTTTTGATCATATCATCCCAAAAATTCGGCATTCCTAATATCGCTCTACATCTGTTTACAAATTTCAAAACTTCGACGAACTTCATAAAATCGTTTAATCCCCAAATCGGGATGATTGTCCAATATAGAAACTATGGCAAAAACTCAAATGACCGTAATACCCGCAAACTTCGACTGTTGTAAATTGTAATATTTTTTTTAAATTTTGGAACTAAAGTTATCCTAAGATAGCGAAACTCTTGTGCCTCCATAAAATCGCAAAATTCCGTTGCCTCTAAAAACACTCAAGTCCGGCGATCCTAAAATCGTTCATTTGCGCACTGTAGAGACTCTAAAAATAGTGGAGGAATCTTTCAAATCGTTTTTGTATTTATAATTAAAAAAATTCTAGGTAATGTGAGTTAGCGTCAAGTTTTTTTTTTTTTTAAAGTTAGTCACATATACTCTGCTCCTAAAATTATTTATCTGATTTTGAACACTGCTCTCAGGACTCAGAAAGACCATATGCACCAAATGCCCAAATCACCTTCAAGCTGCACGGCAGGGATAGCTTGGTTGGTAGAGCGCTGGACTGGCATCCTTAAAGTTGCAAGTTCGAGCTCTGCCTGCCGGAGAACCCTCGTGTACGCTAATGGTGAGTGGTGAATGTTAAAGTCCACCTTTGGACCTAATGACAAGCCAGAAATCGGGAATACTTGCTTGGCCTCTGTCTCTAAAAACTAGATGCATCCACTTACAGTAGCTAGCGCTGGCCTCTATCACGTAGCTTTCGAAGGACTGAGACTTCTCAACTGAGACAGCGTGGTAGTGGTGTAGCTCGCTATCGCATTACTCTCTCCTATCGTCTATATAGCAATCCTCTTCAAGTCTTCGACTACATAACAGTCAACAAACTCGTGGATCGAGGAGGAGAAGCACCAACAACAAGAACATGTTGGAATGAAAATTTGAAAAAAGGAAAATAGGCCTCTCGGGGAACCCTGCCTTTAACAAAACGGGTAACGCATCAACGAACAGTACCCCTTGGGTGATGCGGAAAGCTGTTCACGCGGTTTAAACAAAAATAGTGTACTGAAACTAAAGAAGTTTACCCAACCCTTTTGAGAGATAATGACGTATAAACCCGTCACCCGACTGTCAGGTTTACCAGTAACACACTTAAGTTTTACAAAAATTGTAAAATCTAACATTTTCTAAAGTAAAGTATGGAGTAGTCATTTATGTGAACTTGTTACACAAATGTAATTAAAATAAAAACATCAAAAAATATTATTTTTAGTTAAAAATTTATTTCAATATTTTTTATACGATGATTTAAGGATATTAAATAGAACCTCTACTACCAGAAGCATTCGGGACTTTAACGTTTTTGTATATTTAATTTTCCGCTGCAATGTTGGAAAAGTTTAATTGAGTAGGAATTGTGACGTAAAATTCAATTAATGTTAATTTTTTCATCAAAAAAACATCAAATTTAAAAAGCAAACAATTTCTAAAAATATAGAGAAGCTGAAAAATGCTTTAATCCATCGTAACTGCTAGTTCCTCTCAGATGCAAGTTTAAAAATGAAGAGAACCAAAGTTCTTGACCTAGTAAGAACATTCATTTATGAATAATAATTTACATGATAATATTTTCACAAACGTGACTTTTTTCGGTTATCTTTTACCGTTAGTTTCCCTGAATAG